>CM067217.1:15691078-16291078 GCA_034190945.1 Octodonta nipae
CTTAGTTGTAAAAAAGAATTTTTAATTGAAGAGCATATAAGTATGAAGTAAGTAAATATTAGGTGAATTTAAAAATGTCTTTATATAGGAAAACAAGAAATATCGGGAACTTATTTATACATTGTTCAAAGTATTTTAAAACAAAAGATATTTCAAATACGTTATCTTGGGACTATTAAATTGTATTAATAAATTTTAATTCGAAACTTTAAAATGAAACAATGACTAATTTGCATTTGCCTGGTTTGTGGTAAGAGTTAAAGGAAGAGCAGCACATTACAGACGATATAATAGACCGGAGATGTTGTCCAGAATCTGCGCAGTTACACAGAAATAAATTGAGGTGTCCGTGTAACAATTCAAATTATAAAGTTAGTGGAAAATGAATCAAACTTTCTGCTGGCTCGTGAGAGTGTGTATGTGTGTATATACATTTTACGACAAACTTTCCTTAATAGAAATACACAATTAGCGTCACTGGAATTAGAAAGAGAGTTCACTTCCAGAGATACAATTGTTTTGTTTTCCGAAGTTGCGGACGGTCGAAGTCTAGTTTTAACTCCCACTTGTTAAAGAAAAGAGTCAACAAATATAGTTCTACTTTATATTCTTTCGCTGTATTCATATCTTCACACGTCTAATATTTATTTATTTTTTATTTGTCAATTTTGTTAAATTACTTTTATTGTTTAATTTTTTTCGATAGTGTTTTACAAATAGTTTAATGAATAAGAGTTTTCACCTCTAAACTTGTAATAACCCCAATTTTAGTGTAGGTGTCAGTTTCTACTTGGGGTTGTTGACAACCTCGGAGGTTGATAGGAAATCAATTTTTTAATCAAAAATATAGAATTTTTTATATACAGGGTGTAACACAAGTAACAGTACCCCCCTGTAACTTCCTATGATCGAGAAAACGTTCCAGACAAAAATTGTTCAGTTTTGACATAAAAATTGAGTGGTGACCTTATCCTTGACCCTAAGGTCATTTTTAAAGGTCATTTCTTTTTTACTAATGGAACTCCTATTTTTTTATTCCGAAATCAGAAAGAGCGGAAAATTCTACGGTCAGGTTTGTATTTGACCTCGAAGTCTAAGTGACCTCTCAAGGTCAATTCAAGAGCAATCGTTATTTGCAGCGAATATTGCCACTTAGCTTTGAAAGAAGTTGGGGTCCCACCGGCTGTCAGGGACTATTTATTTGTATATTCAGAAGGGCTTTCTTCTATATAAAACTCGAGGACGCTCTATGTAGTTTTGTTCTGTTGATGGAGCCTCACTGAGCAGTTTTTTTGTTTTTTTGTTGTTTCTTTTTGTTTTTTTTTTAATTATTTTATAAATTTTTGGCTTTTTTGTTTTTTTATTTTTTTTTTAGTTTTATATTGAATTAATTGCTATTTAAAGTTATTGACGCCAGTTCGGGGATATTTGTCATTATTTTCGGTCTCTAAAGCCTATGTTTAAAGTTATTACCCTCAGCAAAACAATAAAGTGAAAAAATTATAGAAACGCAAAATGAAAAATTTTCGTTGCAAATAATGATTGCTCTTGAAATGAACTTAAGAGGTCACTTGGATCCCAAGACCATCCGCTCTTTCTGATTCCGGATTGAAAAATATGGGTTGCCATACTGAAAAAAAAGTTGACCTTGAATTACCTTTATAAATGACCTTGGAGGTCAAAGACAATGTAGCCACTAAATTTTTAAGTCAAAACTGAAACATTTTGTTGAAAAATGCGATGATAGGAAGTTACATGGGGTACCGGTACTTTTGTTACACCCGATTTAAAAAATGAAATGAGCAAACGAGGCTTTTTAAAAAGCATCAATTTTTGGATGAGTACTTTAGGTGCAACACAAAGTGAGATATAACTATTTATCTATAACTTGTTATTTTGGGTGAACACGAATCGACGTATTTAATGTCAAATAATAGAAATTCGGGAAACGGATAAAACTTTTTTCAGCTCTAAAAATGAATAGTTAAAAGTCTTTGTAACTGAAACTTAAGCGAAATGTGATTACTATACTATACTATACCATTACTATATATACCAGAATTAAAATTAAATCAATCAAATTAGTATTAATAAATTTCATGCATATTTTATGATAAAGTATTCTACAAGTCTGCAAGAATTGCAACTTTCTGAAAAATTACTCTTTTTCAAAACTATAATAGATAAGCAAAAATGGTAAAATACAAAAATGCATTTTTTGCCAAAAAGTTTTTTGATGTAGTTTCTGCTCTTCAACTTTTTAGCCTTTAAAAAGAAAGAGAAGGTTTTAGTATATTTGAACAGCTCTTGAAATTATCTTTAAACTAGTGTTTAAATGGATTATCAAAAAATAAATAAAAATTCAGAGTATTTAAAATGTTTAAAGAGGTATTGAGTTATTTCGCCTCTTCGTTGGGTTTGTCTCATCATTTTTTCCCCTGCAACAGATAACTGTGTTTGGAGACGTTTCAACTTCAACTGTGGAGTCGTTGTCAATCGTTTAGTATTGTATTTCGGTTTTTAGTTTTTTTTTTTTCAAAAAAATTCTCTTTGATATTAATTTTGTTGTTCGTCAAAACTTGAGAGTGACAATTTGTCACAGTCACATAAAACACTGTTCACTATTTTTGGAATTCTGAGTTCTGTAAAATGGTTTGGTATGTATGAGGATAGAGCGCAATGTATTATTTGTTTTAAAATCAGATTTAATACCGTATTCATTTCCTAACCGCTTATTTTTTTCCAATACAATTGAGGCACATGAAATTATGTTCAAAATTTTAATTTCTGTTTCTTTTTGGTTGGGGTTAGTGATGTGTTTGTTATTTGTGCTGGTTTGTTGTTGCAATTTTCTTTCTAGCTAATTTATAGTTTTATTTATAAAGGCTTGGGGATATTCATTTTAAAGTAGATGTTCTTTGATAATATTGACTTCGTCGTTAAATATTTGGGTGGATGAAGATATGTTTTTTGCTTTATCGTGTAAGCAATTTACAACACCTTTCTTTACATTCAAGGGATGGTTGGAGTTAAAATTCAAAACTCTATTAGTATTCGGATGTTTTTGATAAGTGCTTGTACTTATGAGTTGTTTGTTCTATCTATTACATCAAAATGAGTAAGTTTTTACAAATTTTCCATCTCCATTTTAAATTCATTGTGGGTTCTTGACTATTGATGTAATCTAGGAATGAGCGCAGTTCTTCAGCACCATACTTCCAAACCACAAAAATTTTATCAACGTATCACTATCAAACTTTTGGTTTATTCTTATAATTGCCTTGTTGTAAAGTGCTTATATGATAGAGCAAAAAACATATCTTCATCCACCCACATATTTAACGAGGAAGTCAATATTCTCAAAGAATATCTACTTCAAAATGAATATTCCCAAGGCTTTAGACATAAAACTATAAAGCTACAAAGAAAATCGCAACAACAAACCAGCACAAATAACCAACCAAACACAATCAGAAAACCAAATTATGAACATAATTCCATATGTACCAGCTGTTTCGAAAAAAATCAAGCGGTTAGGAAATATAAATGCGGTATTAAAACTGTTTTTAAAATAAATTATGCATTGCGCTCTATCCTCACAAATACCAAACCATGTAACTCAACTTCCAAAATTGCGTGTATAGTGTTTTATGTGACTGTGGCTATTCTTATACCGGTATAACTTCAAGACGCATAGCAGTAAGGAAAAAAGACATTAATATAACATTTCCAGAAAATACGTGGAGTGGTTTAATCCCCTAAAATCTAAACTTCAATTTCATTTGCATATGAGGTTTCCACTTCTATACCCTTTTGTATTATTTTAACTCTTTCTATATTACCGTTATGTATTAAGAGTCTCTTCGTCTACAAAAATAACTTGTAGTAAATAAATAAATATAGCATCTAATTAATATATAATTTGCTTTTCGTTTTATAAACATTCCAATTCTCTGATGGGCATATTATAAACTTGACGTACGTCAAACGGCCAGTTACCAAGTTGCCACTACATTTGTGCGTTGACCAAGTATATATTATAAACTAAACATTTTACACTAACACTTCTGAATAATTTTTCAGTATAAAGTAAAGATTCTATTAATATACTTAAAATTATCGTTTTGTGGTAATAAGTATTGTCAAAAAAATACGTTGAATTTGAAACAAGTAATTAAACAAAAAATTACATTCTTTGCAGGTTTGTCCGTGTCTATTTTATATAATAATTTAATTTTGCCCGAATGCCTTCCGTTGTTAGCTCCATCATTAATACATGAGAATAATATAATAATAATAACTTAATTTTACTTATTCTTGATAAATTTTCCTATTAGATCTATTGGTAACTAAATAAACAAAATTTTATTATAGCATAAAATGTGCTTAAAACGTATATTTGCTATCCCACGGTGTCCAGTTGACCTTAAGTTCAAATCGTCCCTTTAAAATGAACCTTTTAGGTTCGCCAAAGAATACAGGAAAATATATTAACAATGACAACCCCTTTGGATTTGAAAGAAAAACAGGTTACTTTTATATCTAAAGACGTGTGTACCCTTAAAAGGTACACTGGTCAGTAAAAACCTGTTCTAAGATGACCGCATGTGTTATGTGTGTTATTGTATTCTGCTATGATATATTTTGTCATTTTAGGTTTAACGTAATCATAACGGAAATAGTTTACCTTTAGTTAGAAGTAATTTACAAAAAAATTGTAGGTACTTTGATATAGATTTAATAAATAAGCTCAATTTAAAATTTTGACAATTTTCATGAAATTGCGAAAATATATCATCAGTAAGATTAAAACAAAAAATATTGTAAATTATCACATATTTATTAAATAGTAGCGGACCCGGCGAACTTCGTACTGCCTAACAGTCAATGAATGAGGTGTTAACTTTTAGCTGAACTTAATTTAAGATTTTATTAATAAATGAATGCAAACATTGTATTTAGTTCAATAGTTTATTACAGACAGACGTTGTCCTATACATCCGTCTTTAATTCTAAAATTTGAGAAACTTTTTAAATAAGCTGTAACAATGTGGAAAAGGTTTATAGTACCAAATTTTAGATTGAAAATGTATATATTTTTTTTTGATTTAATATTTCCAAAAAGGAATAAAACAATTGATTTTTTTATGACATTTTTCTCATAGAATAGTCAACTATAGGATTATTGCGTGTGGAGCAGCATACATCGACTCTTTAAAACTTCTTCAAAGCCATCAGAATAACTATTAAAATTGTGAAAAATAACAAAATGACATTATTAACCATCCTTTAAATTTGGAAAAGCTCTTCTCATTTGAAAAAAGATGGTGAACTGAAAAATCAAACACAGTTTTCTTAGAGCAGTTAACTGATACAAACGAAGTCAACGCGTGAACTGACAAAAGCTCAATAAAAAACTAAGTTAAAAGTGAATAGACAATTATTGGTTTGAATACTCTTTTCCAGGTGCCATTATTTTCTACGCGTCTTCAAACTATTGGCTTGTATTAATTTATAATTTGTAAATAAATTACATAAGAACGACCCTTCATTCTCTGTAAGAACGTTCAAAATCTTGTACTATACATGAAACAATTATCTTTAAATTTTTAGAATTGAATTTTATATTACAAATACGTTGTTTTCGGAATGATAATTATGGCATATCTATTTTGCATTTTGGGGAAAACACCACAATTAAGGAAAAGTTTGTATATTTGAAAACTTCCAAACGTAATATGCTGTAAGTCAGACCACGTTCTTAATGGCAATCGAAATACGGAAAACTTAATATGTTTAGAATGGAAATTATATGAAAATATATAAAAAAATAGAATCATTAACGGATGAAAAGTAGAATCATTAAAGGATATCTCGTTTAAGGTTATCTGAGGATAGATCCAAAAAATAAAAAACGTTTTATTATTAATTATTGGTAAAAAAACTAATTTTTGATATCTATAATATTTTTAAACTAAACATGAAGAAAAAAATTTTCAATAAACTTAGCCATTTGTGATTTTCTACATAACGATTCTTTTGTTTAGTGTATTATTAATTGATAAATAGTTTGGTATAAAAATTTCAACAACCATCCTATAGTAAAAAATATTTATAAAATAGTAGAAAATCTAAAATGTTTATTTCATCAACTGGGATCTTGTGTATAGATTCAAAAATTGAAAATAATTCAAAATTTTGTTTCATTATTAATTATTTTTATAACCCTAATTTTTGATGTGTATACCAATTTTAAACTAAACATTAAGAAAAATTTGTATCTCTTATTTAGCCATTTGTGTTTCTCAATATAAAAAATTTATGTTTCTCATTTGTTTGCGTATTATAAACTGTTAAATATTTTGGTATAAAAATTTCAACAACAAAAAATTTTTATCAAAAAGTAGAATTTTTTTTTTATTTCATCAACGGGGATATACTTTATGGTTATTTGAAATAAACTCAAGAAGTGAACAAAAAACAAAATCCAAATTTTGTTTGAATATTAATCATTCTTAAATAACCTATTTTTTCATTAGTGTGACAATTTTGAAGTAACAGTTAAGAAAAATTATAAATAAATTTAACCATTTGCGATTCACTACATAACGGTTTTTTTCGTATAATATATTTTTTTATTGATAAATGATTTTTTATAAAATTTCATAAACAGTCCTACAGTTAAAAATATTTATTAAAAGTAGAATATTATTTTTTATTTGATCAACGGGGACGTCCTCTATGCTTATCTGAGAATAGATTAAAGAATTGAAAAAACGTTAAAAATACTTAAAATGTCAAAAATGTCAAAGTGTCAAAAAAGTCAAAAACGTCAAAAATGTTAAAAATGTCAAAATTGTCAAAAATATCAAAAATGTTGAAAATTAAAGTATTTAGGCTTTTACGGCCGGTGTCAATGGATACACAATAGACCACTGCAAAATAGCCCGGAAACATATAGTGCATCCAATGTCAAAAAACGTCAAAAATGTAAAAATTTTAAAAATATCAGAAATATAAAATATTTCATAAACCTCAAAAAACTCAATTAATGTAGGAAATTTCAAAAATAGCAAATGAGTAATAAACCTAAATTGAAAAACTGGAAAACCACAAAATTAAATTTCAACTCTATATTAAATTCCAAAACAATGTACGTTTAGAAGCCGTTCTTGCCAAAAAAAATCATTAAAGATGGTTTTTACAAAAAAATCTAAAATTACGAAATTTAGTTAGTCAGTTAGTATCATATAAATATATTTCAAAATTTACATGTCGAGATATATGTCAGAAACCGTTTTCATTTGAAGTAGCTTCTTTTTTAATAGTAACTTATGTATTGAACTCTTTTGTAATCTCAAAAGAAGCATTATATAATTTATTATAATGAATATCTTATAAACTAATCACATTCACATTTTCTAACAAATATTTTGAACATCACTTTTTACATTAATACACTTAATTCATACTAAACAACTTAACAGAAGCTATTTTCAAGACAACGATAACAGCACTTTGTCGCAAGACTGAAAACGCTTATGAATTTTCAATTCCATGTAACAACTAAAAAACCCCAACCTTCTAGAGTTTTTCAAAAATTACCCTGACAATCCCCTCTTATTATCCCACGGTGTCCAGTTGTCCTTCAACTCATATCATCCCTGTTACCCAAAACGAAAAATAAAACAACCCCCTGTCTACATCTTGTTATAAAATCAGGTTACTTTGTATACACTGACGCGTTAACCCTTAAAAAAATACGCTGGTCAGTCGAAACCTGTTCTTCGATGACCGCTCGCCGGAGCATGGGAATCGAAAATCAAGAAAGGGTCAGTTTTCGAGAGGGACAATGAGCGCCGTAAGGGCTTTAAGGGGTTACGAGGTGATTCAAGACGTGAAAAGCGAACGCCCGCTTTTTTTCGAACAATTGCAATAATAAAATGTCCAGTGGGCAAACACAACCTGATTTTCGAGTTTTGCTACATTTGAAATTCGGTTGGACGGATAATTTTTCGCTGGTTTGGCTGTCCAGTCCAGTCAGTCCGATTTGAAATGTTTTAGAGTGATAACATAGTGTTGTCGTGATTGAATTCCGACACTGTACCGGTAAGTGATTGATATACATTTTTATATTGAGTCTTAAGGATTTTATTTGCTTATATTCTGGAAATAGTAAACATTAATTAAAGTGTGCCAGTTCTCTAGGCACGATTGTTCTGGAATCATTATTCGTGTTTCACGAAGTAAGTGATCGTGACATTTGAATTCCCGTTACTGGTCGTAGCAAGTCATATCTAGTCAATCCTGATATGTGTTAGAATCATGTAATTTCAGATCAATGTTAGTCAAAACGGATTTGAATTATGTATGAGATTTGTCTACACTATGATAATAAATTAGTAATTCAACATTCAGAAAAGTTTAAGTGAGATGATAGTATCCTATGATGTTTAATACATGATAAATTGAGAGTCGAAATGTTAATCTTAAATTCATAGTAGTCTTACATTTATTATCATTTAGACTATCTGTGTATACAGCTAAACATGATATAATTATCCATTAAACGCTAAACTGAAGAAAATTGTCGTCATGACATTAAATGTTATATTGTTACAAATACAAAAACTTATCACAGAAATACCATGATAGATCATAAATCTTGAAATTACATACCATCAGATATCAAATTTCTTGATCCGATACGAGGATGGCAAAAAAGAGGAGATTTACTCATTTTATTTTCGGATAAACCAAAAATTATTACTGAGAAACGTTACATAGAATTATAAATGTAGTTCATATACCCTTCTACCGTGAAAAATTAGGTATTGTTATGCTTTGAGATAAAAACATGTCAAACATATTTATTTTAGGAAAAAGTAATCCTAACATTCTGAAATGGCTTCAGGACGTATAGATTTTGCCTACTAGACATGATCGATGGGACCCAAGTACGGAAACTATTTGCTCCAAAAATGAAGTGTCATTATTATATCTTTATAAATTCCAGACCATATGTTTTAAATGAATATTGACCACGTTTCGCTCAAAGAAATTTGGATTAACTTAACTCCACCAACGATAGTTTTCTCTATTAATAAAACCTTAAAAAATTATATGATTCTTGGTACACGATCGTTAAGAAATTTGAAAAATATCACTCCTTGTTCATTTATACTAACATCTTATTATAAACTTACAATGATTTGCCATTGCAAACCAGACATAAAAGATTAAAAGGGAAATTTTCAATCAAAAATATTTGTTAGGCTAGTAACATTTGCGTAACACCGAAAACTGTCGTTGGTGGAGTTAAGTTAATCTGATTTTTTTTCCACATACGTGATAAACATTCATTTAAAAAAAGAATGTGGTTGTTTTCTAAAAGACAGTTGTGGCATCTCTGGTTTGTATTTTTCTTATTTTTGAGAAGATCACTACAATTTCTGGAAAGTCTGTATATGTCCAATAGTCCAAAAGTTTCAGGGTCTAAATCAAGCCTCGTTTTTAAATGTGAATTATTCAGTTGTGTAAATTTTTATTGCTATTGAAAACGAGGTCTGATTTAGACCCCTAAACTTTTCGAACATTCAGACTTTCCAGCAATTGTGGTGTTATTCCCAATAAATCAGAAAAATACAAACAAAATGTGGTCTAGAATATATAAAGATATAATAATAGCCACATAATTAAAAAAATTGTAACTAGGATACGATACTTGCTATTATTAAGTGCCAATTTGTTTAATTTTATAACTGAACTAGCCATAAGGTCCGAGATATGATAGCAACAAGTTGGTCAACTTGTCACATCACAAGAAGCAATACTTAAAAGGAATCTTTTTTGCCCGTTAAGTTTCAGGACACAAAATAATTATTTTAACTAAATGTTAATGACAAAACCTGTTTTTTTTCATGGTAGATGATATAGTTTTTTAATTCTAATCAACTATTCTCAATTATAATTCCCGATTCATTCAAAATTAAAGGTACTTACTCTTGAGCAAAATCCAATTTTGAGAATCCCCCCATAACAAATTAAAATAAACCATTAAAAAATATATATAACCGACTTCCACCTATAACTAAAAAGCTAATAATAATTATAACAAAATACAACTTAAGCAAATAAATAGCACATTCAATGTTGTTAGGTACCTACCCAGGAAGTAAAAAATGTAAACATTAAAAGGTGCTCATTCTGTACAAATTAATTACCTACCAATCTAGTATATTTTGAAGTCGGTGCCAAGCAAATCTAAAATCCTTCATTGCGTACTTTTCTACTAGTTCATGAAACTTGATTGTTGCTCAAGGAAACTTTGAGGAATATGAAGAGAGTTTCTAATTTTTCGGCATGTCGTGTCTCAATTGATAACTCAATACAAATACATTTTTTATATTTTATTAGATAACTTTTTTTGAAAATTACTTAGCTTGAACTATAGCAAAAGATCAAATAGGGCCTCAATGAATATTTATTGTCAAAACAAAGCGAAAATCATAATCTTAATTTTGGGGGACAAATTAAAAAAATAACAAAATATTCTTATAAAACTCAAGCTCTAGGGCTTCACAAGAAACGAGAGTAGGTGAGAATATAAAAAATTTCGTCTCGGTCTCGTCAATTCTTACAAAAATATTTCTCGTTCAAGTCTTCTTCTAGTCTCGTTACCAGTTTTCTCGTCTCGTCTCGTTGCCAGTTGTCTCGTCTCGTTTAAGTTTATATAATGATAATAAATATTATATAAAATATAAATTTTGTATATATGTTACCTGATTTCTTATCCTATGGTGAACCGTTTTGAATGAATATGGTCTTGTTTAATAGAGTATATATCCGGATTGGTGAAACTTCAAATTTTGGACAAGAATTCTATTGGTAAAGTCACGAAATTTGTGAATGAACACATGAGTGTATAGAAATTGACCAATATCCCTAATATCTTGGTCGATATTTCGAAAACTTCTTATGGATGTGTATAGTTTTTTAACGTTTAATCTATTAAGGAAGATCCCAAGGTGAATTCATATACTTTTCTGCGACGTGCAACAAGCAGTTGTGCAGAAAATTCCAAAATTCTTAACAAGAATTTCATTGAAATGACATAACGGATATTTCCTCATAAATTTTAATTCCAACATAATAGTGCGGGAATTTTAGGCACGGGAAGTTTTAATTGCGAATTTGAAAATTTTCTATGTACATCTCAAGCATATAGGTAGTGAAGCATAGTATTTTTGGCTCCTTAAATCAATGAGTACCAAGCTCGATATATTTCTATACCAGACAAATACCTACTTAAATGAAAATTTTTCCATTTTGCGAAGACGGTGCTTATCGTTCTCACATTCTCCCGGCCTAATAGAAACTTCAGTGACAACACATGTCAAACTCTAAACTGCTATGTGGTGCGTTCATACACAGGGTGATTAGTTATACAAACAAAATCACAAAATAAAGTGAAAGAAGGAGTTGCATTTATATGATGATTGAAAAATAGGACGGAGTAGAATGACAGTGGTCCATAGGCAGCCGTATATACAGGATGGATAGAATATACGGTGGAGTGGACGTTTGGTGGTATAAAAATCTTAGGAAAAATGTGAAATTAAAATTATATAGGGTGATCAAAAACTGTTATATGATGTGGACCTAAACAAATAATACAGGATGTTTGAAATATATACTGGAGTTGAATTATATTTATACAGTGTGATTAAAAAAATACTTATTTTATATCCCCTAAGAAGTTGCATAAAGTGTGGAGAGGAATTAATGTTACACAGGGCGATAATATAAATTGTTAAAAATGAAATAATTGATAAGGGTAGCCCACAATGAGTTATATACAGTCGTACAGGATGGTTGGTTCATAGGGTGGAGTGGAATTATCTATAGTTAAAAAACTTGTAAAAAAAGTTGAAGAAAGGGTACATGGCGTGGTCCATAATGCATAAATATATTTTGGGCTTATTAAGTCAACGCGTACTAGTACATTTTGTTCGTAAACCTGTCAATTTAAATGAAAATATGTCATTGTGTAATGTTGAGGCTTTCGATGTTACCTGGTCCGGTCTATCAAGGTTATACATACAAAATAAAAAATAAAGAATGAAAACTAAAAAGTTGAAAATAAAACATTTATAACTAAAAAGCTAAAAATAATAATAACTACATACAACTCTAGTAAATAAATAACACATTCAATGTTCAAATATTTCAACTACAAATATTTTAACAAGTACATAAATGTTTTTATTTTACAAACTCTCAATTTTAACTTTTAAATTACTCGATGAGCAAGAATTTAAACATAATAAAGCTTGCATCAAATCATCTTTCAATAATGTACCTGTTTTTGTCAATTTTTGTTAACACAGCTTGACATAAATTGTATCTCTACAAAATAACTGGAAATATTTTATAAATCTAAATTTGTTACCAAATTCTTGCGTATTTGACCGGTTCTATCATATATACTTACACAGATGTATACATTAATTGTTCACATCTTTACTACAAGAAATAAAATAAAAGATAAAAACTTCTCCAGATGTACAAATACAGAAAAAAATTTCAAAACATCAGTATAAGGAGGCAATAAAAGTTGTTCCTTAAGTATTGAATTTATAATGGGATCAGTCGTATATAAGAAAAGTTTACTGCTCTGCTGTAAATAAGCGTATCTGCCAACTAAAAAAGTTGGATTATTATATTACTCTCCCGCTTAATATAGAAACATACTCAACGGAGAGTAAGATAACCCAACGAAAAAATATTACAACTTAAACTATAGAAATCTGTCAAGACAAATACTTATAAGAGATACTCTACTATAAGAAGCGTTCACATGTTAAACTAAAAATGTGAAAAATCATACCTGGTTATTGAGTCATTTTTAAATTTACAATAAAATATTTCACAGATGGTCACTAGGTTTTATATCTTGTAAAATATATTGTTTTCATCTAGACCTTTTCTAAATTTTCGAATAAAAACTTTACGAGACCGTAATATGTAGTCTCGGTATCGCCCATAATATTTTCTTAAACGTCTCGTCTCGTTTTTACCAGACGAGAACGAGACGAATGACGTAAATCTCGCTCTCCTGTGAAGCTCTAGTCTGGTCTTGTTTCGTCCAGTTTTTGCGAGACGAGAACGACACGAGAAAAATCTCGCTGTCATGTGAAGCCCTATCAAGCTCACAATCTAGCAAATCAAAAGTGTATACATATTTATTAATTTTGATACATCTTATAACACTTTTTATTTTTTCTGAGTTTTTTTGGGAATAACACCACATAAACCTGAAATATATCTACTTTCAATTTTAAGTGGTGTTATTCGTAAAAAACACCAAATAACAACCAAGATATGTCACAGCTATCTTTCAGGAAACACCTTATAACACTCATGAACAGATTCATTTCAATGGTACGTCACTCTATTTGTGTAAGACGTCATTAAATAGTTTTGTGAGCACCTCCTATAACTTGCAGTGGAAGGCAAAAGATAGAGGAAAGAATAACGACAACCAAAGATAATGGGCTGTTTCTTTAAATAATGATTTTAAATAAGTTTACTATTAACACAATTAATTCAAATTAGGATCGTGGATATCCTAATTCCAACCGTACTGCTAATATAATATGATTTAATTTCCATTTTCCTCCCAGTACGTAATCTTATTAGTCATTAATTTTAATACCGACTCAAATTGGCAAAGTATGTGCGAAGGATAAAGGGAGAGGAATTATTCGTAGGCGAAGGAAAATTTCTCGTCACCGGGCAAAGTTTAAGGAAACTCCACCCGTCATAAATATACCATTCATTAATTTAGAAATCTTAGGGTTGGTATCGTTGATTTTGTGTCGCCATATCTTCGACGAATTCCAAGACGTGCCCTACGTTGGCCATGCATTGTAAGAGGGTGAAACAATATCGGAACTTAAACAATGGCTGTTCAAATTTAACATTAATTAATCATTGCTTATGTATTGGCGTTTCTGTCGGTTTATATAATATGGAGCTCCAACGCTTTTTACAATATCAACTCGAACGGTAGTGATATCTCTTTATTTTATGTTCCATATGATACTAAAATTTAATGGGTTTAAAGTTGTTAATATGTTTTTTTAACTCGCTTTTATGGCTAGTGCTTTCTCGGATAGAATTTCGCAATCGATTTTCTAGTTTCCTGAAGCTTTACCTACAACTCAGAACTAGATGGTTTGAGCAGAAACGATAAAATTATTTCTGTCAGTCTCTGTTAACCTCAACTTCTTTATGCAAACCCCAGCTCAAAAGTTTGCATTTAACAATATTTGCTGATTGATATTGGAGATACAGGGTTTGGTTTTAGGAACAGACTAGGAATTAGAGAGGTTTTAAAATAGCAGTATTTGGCTAAAACGCTCATGTAACTACTCAAAATTAAAAACATCAATACGAGAGACATAAGAATAAATATAATTTTTACGGCATACGTGCCCATAAAGATTTGACAGACAGGGTTAGATAGGGATTCCTCGTAAACCTCACTTGATATTCTGAAGAATATAAAAAAGATCTTGAGGACGAAACAGCTGAAGTTAAAATCATGCCGGTTGGCAACAGTGAACATGCCTAAGACACCGCGGCTCACGCCAAACAATATTGATGATATCTCATCTCGTTTTGGAAAATATTATGAGCGATACCGAGACCACACATAATGCAAATATTTTTATTTTTATTCTAAACTTTACAAAAGGTCTACATAGAAAACAATATATTTACAATATATAAAATCTGATGAAAATATGTGAAATATTTTATTGTAAACTTAAAAGAGACTCAATAACCAAGTATGATTTTTCACATTTTTACTTAACTTGTTAACGCTGCTTATAGTACCGTATCTCTTATAAATATTTATAATCACCGATTGTTATATTTTCAGTTTAAATGATTTTTTTAAGATTGCAAGGTTACTTTAATATAGGTTGATTGTACGTATCTTATTAAACTAAAGAGTAATAAGTATACTATTGGGTTCCTTTGGCTCGAAATTTTCTACCTGGAAGATCCTCTTATTTACAGCATATATACAGTACAGTTTTCTAATATCCTTCTGATACCATTATAAATTTAATACTTAACGGACAAATTTTATTATCTCTAAATGCCGATGTTTTGAAAATTTTGTCTCTATTCGTATATCTGGAGAAATTTTTTTATTTTTTCTTGTATTTCATTTTGTAAAGATGTGAACAACTATTGTATACATTATTGTATCTGTAACTGTTGAAACATTATTTTATACAGCAGGTATGATCATGACAAAACATCATTGAAAGATAATGTGATGCAAGCGTTTAAATTTTTTTATAACTTTCATGCGAAGAGTAATGCACATTTTCGTATATATTTCTATTGTAAACATATTTTTTATAATCAGCCCTCAAAGGATATAAAATTTTCTGTAGACGAAATTCTATTAAATTGATTATTCTAATTTCTAAATGCCAGAGGTCTTAATCTGTTCTGGAAATTCTATAATTTTCTTTATTTGAGTCTACTACACAATTTTTTGAATATATCGTCTTTCAGAAATTTTGCAAAGTAATAAACATAAACTTTTTTAATTTAAAGCTCAAAAAGTAATTATTGATCGCACTGGTAGTGATTTTTATATTTTATGAAGTCAGTTCTTTTATAAAACCAAATTACTGATATTTCATACACCGTTACACATATAACAAATTGAAATTCATGCATTAATTAATATATAAATTATTTATCTATAGAAATAAATTTGTCCAACCAATATTTTCTTATGTACCTATATCATTTTTTAATTAATAAAAATCGAAAAACTATGTTCAAAAACTGGTATTCTTAATAATTGCTACTGCGGTAAATAATTTTTCGATTTAAAATTTATAGTATGTTACGTTACATTTTACCAATAAATTTATCACTATAAAAACAACAGGTGATTGTAAGTTTTGAAATGACTCACTTAAAGTATCAAATAAATTTTAGTCTCCAAAATTAATTTATTGATGGAAAATGGTTATGGCTTCACACGAGAGCGAAACGAGCCGAGACGTATTGGAAAATATTATTTTCACTTTAACTTGTTAACGCTTCTTATAGTAACGTATCTTATCACAAATATTTATCCTCGGAGATTTTTATATTGTAAATTTGAATGATTTTTTTAAAATATCCATGGGTTACCTTACTCTGGTTTGAGGTTTGATATGTGTCTATATTAAACTAGATACTATATACTATTAAAGGGTTTCTTTGGTTCGAAATTTTCTGCCTGGAAGATCCTCTTATTTACTGCAGACATGCAGTAAGTTTTTGTTATATACGATTGATCCCATTATACATTCAATTCTTAACGGACAACTTTTATTGCTTCTAAATACTGATGTTTAGAAAATTTTGCTCCTATTTGTACAACTGAACAATTTTTTTGTTTTTTCTTGTATTTCTTGTCGTAAAAATGTGAACAGTTATTGTTCACTTTTGTGGAAGTAAAGGGTGTTTTTTAGAGGTATAGAACTTTAAGTTGGCAACACTCTTTTAACCGGCGGCCATCTTGTCAGCTGTCAGGTGATTTTTGTTTAGTTTGGTTTGGCATTTCTTCATGAATAGAGTGACGCCTGAACAACGCTTCCAAATTGTGCGAATTTATTTTGAAAATTATGGTTCTGGTAGAAATACGTATCACGCACTACGTCCATTTTATGGTCAACATAATCGTCCATCAGAGCAATTAATTCGATTAAATATGCAACGTTGTCGCACCACGTTTACTCTAAATGATAATACGCATCCACACAGATGTCGTACAGTGCGTACAGAAGAATCCATTGCTGCTGTAGAGCGTAGCGTAGAGGAAAACTCGAATCAGTCTATCCGCCATCGTGCACAGGAATTGGATATGTGTCCTTCAACTTTATGGAAGATTTTGCGGAAAGATCTTGGTTTGGGTGCTTACAAAATTCAACTTGTGCAAGAATTGAAGCCACACGATCACCTAGCAAGGCGTACATTCGGCAAAACAAGATTGCCGTTGTTCCCGATTTTCATAAGCGAATTTTCTTTAGCGATGAAGCTCACTTTTGGTTGCATGGATACGTCAATATACAAAACTGCCGTATTTGGAGTGATGATAATCCTCAAGTTCATGTTGAAACACCGTTACTCCCAGAAAAATTGACTGTTTGGTGTGCTTTATGGGCTGGTGGAATAATTGGTCTGTACTTCTTTAAAAACGATGCTGGCCAGAACATTACAGTCAATGGTGATGGCCATAGAGCCATGATTACTAACTTTTTCGTTTATCAGTTGAACAATCATGATGCACACGAGCTGTGCTTTCAACAAAATGGGGCAACCTGTCACACAGCTCGTGCCACAATTGATTTATTGAAAGAACCGTTTGGTAACCGCATTGATTCACGTTTCGGACCCGTGAATTGGCCTCCAAGATCGTGCGATATGCCGCTTGACTATTTTCTGTGGGGATACGTGAAGTCGCTAGTCTACGCCGATAAGCCCGAAATGATTGACCACTTGGAGACAACATTCGCCGCATTATTGCCGATATACTGCCACAAATGTTGGAAAAAGTCATCTAAAATGGCTTATGTTGACAACATTATGTGAATCAGAGAAATTCTCTGAAGAGTTGTTAACTAGTTTTAAGAAAACTTTTGAACAGTAATGATTTGCAATTTTAGGACTTCAGTACAGTAAAATATCGACAAGTGTGTTATTTTTTACTGCATGACAAAAATACGTACATCATTAAAAGATGGTTATAAACAACGACAAAAAAATAAGGCAAATATTATGGCAATGAAGATAGATTTTTAGCGAAACTATGAGGTCAGCAATATAAACTGAATAGGAAAGGAAGAAGCCAAAAAAGAAAAAGTTAAAAGAATGAAAACAATTATTGAGGAGAAGAAAATTATGCATACGTCAGAAAATGGCATGAAATCCGACGGTTGTTTAGGTCATTAAAGACAGGAAACATGATCGACCAAGAATAATCTGGAGAGAAGTAGACAAGAAAATGCAGGCAGAGGGATTATCGCAAGGATAATGAAGAGACAGGAAGAAATGAAAGCAGGATATAAAACAGGAAGGCAGCGATAGTTGAAGAAATCCTGAACACATATGTACATGCTTATTAAAAGTACAATGGACAAATTTAAATAATATGTGTGTTTGAAAGAAGAAAAGAACTAAAGGCAACGTTTTTAGAGTAAAATTTGTTTTTATCTTATTCAAACTTTTGGCTGGGATTTTCCTATCTGCACAAACTCTTGCGAAAATTCCCTTTAATCGGCCATACTTGGAGGAAAAATCTTTCAACTTCAAACATCATCTATTTATTTTTATTTATTTATTGAAACCGGAATACAGTTTACAATGAAAAATTATCATTAAATAAACCCACAGAGGGATAGGAATCCCTGTACGTGCCTGGTACACTTAAGATTAAACCTTAAAACTAAACTTAAATAATACGAAAACAGTCATGTAACATCTATCACAAAACAGTAAATATTTTAGTTATCACAGTGTATATTGCATTAATAATTAGTAAAAGCATATAGTGAAATAATGACTTCATTTTATATTATTAATTATCCATTGAGCCAATTTCTTTTTGTTTGCTTTTTCACAGTTCACCATACATTTGTATTCATTTGGTAATATATTAAATATTTTTATTGCATTGATGTAGCTGTATTTAGTAAAAGTTCTTTTATTTATTTTAGGTAGTTGAATAGCTTTATTTCTAGTAACACTAGTGGTTGTTAAAAACTCAGTTTTAAGTGTGTCATAGCGATAACAAAACGATTCAAGAGCAAATAATTGTACAAGATTAACTGGATTTTTGCTTGTATTATTAGAATTTTTGTTCAAAATTTTAAGTAATCTATTTTGAAGCACTCGCAGATGAAATATACTATTGGTATACGCGCCTCCCCAAGCAATATTACCGTAAGAAATAATACTATGAAAGAATGCATAATAAATTATTAAAATTATATCAGCTGTCATTATTTTAGATAATTTGTAGAACACAAAAACCAAGTACTTAGTTTTATTAATAATGAATTAATATATGTATCCCACTTAAGGTTAAAATCAAAAATAATTCCCAAGTATTTGTGATGTTCAACTCTATTAATCTTGCTGTCATTTATACATATATTCATTTTCTTTGGCACACTATCACTGTAGCATCCAAAAGCAATATAAACAGTTTTATTTATATTAAGTGATAATTTGTTGGATACTAACCACTCATTCACTTCCCTTAACAATAAATTCATCTTATGTTGAGCTTCATCCCAGGTATTTTCAGATGATATTACTGCCGTATCATCTGCATATGACAGTATAGTTTCATCGGGCATTCGATACAGTAAATCATTGACATATAGTATAAAAAGTAGAGGGCCTAGAACAGTACTCTGTGGCACCCCAATAGTTATATTTCTATAAGTACTGTAACATTCATTAATTTTCACTCTTTGTTGTCTATTTTTCAGATAACCAATTAAAAGATCTGATGCTTTACCTCTAATTCCTAGATTATATAATTTTTGGCATAATATATTGTGGTTTACAGTATCGAATGCTTTTGCCAAATCCAAAAACGTGATATTAAAGGTTTACTTTTATCTAGATTACAGTGAATAATTTTAGTAATTTGCTGAAGAGCATCACGTGTACCAATATTTTTAATAAATCAAAACTGCCATTTTGAAAATAATTTACATTTATTAATAAAATTAAAGATTCTAAAATGTAACACTTTTTCAAATGTTTTTGTAATTGTCTTCTAAACGTTGTTTGTGGCATATTCTTGATAACTTATATGTTTCTTTGGGGAATAACACCACAATAGAAATAAAACTACGTATATTGCAGGAATACCAAACGTTTCAAAGTCTATTCTGACTTCGTTGTCAATGGCTTTATATTTATACTTTTGTAATGTTTGAAATATATGAAATTGGCCGATAGTTAGATAGGCAAGACTTACTTCCTCTTTTATGCACAGGTACAATTTCTGCCTTTTTGAGATCATCAGGCCATACTGCAAGACTAGTACATAAATTAATGATATAACTTAAAGCATCAACTATATAAATTGAAATATGTTTCAAAATCTCAGAACTTATTTTATCAACTCCCCCCTTTCTAACTTTCATGTTGTGTACAATTTTGCTTATTTCAATTGAGTCTGTTGGTTTCAGATAACTAGTTTTATCATTCATGGTTGGCATATTACTATTACTTTGAGTTGTGGTAATATCATTACTAACTAACTGAACAACTTTTTTTATTAATGCAGATACTCTACCTAAATGTGAATATGAGTTTGTTAAGGGATCGATTCACAGAATGTCTCCACGTATCAAATGCAAATGAAGTTTAAGCGTTGATGTTTTCGCCTTGAAGATTTGCAATTGAAAACTTAGTCGTAACTTGTGTGTGTACTTTTCTTGGGGATCGTTCTTACATCTGCGGAGGAGCGTTAAAGCTCAGGTTATCCAACGACGAGAGGAACGAAACTTTCCCAAAATAAACAGTAATTTCCTTACCAAATTACCAGACTTATTTGCGGAAAGCTACATTTTCGCTGGATACATAAAATTACTATGTATTTTGCTTGGAGTTCTCTGTTTGTATAACAACGCGAAGTATACACATTTTGCTCCGGCAATTTCTTCAAGTCTCTCGCCGTCTCGCTCGGGTCCCTGTTCGATTTTTCACTCCCTCTCTGTCGTTCTCCAACTTCTGACGTGCGGTTTAAAAACTTTCAGACATACTTTATAAATGGGGAAACATTAAGCAAAATGCTAGAGACCCCGACGATATGAAAGGCGGCCCCGGGATTTTGGCGCTTATTTTCAGAGGTTTTAAGGAAGGGTGTTCGGTGCTGCGCGCACAGCCAATGGAAATCTCAGAATTTTAATTGCATCTTAGGTTGCTTTTGTTTCCTCCCTTGAATTATCGCGTCGTATTCCGAATAAGTTTAAGGGTCGAAAGCGAGGGGGTGTACACGCGGTGTATGTGTATACGTACAGTTGGAACAAGGAGGGTGTGCGATAAAGAAAGGTGCCTCTCTGGGTGTTCTGAAGGGGAATTCTTCTTTACGACGTTGATTTATTATTTATGATTATGTGAAATTTCTTCGTATCGAATTAAACTCGTTGGCTCACGAGGTTTAATTGGCTTCGTGAAACTATAATGGTGATATAAATTTTATTTCTAGATAAACATTTTAAACTTGTTATATACTACTGTATTTTGTTTTTTTTTTATGAAAGACGATTGTTTGATGTTTATTAATGATTAAGAACATTATGTGATCGAATTAGACTGCGCCAATTCTCGAAACAAAAGCATTTAGTTCTCAAAAGTTATAAAATATGCGTATAATAATTAACCGCTAACAGTTAATTTGTTATTTTAATTTCCTTTCAAATATCTTAGTAGCTGTGAAATAAAAAATGATATATTTTTCATGCGAAACTAGGTGAGATGGCGTATTAATTGGGAATTTTGGCTCAATGATCTTGACACCGACACCAAACATGTCTGAATAACATCTAAACCTACTATAGAGATTAGAGGTCTTAGGACATAGGTGTGAGCCATGAAAGGTGAGTAAAGTCAAGTTTATTAAGTATAATAACCAACTGGTATATAATGACAACAAATAAACTAAAAAGAGAGAGAGAGAGAGAGAGAGAGAGAGAGAGATATTTTCCTACGAAGCTTTCGCTTCCTTCGATCAAGGACTGGTTTCCTTTATACTGAATAACAATCAAATCCTTAAAGAGTGTGCGAGGTCATGTACAACTAGAGCTTCACACGAGAGCGAGATTTTTCTCGTCTTGTCTGGTTCTCGTTTCGCAAAAACGAGACGAGGCGAGACGAGGCGAGACTAGGGCTTCACACGAAAGTGAGATTTTTCTCGTTCGTCTCCTTCTCGTGTAGCAAAAGCGAGACTATACGAGACGTGACATTTTGGAAAATATTATGGCCGATACCGAGACCACATAGTGTGCAACCCGAGAATCCAGTTTATGGTCTCGTGCAATTTCTTTGATGAAGTTTTTATTCGAAAATTTAGAAAAGGTTTACATAAAAACAATATATTTTACAATATATAAAATCTAGTGACCATCTGTGAAATATGTTAATGTAAATTAAAAAAAGACTCAATAACAAAGTATGATTTTTCACATTTTTACTTTAACTTGTTAACACTTCCTATAGTAACGCATCACTTATCATAAATATTTATCCTTACAGATTTTTATACTTTAACTTTGAATGTTTTTTTTAACACATCGTTGGGTTACCTAATTCTCTGTTGAGTATGTGTGTCTATGTTAGTCTGAAGTTGGTAGACAATGTAACTCGTTCCTCGAAGTTTCCTTGGACTTCCATCGTCTTGAAGTGGTTGATCTCACAACGTTTCAATAGCTGTGTATCTGCTATCGTCACCAGGTGGTGACTTCGAGGATATGTGTCTATATTAAACGTATATACTATTAAAAGGGTTTCTTGGGCTGGAAATTTTCTACCTGGCTGATCCGCTTATTTACAGCAGAAGAGTAAGCTTTTCTTATATAAGACTGATCCTATTATAAATTCAATACTTAAGGGACAACTTTTATTGCCTCAAAATACTGATGTTTTGAAAATTTTGTCTGTATTTGAAAATATGGAGAATTTTCTGTTTTTTCTTGTATATATATTGTAGTAAAGATGCGAACAATTATTGTATACATATAACAAAACCGGTCAAATACGCAAGTATTTGGTAACAAACTTAGATGCATAAAAATGTTTCAATTGCTTTGTAGAGATACAATTTATGTCAAACTGCGTTACAAAGAATTGACATAAACAGGTATATCATTGAAAGATGATGAAGATTAACTTAAGAGTTTGTAAAATAAAAACATTTATGTACTTGTTAAAAAAATTTTGCATAATAGACTAATAAATATAGCTTTAAGAAATTATTTATTATTAATTATTATTGAGTTTATAGAATACTTATTATCAGTATATACAATTAAACGAGACGAGAACGAGACTTGAACGAGACTTATTTTTTTGAAATTGACGAGACAAATAATAGTTTTTAAATGTTTCAATGTGCTCTGTTCAAAATTAATTGACATGTATATATTTTTCAATAGTCCTTGATGAATACTAAGCAAAGGAATTGTTAAATTCACCAAAGAGCTGTTTCTATGGAAATCTTCTTCTTAATTTTCTTTAATGGCCTCAACTCTCTTAGATTATTTTGCCTGCATTGTCCGTCACCAGAAACAAATCTTGAACTAGGCAATCGTCTTCTGTCGATTTATTACACTAGTTTTTCTCTGATTTCCAATCAAGTTTATCGTTTTAACTAATGGGTTTTAAACAAATTTAGCATATGTGTTTAATCTAACTTTTTTATATACATTTATTTATTAGGGACAGCTACTTTTGGACTTCCTTCTATGCTGATTACTTAGATTAAAATCGTCCACTAGCACTAGTCACTTTTTGAAGTCTTACACTACTTGAACGTCTATGTTGGTGTAGCTAAAGAAATTCGCAGGCTACAGATATTAACGCCTGGGTTTATTTTATAAAACCATCAAATAATAAATCTTGCGAAGAGTATTTTCACTAACACTATTCACTCCTTGAGAGTCTTCCCTGTTTTGGCGTCTTTTTTGGGAAAAACGAAATAGGAATTACTTTTAACACATAGCTCACCTAGCCAAGGAAATTCAACACTTAAAATAGCACTAAACACATACATGTATTGGTACTTATTTATAACTTTTCGTTAATTTATCTGTAATAATTTTACTTTTATAAGTAAAGATCTATCTACGGAAGTAAATTGTAAAACCTAAACTTGTATGTTTATTATACGAGGGCTGCCTTTTATATTTCGGGATTAGAGAACAAAAACAAATATTAATTATCGAAAATCGCTTTATTGATTTTCAAAATATACACTTTTGCATGCGTTTGAACCAATTGTCGAAGCACTTTTTCCACTCTGATTGAGGTATCTCCAAAACATGCATTCTGAACGCAGCAACCGCTTCTTCAGGTGTCGAAAAATTTTGACCTCTCAGTTTGTTTTTTACGTACGGGAATAAAAAGAAGTTATTTGGTGACAAGTCAGGACTATACGGGGGATGACTCATCAAATTCATGTTTTGAATGGTCAAAAATGCAGTTGTTTGAGCCGATGTGTGAGAGCTCGCATTGTCGTGGTGAAGAGTGATCCGTCTTCGGCGGTTGGTTTTCCTCATTTCTTGGAAGACAACTGGCAAACTGGTTGTGTACCACTCAGAATTGACTGTTCTGCGTTGTTCTAGTGGTACGGTTGCGACATTTGCTTAGAAGTGCTTGGTGCGCGAACAACTTTTGTTGGATTCGGCTTATCTTGAAACACCCATACAGTCGACTGCTGTTTACTTTCCGGCTCATACGCGTAAATCCAATATTTATCACCTGTCACTATGTCATAAACGTGTTTTGAAACACCGCTATCGTATTTTTTGAGCTTTTCTCTCGACCAATCGACACGAGCCTTTTTTGAACGATTGGCAAATTGTGTAGGATCCAAAGCGAACAAATTTTTTTGACATTCAAATATTTATGCAATATTGAATGTATGCTGGTCCCACTAATGTGTAAGGTTGACTCAATCTCACGATAGGTCACATGACGATCTTGCAATATCAGTTCGCGCACAGCATCAATGGTTTCCAGAACAACAACTGTTTTTGGACGACCTTCACGAAATTCGTCTTGGAGTGAACTACAACCTCGATTGAATTCACCATACCATGGATAAATAGTGGTCCTTGATGGAGTTTCATCGCCAAAAATCAAGTTAAGTTCATCCATGCACTCTTGCTGACTTAATCCACGTCGAAAGTTGTAAAAAATAATCACACGAAAATGTTCACGATTTAATTCCATTTTTTGGCCGAGATGAATTCTTTAAGTTACTGTAAACAACACATAGCGCTCGTATGTCAAAACGTTCTGAGTACGTATAACCTCAAAAATGTCAAACTTTACGATAGAGCTGTCAGTTGTCAGATTGCAACACTAGGGTTGTCCAATCCCGAAATATAAAAGGCAGTCCTCGTATAAGCATCAACAATAGTAAGTTAACATTTGACTTTCCCTTAGCTTAGCCGGCGTTTGTGACTGCAACTGTCAAGTGTGAAACCAAGGGAATTATCCTCTTCTGAGAGACGACTGTTGTCTTTGTTAAGCAATCCTTTGCAATGTTTTGGTTTCATATGTCAATAAAATGTAGTCAGATATTCATAGAGATATTATTATATCTGCCTATTGTCGCTGTGTAATACATTATAGTAGGATGTCTAGGTATTTCTAGGGATTTTTTGGTGTAAAGTCTAGGGTCAAAATACAGTTTTAACTGCCAAAACTGAAATCATGCTTGCTGAGCCCTAACATAGTTCTATTACAATTCATAACATGCCTGATCAGATATAACGTCTATGATGAAGATGAGCAAGCTATGTTTATTTATTTTTTTGAGTCAGGAATTAAATGATTGATTGTCCCTGTAGACGTAAACAGTCAGGTAAGTACATCCTTACACGGGTGTTAAAATGGTTTCTTCAGTGAGGTTCTTCTTATTCCTAGGTTATAGTTAAACTTTTCGATGATTACTTTCTTACATTAACTGTATGTAAAAACTTCTCCACCACTGTGTCAGAAAAGTGCCGACGCCGCTGATACGAAGCGTAAAATTCGTCGTCAAGATGAAGAACGACTAAAATAAGATAGATGGGACCGCCATTTTAGCTACGTATTTTGCTGCCTTGCATTTCATTGTGGAGGTAAAGTTAGACGCTTCGAATATGCAAAGTTTCCTGTTTATTTCTCTCTCCATTGTCGACGAACATTTCGCTGAGCGATACTCTTAAGTATTGCTCAAAGTAAAATTACGTTCCTTCAACTTTCGCAAAACTGAGAAAATTATGCTCCCATATATATACTGGAATACGTACGTCGGTTGTTTCCAAAGAAGCCTTTGACGTCGTATTACTCTTCGCTGCCATTAAATTAAAAGTTTTTCGAGCGCTCCTCTGCTCCACAGAGATGTGCTCCCTAATAAATTCGCCGTTGTGTCAGCTGCCGCGAGGCGAAACCTTGCGAAATTTCCTTAGACAGAGCAAAAATGTTGGCCAAATTGTCGAAAATTTATCGACAATAAGCGACATCATTAATTTGGAGTGGAACTATGTTTTATATTGATTTTTTTTTTAATTACATCTCTTCTCTTAAATATAATAAGTAACTGGGTCACGGAGTTTTGACCCTAAATCCAAGGTTTCACATGAATATCCAAATAATCAAAAATTTGCTATGTAAACTAATTCTCCCAAAGACGAAATGAATTAGTTTAATTTTCAAAAATTTCTCGTAACACTTTTTATAATAATTTCACTTCATAACATTATTTGAACCACTTTATATAACTAAAATTCCAATCCACTTTATATTCCAACCATCCTGGATATGCGACTGCTTATGGTGTTGGTCTTCTGCATATTTTATTAATTAGGTCCTGGTCTTTGATTTGCTATTTATCATTTAAATCATAATGCGTAATTTGGCAAGCAACATCATTGAAAGGGATAAAACTGAAGTTATATAATAGGCTTTAAAATTGGATTTAAAAAAGGCAAATCAGATTATAATGTGACTTACTGTGGAAGTATTAATCTTGAACAACGGGACAGTCGAATATTATTACACTCACGTAGGGTTATCCAGATTTATTTTGAACAGTTCTGAGAATTCAAAAATAGGTGATAATGAATGAATTATTTGCATTTTGCAAAACCTATCCTTATTTTAATTTTAATGTTTAAAATCAATCAAAATAGGCATTGGAAATAACAATACTAATTAAAGAGGATTTTTTTATTGTTACTTCTAATGAAATGGAAATTTTGATTTGATTTTTTTTGTTTCATGACGGATAGTTGTGGTATATTTTTCAGTGTTAGCAGTTTTTGGGAAATAACTCAACAAATTCACGAAATTACTGTATGTTTCCAAACATTGTAATTTTAAATTTTGGAATTGTGCCATTTTTCATAGTTTCTGTCTCGTAACACTCTTTATAATAATTTCACTTCATAATAAACATTATTTGAACCACTTTATATAACTAAAATTCCAATCCACTTTATATTCCACCCATTCTGGATATGCGACTGCTTATGGGCCAACCTAGAAATACTTATAGTTTCTATTATTGTTTAACCACCCCCTGTAACTATAATCTCACTCGGTCTTATATTTCAGTCATCATATATATATATATATATATATATATATATATATATATATATATATATATATATATTTATATACAACTCCTTTATGGATTATCCTATAAAACGTTACCTTTTCTAAATTTTTTTATTCCATTCCACCCTTTATAGCAACCATATTATATATGCAACTGCTTGTGAGCTACCAATTGAAACATTTTTGTTCTACATTTTTAGTATCGCTCTGTATAACTACATTTCTACTTCACCATATATTTGAACCACCCTATATATGCATCAGCTTATGGGTATCCAATACTTTTTAACGATGCCAAACTTCTTTCTGCTGTAACCAATAAGATATAAAACTGGGCACTATAGGCAACGACTAATTGCCGAAGCTTTACAGCTTCACGGGATTTTGTGATCAGCAGGCAACAGTGCGATACGCAACTTTTGTATTTGTTTGGACTGTGATTGTGAGGTTAATGTGGAGATTTATATTATCTGAAGTATTTTTGGTGTTGAAACTTGTTTCAGATCAGTGATTATATTCTTGACACGTAAAAAAGTAATAACAAAATGGCATTTCAGTGTTTTATATGAAGGAAAACGGCATATTCGTTTACCGTATTATCTTTCCAGCGGTAAGTTTAAGGTAAGGTCATTTAAATAAATGAATGTTTTGTTAATGAATATTACATGTTGGTTATTAAGCTATTGTGTACATATTTTAAATATTTTAAACATATTTGTAATTTTGGATTATATAGTTATATTATTTTGATACTGAACAACATGAATATTCAATGTAATACTGAAGGGACGCCCCTGTTGGAGCCGGAATATTTGTAAACAAATATAGCTATGTCTCTTTCTATTTTTTTTTTCCATTTATATTAGTATCCATTGAGCAGCATAAAATTTTCTATAGTCAAGAAATGGTTTCCCAGAAAATCGGGAAAAGTCGGTTACTAAGATGTCACTCAGTTCACCGATTTCTCTGAAACGGCTTAATTAAATTGAATAATTTTAAGGGTAAAAAACGGTTTATCTTGATTTCTGGCGAAACTACAAATACTATGGAAAACTGTTGCATCTCAAAGTTGTTGCTAATAAAAAGATCTACAACTTTTTTGTTTACACTTTTTTCACAAAACCACCAAATTTATGTGAAAAACTCAACAACCAAGTTTTTGATCGAATATCGAAAAGCACTCTAATTTTCAATCGAACGATCTCATGTCAAAATATCTGCTTTTTTAAAAAAGTTGGTGGGCCTTTTGTTCGTTGAACTTTCTGATGTAATCTGTAAATATATGTATTACTTGAAATAGCAATAAATAGGCATCTTCACATATAGTTTATTAAAAAATCTATATGTTAATTATAGTATATTTCGACTTGTAATTATTTTGTTTATCAATGTAACATCGAATCTTACTTTTTCGAGTAATTAAAGTAAACAGCTGAAAATTGAACACAAAGAAGAACACTGCACAAAACGAAAATTAAAAGAATCTGCCTTAATTCTGTTAAATGAAACGACTGCATCGCTTCTACTTCCGTAGATTTCAGTCATGTCTGGTTGCCGATAATTAAAGATGAAATTAACAATGGGCATATCCTTTTGAACAACCCTATATCGGGATAGTTCATGAGGTTTTTCCTAGGTTTTCCCTTATGACTTTAATGGGATCACTGAATTATCAGAATTCTTTGATCGCATTTTTAGGCAAATGCACTATCTTAAAAAGAAAGTCGTCCCTAGGAACGCCACAAATAAATTCTGAAGACAATTTTTCAAGTTCTTCCAACTTGAAAAAATTTTGTTTTGATTTTAATGATCTTTGGAATTTCTTGTGCACCCTGTATATTTAAAATCAAAGAAATTCCATAGTAACGTAAACATATTTGTCAAAATATTTGTCATATATTTCAATTTTACTTTATAAATTTATATCCATTGAAAACGAAATCCGACAGGATTTTGAAACGTTTGGTTTTAAAATATACACAAGTTTGAACTCTGATGTGGTATTATTCCCAAGAAAATCTAAAATAAAATTGAACAGACGGTTTTAAAAAATTTCAGATTAGAGTTTTTGTCGTTTCTTTGCATTTTTTGCGAACATTTACCATAATAATGTATATATTTTTTACACCATCAGAAAGTAGAAATCTCAACGAACAAAATGCCCACCGACTTTTTTAAAATGACGGGAAAATTTTCGATTGAAAATTAGGGTGCTTTTGAGATATTAAGTGAAAATACGGTGAAAAAATAAATTGAATAAAAAAATTACTGTGTATTTGGGACTTAAAAGTGATTTTAAAAGATAAAAATAAAAAAAACAAAACTTGTTTTTTTTTAATTTTTCACATACATTTTAATTTTTCACATACATTTTGAGGGCCTATGAGAAAAGTACAAACACAAATGTTGTAGATCTTTTTATTATCTAAAACTATGCCATTTAACTTTTTCCCATAGGTCTTGTAGTTCTGCTATCGATATAAACCGTTTTTTTTTTACCTTTAAAATTAGGGAAATGTCATTATTATTTATTTTTGAGCTAAACACATTCAATAAGTCATTAAAAAAGTCAATATTGGTTTCCTTTGTCAGTTTATTCGCAGTCACCGAAAAACGTCTTAAGGAAGATGATACACTATAATTTGTTCTATGGAAAGGGACATCAAATAGATTGTGGTCTCTTAGGGTTAACTGTGGGACATTTATATTTATCATAGACAACATCTCAGGACAATCTATTAGACCATTTATTATTTTATAAAAGATTCTCATATCAATATAACACCTTCTATCTATCTACAGATGACAAGTTAATTGACTTCAGAGTCTCTTCATATGAAATTCCTTCTTTTGGAATTCCCATCTTAAAGCCCACAAACTTAATAAACTTTCTCTGTACCCTTTCAATTAATATAATGAGCATAATGTGGAGACCACATCTGAGACGCACATTCTAGATCTGAACTGATCTTACATAGGAGCAGAATAAAGTTTTGAAGGAAGCTACATAAATTGCTAAAATCTTAATAAAGCCTAATAATTTCAATGTCATATTGGGTATATAATTCACATGGAATTTTTGTTGTATTCTCTTCCTTTTCCTATAGGATTCATCTTACTATTATTTTTTTCACTTTTTACCATTTTCAAAGGGTTTAGCCCCGGTCTAATTTGTTATAATTTTATAATTCCTTGTTTGAAATAAAGAGATTGAAGAACTTACTCGTATAAGAAATTCGACTGATTCGATTTAAACTATTTAGCCAAAAATTTTGAAAAATAATGCAAGTAAACCTAAGCGAAATTTGAAAGTAATTTAGAAAATATTAGAACGAATCTCAAATAGTATAGAACCTTTAGTTGACGAAATTTTTATAGTGCAACATATTCATATAGATGTAATTCTAGATAAGATAGCTTCATTATTTTTCCCAATTGGATTTTTGGTTTTTAAATAAATGCTGCCTACACCCGTAAATAATAAAAATAACTAAATAAATGAATGTTAATAACTAGTTATTGACAATTTCCTAAAACCTTAATCTCTAATTATAAATTTGATCAGAAAGTGGAAAATTTCCTTGAAACTGTTTATTGGAAGAACTCGTTATGTTAAGATGCTTCGCTGTAATTATGTTCAAAATGGCGTTGGTTATATTTCGATTATTTGCTAATTTCCTCGCGAAACGACTTACCGCTCGAATAGCTGTGTCCTTATTAAAGACGAACAATATTTTTGAGCTCGAATGACACATCTTATTAATGACAAATTAGCGAAAATTATAACCTTAGATGCCCCTCCCTTCGCCCTTCGTCCCGTACCGCGTTCGTTCCCATCGCCGTGTCTCTTCAATAACATACCGAGTCTTGAGCTCGCTTTTAACTTAAATGGTTTTCCACATGAATAAATTGCGCGAGACGCGTGCTTTTAAGATCCTTATATATTTCCACGGCGAACGAAATGAAACTTTCCTTTGACATTATGAACTCCTTTCTCTTCACCAAAGGTGTTCGCTAATATAAATTATCCCTGTTCGTAAAACAAAATTAACACCCGCTCTCTCAGCTGCCGCCCGCCCCCGCAGCTCTTGCTCCTCCGTACCGGCTGCATGCACGGAAATGCCAGTGGAGGATGTGACATTAAGGGAACTCAATAAAAACGTGTTGGTGGTGGATCACTTTCCAACGTCCAGCGGCATCATACACCTCCTACGCTCGGGCAAAAGCTACAGGTCCACTTTCGCAATTGGTACAAGCACTATACTAGGAATTGTTACATCTGGCTATACTTTGTTGAGCACGTGGCCTTAGAGAATGCCCCATGATGAAATTTATAAACTCGGATGTAAAGATAAGTTGTTAAGGTAACAATGCCCTCAAAACAGTGTTTACCTATTTCAAACATGTTTGCTTGACATATTTTTAATCACCAAAGTTAAATTTTTCAATGTGAATTCCTTGCCCTGGACTTTTGATTTTGAGATAAATATCTCTAATTTGTTTTCTCAGTTACTTTCAATTATTCTCTAATCTATTACAATAAAGTTGCTATTGCGTAAGATATTCATACTCTAAGGTATTTGGTTTTCTAACATAGAGGTTCCCTAGGTCTATTGGTTTGTGTCGCCTGTGCTGCTTCTCTTAGAGTAGTGAGGTCTCAACGTTTTTCATGCTTGCTCTGGTCTTCTTCGTCCTCTTTAGGGTATGTACTCCTGGGTCTACCTAACTTCTCATTTCTTGTCTAACATGGAGCGTTCCAGACGGTAGGCTCGTTCATTTCTACTTTCTAATATATGTATGTGTCCATTGCTCGTCTCCATTTGCCTTCTCCGTAAGTCAACACAAGCCTTAACACTTCTTTTTTGATCATCTTCTTTGTCCTCAGGTGTAGGTTACTCCTCCTGGTTGATTACTGATTTTGCTTATTCGTTATTTGGCCCTCTTTACTGCTGCTTAGATTTTATACCACACTTTCTCATTCCAAATGATTGGTCCCGCTACTGTTAGTTTCCAGATTGCCCCCCTTGCTATTTCCATGGCATGTTTCTTCCATGTTTTCTCACATATTCCTTCCAACTAACTGTTGTTCTCCTACTGCTACTTAGCCTTTTTCCTTTAGGAGTATTGATTTTGCTTTTCAGAGGCTCCCTGAGAGTTCAAGTCAATAACTGTAAAAGGGATAAAAAGTCAATATTGGGGTGTCCCAAGGAAGTATACTTAGGTCACTCTTATTTTTAATGCCTATACATATGATACCTCTGTTTTATCTTCTGGAAAATTTACAAAGAAACATGAATTAATAAAACAAAACATATATTTTGTGAATATAAATATAAATAAATTGCTGCTTAAGAACCAAATAACGTTTAAATAACTCTGTTCATATTCTTTTCTGCAGTAGATTTGGTATGCAACCATTTGAGAGTTAATTAAACTGTGGTTTTCAAGGACGTCTATTGTATTTAATTCCGATCGTTTCATCTGGAGCAAGACCAGACATCTCCAGCGGCGTGGACGAAGGTGACATGTGATATCTCGTTGAATGCTCGAGACCAATGGGACTCTCGAGCCTTGGAGCACTGGTATTTATAAGTGGGACAGTGGGGAAGGAGTGGGCGGCGACTGTACTTGTAGGGGGTTGCTTTGGTATCGCGCGACGTAGTGCAAGATACCATATTCTGTTCAGTTTAAGATGATTGGATGAGGTCGACAGTATATCGATGTTTTGGTACATGACATGGTCAAATGAAACTAATGCATTATCAGCATCCTCCGATTTGTCGGGTTGTAATAACCGACAGTTCCGCTTATGTTCAAATACCCGTATAATGATTCTACCTTGTGTAATGCGATATATACTGTTCCACATAAACAAGACAATCTGTATACTCCCGAAGTCGACAAATATTCAGTAGGATCTTTAGGATATCGGAGAATACGGCAAAGTTACTGAGTAGATTCAAACATGGTTTTAACCTCATATTGTCTAAGCAACTACCAAATCCGATCCGTTGTTTTCTTTATATAAGTTTTCTCCCAAATTTTAAACTGACTGCCGTTCTTTTTTATTGCGAGATGCTTAGATGCCAATTAGGATCTTTACGTATGTTTTATGTATTTCATATATCAAGAAGTTTTGATGGAGCAAAGGGCTGGAACAGTAAGTTACTAATGACATATGCTTTGCTGACCACACATTTATAATAGCGTCCAGTATGACTGAGTTGCAATATCTACTAATAAATGTAAACGTCTACAGTAATAATTACGACTTGAAGCTAAATCTTGAAAAAAAAAAGATGGTAATCGCAAAGAATCGTTGAAAAAGTTAAGTCACACAGATATCTGGAAGCATAGGTCACCGAAACAAATGAACCAATCAGTGAAATGACAGAAAGAAAAGTAATAGCTCGACAGGTGTTTCTTAAGATAAAAAGATTTCTATGCTGCCGAGATATTGGTTTAGGTCTTAAAGTGCCCATACTGCGATATTATATTTTCACTACATTGTTGAACGGTATGGAGGCATGAACTTTAAAAAAGACAAAAATTAAAAACAGCCTTCGACATATTGCCCTTCAGAGAATGTGGAAGATATCATATAGGAAAAGGGTTTAAAGTAATCGAAACTGTATAAATTAGAAAGTTAGAATATCTCGGTTATATAATAGGAGGTGAAAAGTATGAGTTACCAGGATAGGGTAAAATCAAAAGAAAAAAGAAGTGTAGGTCATAGAAGAATTTACTGGCTGTGTAATTTGAGGGAGTGGTATGGCTGCAGTTCGAACGAATTGTTTAGAGTTGCGGTTAAAAAATTGCAATGATGATTTCCAACCTCCGATAGGAGACGGAACTGAAAGAAGAAGAAGTAAACAACCTTCTTTTCAACGCTCAAGTGCTTAGATCACGTGGTTGGCCGATCCTGGCTGATCAGTCCACTAGAATTTTCCGTCCTCTTTTGTATAGGGTGGTGATTGGAGTGTTTATGGAGATACCTGACTGTTGTTGAGTGCTCGACAAACAATGTGGTCAAGAGTTTCATCTTTATTTCTTGTTACTAATACGTCTAGAAAGGCCACTTGTTAGTTGTTTTCCTTTTGGATGGTAAATTGAATGCGTGGATGAACAGCGTATTAAATTCAATCAACGATTCTTCGCTATGGCTTCAAAAACAAAGCAGTCATCGAAGTAACGAAACTATCACGAAGGATTTAATGAAACATCGTTCAAAGATTTTTCTTCAAAATTCCCCATATAGAAATTGGCAATGACTGGTATAAGAGGACTTCTTATAGTCACACCATCGACTTGATCATAGAATTCTTGATTTACCCGGACCATGAAAAGAAGGGAAACTGCCTCGAGGCTAACTTGTATGTCACTGAGCTGTATCTCAACGGTTTTTAATTTCTCTATAACATAGCTGAGTCTCTGATATGTGAGTTGGTGGTTTCAGAATATAGTTTTAGAAAGTCGGTTATATATTTACCAAGGTTGTAGGCTGAAAAAACGTTCGCACTAACGAGGGTGCATTAGGTTATCGATTTTAGGCATATCTTAAAGTCTTGGTAGAACAGATCGTGATGTTGCATCTTCTACTAAGTCTTCTGTATCCATGATGATGGTGTAGCATATCCTTTGTTTGCTGACAGTATTATGATGTTCTTATTTCTCAATGATTTTCTTTCTTTGTTTGTGATCTTGCTTTGTGGCGCTTAGCCCCTTGTAAATTTCTTGGGAACTCTTCAGCAAGATCTGATGGAAGATTAATGATTCCTGACTCAGTGATAGCAACAATATCCAGAGTTTCTCCATTCACAACGGTATTGAAAGCCTACATACCTTCATTGTTATTTATTTGAAATTAAAAAGACCTGCAATCAGACATTTGGTCAGACGTCATATAAGTGTCAGCTTCCACTTATAAGTGAAATGGTTGTTCATACAAAGTAAAAGAATTTTGGAAAGACCGTCATAATTTATTTTATACTTAGTTTTTATTTATGTACACATATCTAGTCTCCTTAAGTCTTCCCTCAAGTTCCTTACTTGCGAATAAGTTGGTTGTTAACGTTTACCGTTTCACACGGGCGACAGAGGAAGGGGCGAGAAGCACGGCTGAGAAGCATTTTCTTGTAAACGCTATTTGCAAACCATCGAAAACCTAATCGCGAGCTCTAATCTCAAGTTTCCGCAACAACGTTTAACGTTCGTGACTCCTTTTGATTTTATTATTCATATCTGTTTATTAACTATGTAGGAAACTGTCTGAAATAGAAATTCCTATTCCGCAGGAAACTATTCGTGTAATAATATATTTTATTCGGTCATATTCGTGTAATTCTACAGGCGCACCACCTTATCGAGCTGAAATTCTCCAGGGTATTTAAATTCGAAGACGTGCGCTCGCATTTCTACCACACAGATAACGTCAAATGTACCCATTAGTCTCTTAGGGACTTTAGTTAAGACGGTGTTTAACGCGTTCGGTTGTTTTTAGACCGCGATATTTCCATTAATCATCCCTCTGAAGATATTATGAGGAGGATATTTGCGAGGACAGGGGAAGGACACGGACGGAGCTGAGGAGCCGGCAGGACATCGAGAAGTAGAGAATGTAGAGATAATGTTTCGTTTTTGCGACACGTCCAAGTCGTCTGCGTTATAAGTACGTTGATGCCTGGTCGGTCTAGTGTTAACTTGGAGATAACGTTTGATGTGTTTACTCTTGTCAATCTATCATATTAAACGATTTTCACAATTCTGCACTTCTGGAAAAAAAACATCCCATAGCGTTTGTTCAATTGATGTATAGCAATTTTGAATATTTTCGTTTGCCTAGATGAGAAACATGAAAGAATATCCGATACTGTAAACGAAGCCCTGTGAGGCAAAAAATGAAATAATATGCTTATGATAGATTTAAAGACGTGGCTACAGCAATACGAAAACCTCTGAACTCAAGACAACGATATAAAAACAGAAGACGAGAGTGTAACAAACATGATTAGACTCAACCAAATCATATGCAATGGGGATGAAATAACAGGGAACATACTAAGTGAAGCTTTAAATCACATTAACAAAAGAAAAGCTGCAGCATTTCTTAGAATTAACAGTTTTGCAGCTCTTAAATCAATGATGGTGACGGTAAGAAATTTTAAGTTGATTAATAGCACAAATAATATCACACTACCTAAAAGGAAACAGAAACGCGTGAGAACACTACAGAGGAGTGAGCCTATTAAATATGATACACAAATTGTAAAAAAATATTTAAAAAGGCTTTGTTAGTGAAACAAAATGAATTCAGAAAAACAAGAGCTAAAATATGGCAGATATTCGAAAAAATGAGAAAAAACAATGATATCTCAAGCATGAAAAGGAAATTATACAAGAGCAGTAGCCAAAAATGAATATAAACTGAGGCTATCGAACATATCTATTATTGAACTGTTGTTGAAACAACCAAATTAGATTTATTTATTTATTCAAGTAATCACCCCAATAACAGATTACAATTTTCACAAATTAACATATAGCACCAAGTCAAATAAAGAGAATAACCAATTATAACATTCCGATAACAATAAAAATATTTAACAAATGAACCTAAAAGCTACAATATTCTGTAAAATACAAAAATAAGTACCAAATATTAGCACCTAATATATAATCATAATAAAAAATAATCTAAAATATTTTAATAATTTTTCTGTAAAAACTACCTGACCCTTCCGCCCAAATATCCGTATCCCCTAACTCATTACAAAACATACACATTCTATTTAATCGAGCGAACTTTCCCAAGTTAGTCCCGCGTCGCACCAAAAAATAGTTCTATTAAAATATTGTGGTACCAACCAAGAGATTCTACCAAGACGCTCAGAGCAGTCTATCTCGTTTTTTAGTAGTTTGTATAAAAACAGAACTGATGCCATTTTCCGTCTACTTTCCAGCTTTTTAAATTTAAATTCATTAGTTAAAGTTGAATATGGTAAACTAAATAAATATTCGCCATGTTTTTTGTATTAGATAAACCTTAAAAACTTTTTTTGGACTTTTTCAATTTGATTTTTGTGAATTTCATATATCGGAGACCAAATAATTGCAGCATATTCGACGATACTTCTTACATAAGCGTTAAAAAGTCTTATTAATGTGCTTAGTCTTTTGAACTTACAGGAATTACGAATTATGAACCCTAGCATTTTATATGCTATTGAATGAAAGTCCGTTGTCAAAAATTACCCCTAAATCTTTAGACTCAGTTTTCTTTTGCAGTACGATACCCCCCATAATATACTGATAATCTAGTAAGCTCTTTTTCTTAGTAAACGAGACAGCAAAGCACTTACTCAAATTAAATGATAATTTATTTGTTTGAGACCACTCATATATTCTGCCTAAATCTTCCTGTAATAGTAAAGAATCAGAAATATGACATATTTTATAGATTTTGAGATCATCAGCAAAAAGTTGACAACGTGAATGTGATATGACTTTAGGAAGATCACTAATGAAACAAAGAAATAGCAAGGGGCCCAAATTCGAGCCTTGAGGGATTCCCGATGTAGTTTTTGCAGTAGTACTAAATGTTGAACTTTGTCGAAGGCATTAGCTTTAGCAACCTTAGACATACAATTGTATTGCGCAGATTATTAAATTGTCATGCAAGAAACAGAAGAAAATCAGTAACGAGCAATTTTTCTCTTGAGCCAGGCCTGTGACCTGTATAACCAAAGAATATCAGCTAAAACTACAAAGGGCATACCTTTGAACAAAAAAACTAAGTAAAAAACCGATTGAACAAAGACCACGTTTCAATTTTCTATGGTACGATGTAGTTTACGCTTGTTAAAACGATATAAACAAATGATATGTGGTACAATACACAAATAATTTGAATCGAGACAGTAATGACAAGTAGGTAAGATGATGTACGAGAATCACCGACTTAGACATAGATTCTATGAAAAACAAAATAAAGAACCAATAAAATAGAGACAGCCTAATGAAAAGACTCCAAGGTAACTCAACAAGTAGATAAAAAATATACCTAGATGAAAAGAAGGCAGGATATTTTTTGAGTACTCCAATTGTGAGTTTTATAGCCGTTATTGTTTGTGTTGTACAATAACAACATCATGCGTCAAGTTAACACTGATTGGCTTGTGACATAGTTTGCTAATGACTCTTCGTTTATTGTTTGAGCTAAAGACGCAGAAAATGATGGAATCTGTAGCACCGACATTAAAACCTTATTGAGCTAGTCTAACAATAATCACTTATATCTTAGTAGCTCAAAAACAACCTATATAAGATGTCAGGAATTCAAGGTACCCCAATTTCCACATTGTTTACCATCAAACTGCTAATTTTCTTAAGTTTTCTTTAAATTTGCTTCCTTTAAAAAAGCTTTGTTTTATCGGAATTCATCCTATACCGATACTGGTTAATACATGGATACACTTGTCCATATGCCTTCTGAAAATGTTATATTGATCTACCTTTTTCGTTACTTCAAATGATATTAAACTATGTGTATGAACACAATCACATACAGTACTATACGCACGATTTTTTCCAAAAATTCCTAACTTTTATTATTCTTCTTATTCAGTTTATGTTAGCTGCATCACAACATCAATAAACAACAGAATTTACAATTTGTGTCCCATAACAAGTTCGAATAATATAATTAATTTTTGCTAATGTCATTAATTAACAATTTTAATCTTAATAAACTTTTGTTAGTTGGGGGTAAAAGCCGCTACTTTCAGTGATTTATTTCGTGATATCGAATAATAAATTTCCTACAGATCGTACTAAGATAAAAGCTAGTGCACTAAGTTAAAATGTTTAGAGAGCAACAGCTTTTATTTTTGTATGACCTTTAGGAATTCTAATATTGGAGATCACGATCACTTCCGTTCTCTTACGTTCAAAAAACTGATTGAACATTTGCTAGTCATTTTTTTAATACACGGCATACCTTTCCAAAATTGCAAAAATAAAAATCATTCATTGTAGATTTTCATTTTATTACTTTTTTTGCACCATTAAGCCTTTTGGCCTGGCAGTTATTGAAATTTCCAAATAGGAAACGATCCGAAACCATCGATCACTTGCCTTGAGTCGCGCTTTTGAAGTTACCGACCTTTGGCGGATACGACTGATAGATCGAAAAACACCTGATTGAATAATATTAATACCCAACGAAAGCAAAAAACTGCACAAATTCGTTTTAATATCTTTCATCCTCGCAAACTGTTTCGGTAGTTGAAGGAATTGAATGAATATATCCATTTATATAAAACGCACTTTAAAAGGATATGAACCCAACGTGGATGGTCATCTTTAGACAGTATAACATTTTATACCATTTATTCTCATACTAGAAATATACAAAAACCGTTCTTATCATTTACCTCTTAACGAACAAGTAGAGTTGCAAATAAATATATTTAAAAAAGCCGACTTCAAAAAAAATAACTAAAAAGCATTAGTTAATTTTTTGCAACAACAATTAAATAGTTTTTATTAAGTCGGTGCCAAGCTCAGGTAAAACTATTTTGGGAACTAGATTTGTAAGTTGTATTTCCAAACTGCGCTGTTCAAATTGGCACCGACTTCAGAAAAAATATTTAATTGTTGTAGCAAAAAATATCTCATGCTTTTTTGTTAATTTTTTTCAAGTCGGTTTTTGTTTTTTTTTTACTTTTAGTGATCGATGCAGTTTTCAAATGTAATTAACTTTTTCGATTTTGCCTGAAATAAGGTATTTTACTTTTAAGCATCATTTATTAGCTCGGCCAACCTCGTTTACTGTTGAATAGATTAAGTTGTTTTCTAAATTTGTATACGTATTAAGAAAATTTTGTACATGATTCTAACTTAGATGGATCCACTATATTGAGCACGATCTGAGTATCATCATTCTTTAGGTCTGTTAATTATACGGATATTAATTTAATAGTCTCCTCACCCCGGAATCTTGTAATAGATAAACTTTGTATGATAACAATTTCAGTTATTGATGATTGTTTCATTCTTCACTTGATAAAAACTAATTTTTAAGATTACTTAAAACCAACAGTGTAAATTTAACCAAGTGTTTTTAAATAATCTTAATTTGAGTTATCATTAAAAATAAAGGTACTTAACTTGAACAAAATGTATATACACAATTTGGAAAAGTGACATGGATATTTATTATACAATTTTTAGTGATATGGCATAATTGGATGCATTTTATAGTTCTTATTACCTCTGTTTAAGAATTTTAGATATTATGAAAAATAAAAGTTTTTTAATTTTAAAAATACATATTTGCTGACAAACCTCATTTACAGTTGAAAAAGTGACATTTAATAATTATAGTATACGTTTCTGACCATGCAAATATTTTTATGAAGAATAACTTTTCTCTAAATAATTTTCATAACAGCTTATGAAGAGATACTGTATACTTATAGAATCCAACTGAGAACGACCACCTTGAAGTTGAATAACTGACATTTATTTTGATTATTTCCAGTCAATTTTCAATTTATTACAATTTTTAATGTTCCTCACTTTTAAACAAAATTGATATATTTTTTAAACCAAGTATATAGTTGGAAACTTTACATAAATACTTATAATACAATTTTTAGTGCAATGGCATAAGTTGAAGCAGTTTTTAATTCTAATTACTTCTAATTTTATAAAAATTTTAGATATTAACAAAAATTAAGATACTTCAATTTGTAATTAAAATTCCTATTTGATGACACGTCTACCGTTAAAAGAAAGACATGGAATGACTATTGTTTACGTTTTAGACCATGGAATCTGTTTATAAAGGATAATTTTTTCTATTAAAATTTTTATTGAAAAGGAATAGTATGATTTATGAATACACACTGTATATACATATTTACTTTAAGCTTAATGTATAAGAATGGCATTAAAACGTTTTTTTCGATTTTCTAAAAAACGACACAAGCTATGTTTTTGAAAAAAATATATGGACCACATCGTGACCCCCTGGAACTAATCCAATGTCTTTTTAATTTATTATCCCCATTTTCCGAACAGAAACTTTTTCCATACTTTTAATACCAGCAGCTCCACCAAAGTTTACTGTATAAGAAAGTCGGTTAAAAAGTTTTTCCCGATTTTCTGCGAAACGGTACAAGCTATGTTATTGAAAAAATGTAGGACCACTTCATGATATCCCGGAACTAATCCAATTTCCTTTCAATTTCTCCCATGTTCTGAATAGAAAAATTTCCACATTTTTAATCCGGCGTCTCCACCAAATCATACTGTATAAGAAAATTGGTAAAAAAGTTTTTCCCCATTTTCTAAGAAACGATACGAGCTATGTTAATGAAAAAATATAGGACCACTTCGCGATCCTCCGAAACAGAATTCAGCATAAACGGTCCAAATTCCTTGAGCCGTTTGCAAGTAATCGCTGAACAAACATAAAAAAAACATAGATACAGACCAATTAATAACATCTCTCTTTTTTAAGTCCGCTAAAAATAAAGGTACTTAACTTGAACAAAATGTATATACACAATTTGGAAAAGTGACATGGATATTTATTATACAATTTTTAGTGATATGGCATAATTGGATGCATTTTATAGTTCTTATTACCTCTGTTTAAGAATTTTAGATATTATGAAAAATAAAAGTTTTTTAATTTTAAAAATACATATTTGCTGACAAACCTCATTTACAGTTGAAAAAGTGACATTTAATAATTATAGTATACGTTTCTGACCATGCAAATATTTTTATGAAGAATAACTTTTCTCTAAATAATTTTCATAACAGCTTATGAAGAGATACTGTATACTTATAGAATCCAACTGAGAACGACCACCTTGAAGTTGAATAACTGACATTTATTTTGATTATTTCCAGTCAATTTTCAATTTATTACAATTTTTAATGTTCCTCACTTTTAAACAAAATTGATATATTTTTTAAACCAAGTATATAGTTGGAAACTTTACATAAATACTTATAATACAATTTTTAGTGCAATGGCATAAGTTGAAGCAGTTTTTAATTCTAATTACTTCTAATTTTATAAAAATTTTAGATATTAACAAAAATTAAGATACTTCAATTTGTAATTAAAATTCCTATTTGATGACACGTCTACCGTTAAAAGAAAGACATGGAATGACTATTGTTTACGTTTTAGACCATGGAATCTGTTTATAAAGGATAATTTTTTCTATTAAAATTTTTATTGAAAAGGAATAGTATGATTTATGAATACACACTGTATATACATATTTACTTTAAGCTTAATGTATAAGAATGGCATTAAAACGTTTTTTTCGATTTTCTAAAAAACGACACAAGCTATGTTTTTGAAAAAAATATATGGACCACATCGTGACCCCCTGGAACTAATCCAATGTCTTTTTAATTTATTATCCCCATTTTCCGAACAGAAACTTTTTCCATACTTTTAATACCAGCAGCTCCACCAAAGTTTACTGTATAAGAAAGTCGGTTAAAAAGTTTTTCCCGATTTTCTGCGAAACGGTACAAGCTACGTTATTGAAAAAATGTAGGACCCCTTCATGATATCCCGGAACTAATCCAATTTCCTTTCAATTTCTCCCATGTTCTGAATAGAAAAATTTCCACATTTTTAATCCGGCGTCTCCACCAAATCATACTGTATAAGAAAATTGGTAAAAAAGTTTTTCCCCATTTTCTAAGAAACGATACGAGCTAAATGAAAAAATATAGGACCACTTCGCGATCCTCCGAAACAGAATTCAGCATAAACGGTCCAAATTCCTTGAGCCGTTTGCAAGTAATCGCTGAACAAACATAAAAAAAACATAGATACAGACCAATTAATAACATCTCTCTTTTTTAAGTCCGCTAAAAAGTAGCCTATTTGAGAACTTTAGGTTTAGCCACATATTGATACATTAAATCCTTAAATGGGTTTTCCAAATTTTCCTTCTATATTATTGTACAGAATAATAATACGATATTTTTGTGAAGGCCTTCAGGCCTTCAGACCTACCTAATGTTATAGATAAGACCTCTGTTGTTCTATCCGGTTTAAAATTACATATTGTATGTCAAATCTAGTCACGGTTCTGTATTTATTTAATTAATAAATAAGTAAATTAGCGATATCAAACGAAGTAATTCTTTTCTATATACATAAAATTCAGATCTCAGATTTTATTATAAACAAAACTAAATAAACCAAACGGTGCACAGTAAGTTACCTTTCTGGTGATGCAACAATATCCAATTTCAAACCGTCACCCTATCCTTCAGCTCTGGTCCTATTCAAAGCACGTTCGTTTGCCAGAGCACAAGCAATCGCCCCCTGCAAAAAGATAAATAGAAAATCTAAAGGGGGAAGTCGTAATCCTCAAAAGGAAAACGAACTGCCTGAGAAGCGTTTCCAGTTGCCGTTCTGAAAGGAACGTTTCTTGAAACCAATTGAATTTTACCGCGAATGTGACGCTGTCAAATGCATCTGTGACTGAAATATCGCCGAAGTTATAAGGAAAATCCCGGTTCGAATGCGAGGCGGTTTGGAAATTCAAGAAGTGATTATAGATTTTGGAGTCGGCGGCAGTGTCATCGAAAAGATTTTCTGGAATTGAGAAATCGGATGGCAAACTAATTAGGTTAATGAATTATGTTCTTGTAATGATAGAAGTTTGATTGGAAATTTGATAAGATAGGATATATAATTTTTTCGGCTCAAGGGTTGCCATTAAGTAAGTTCAATACAGTTTGCAGTAGGACTTTTTAACCGATTTCTGCGAAACCGGCTAAAGGAATTAGGATCATTTAAATTCGATTCTGTTAAGGGGGACATATGTTTTTCAAGGACACACCTTATACCGTTTTTTTTTAAATCGGGAAAAACAGACTTTCTTAAATAGTATACTTCTATGGATGCGCCAGTATTAGGCCTTCACACAAGACGAGAGTAAGCGAGAGTATCAAAAATCTCGTCTGGATCTCGTCAATTTCTAAAAATTTAAGTCTCGTTCAAGTCTCGGTCTCGTCTCGGTACCAGTTGTCCCGTCCCGTCTCACTTAATTTTATATAATGATAATCATTAATATATAAACTAAAAACCAATTGATAATCAATAATTTTTGAAAACTATTATACAAAAATATTTTAACAAGTACATAAATGTGTTTTTTTTCAAACTCATGATTTTATATTTTAAATTACTGGATGACTAAGAATTTAAACATAGTAGCGCTTGCATGACATCATCTTTCACAGATGTACGTGTAATATCTCTACAGAATACTTGAAACGTTTTTTTGCTTCTAAGTTTGTTACCAATTTTATTATATATACTTCCGCATATGTATAAAATAAGTGTTCATATGTTTACTACAAGAAATACAAGAAAAAACAAAAAATCTCCAGATGTACAAATAGAGACAACATTTGTAAAACATCGGTTATTTAAAGGCAATAAAAGTTGTCCCTTAAGTATTAGACTCTGAAACTCTTTTTCACTTTTGTCTCTTAATAATGGCTCCAAAGCAGAAGTAGAAACGTGGAGCATTTAATAAATACAAACGCGATTCTTACATAAATACTTTCCATACATTAACTGGGAATTTACAAATGTTTTTTACTAACACTTAGACTTTAGTTCAAAGAACTAAAGATAAGATTAAAGATCTTATTGTGTAACAATTTAATGAAATGTCAAAATTCAAATTAAATTTACTACAATAGTGGCTATGAATATTAACGTTAAGGCCGAAACATATTATCGGAAATTTTGGCTTAAATGGCAAATCCCTCTTTTGTATTGACAGTAGCGGATCTAATGACTGTAAAAAGTAACCTAATAAACTAATGGAAACATAGACCATTATCGGCAGATAATAGTGATATAAATAAAAACCTAATAAATTCCAGAGATAAAGACAAAAATCCAAGATAGATAAATTCAAATGGAATTTCATAAACCCTCGTTTTGAAGATGATTATTAATATTCTAGTGTTAATCACCAGTCAATTTTTGAAACATATCCACAGTTTTTCCGAATTTTCTCAGTGAAAAATGTTCCTACTAGGTTGAGTAAACGCTAATTAAGAAGGATGTCTAAATCTCTATAACCTTTCTAATGAAGACATTGCGATTCCTTAATTACTTTTCCTTATATAATCAAAAAACCAAAGAAATTCGTCTATCTAAGAGTTTTTAACCGACTTCCAGAAAGGAGGAGGTTATCAATTCGTCGCGTATTTTTTCGCTTTTTTTTGTATGTATGTTACCTGATTTCTTCTCCAGTGGTGCACCGTTAGGTGATCTCATATACTTTTCTGCGATGTGCAACTTGCAGTTTTGCAGAAAATCGCCGAAAATTCCAAAATTCTTATCAAAAATTTCATCGAAATGACATAACGGACATTTCCTCATAAATATTTTGATTCCAACGTAATAGTGCGGTAATTTTAGACACTGGAAGTTTTAATTGCGAATTTGAAGATTTTCTATGTACATCTCAAGCATATAGGTATTAAAGAGTAGTATTTTCGGCTCCTTAAATCATGAGTACCAAGACGGTGCTTTTGGTTGTCACATTCTCCCGGCCTAATAAAAAATTCAGTGACAACGCATGTCAAACTTTAAACTGCTATTTGGTACGTTTATAGACAGGTTGTTTAGTTATAGCAAATAAAATCACAAAGAAAAGTGATAGAAGGAGTTGCATTTATATAAAGATTGAACTATAGGACGGACTAGAATGATAGTGGTCCATAGACAGCCGTATATACAGGATGGTTGGAATATAGGGTGGACAGGACGTTTGGTGGTATAAAAATATTGGAAAAAATGTGAAATTAAAATTATATAGGGTGATTAAAAAACTGTTATATGATGTGGACATCAGCAAATCATATACAGGATAGTTGAAATATATGCTCTAGTTGAATTATATTTGTACAGTGTGATTAAAAAATTATATCTTTTATAGCCTATAAAAAGTGGCATAATGTGTGAAGAGGAATTAATGTTACACAGGACGATAATATAAAATGTAAAAAATGAACTAATTTATGGGCTAGCCCACAAGAAATTATATACTATGGTTGAAATATAAGACGGATTTAACTCCGTAAATATGGGATGGATTCTACTCCGTCCTATAGAAGGCAGCTAACAAATTTATGCTTGTCCGTGGGCAGTCGTATGTACAGGATGGTTGGTATATAGGTTGGAGTGGAATTATCTATAGTTATACAGGTTTGTCAAAAAAAGTTGAAAAAAGGTTACATGGCGTAGTCCATAAGGCATAAATATATTTTGGGCTTATTAAGTCAACGAGTACTAGTACATTTTGTTCATAAAGATTTACCTGTCAATTTAAATGAGAAAGTATCATTGTGTAATGTTGAGGCTTTCGATGTTGCCTCGTCCTGTCTATTAAGTTTATACATACAAAATAAAAAATAAAGAATGAAAACTATCAAAAACCCTAAAAACTTGAAAATAAGACATTTAAATATATATATATATATATATATATATATATATATATATATATATATACCGACTTCTACCTATAACTAAAAAGCTAAAAATAATTATAACAAAATACAACTCTAGCAAATAAATATCACATCTACCCAGGAAGTAAAAAATGTAAACATTAAAAGGTGCTCATTCTGTATAAATTAATTACCTACCAATCTAGTATATTTTTGAAGTCGGTGCCAAGTAACAATCAAGTTTAATGAATTAGTAGGTAAGTACGCAATGAAGGACTATAGATTTGCTTGGCACCGGCTTCAAAACATACTAGATTGGTAGGTAATTAATTTGTACAGAATGAGCACCTTTTAATGTATACATTTTTTACTTCCTGGGTAGGTACCTAACAACATTGAATGTGTTCCTAGAAGTTTCCTTGGACTTCCATCGTCTTGAAGTGGTTGATCTCACAACGTTTCAATAGCTGTGTATCTGCTATCGTCATCAGGTAAAATTAAATGTGTTATTAATTTGCTAGAGTTGTATTTTCTTATAATTATTTTTAGCTTTTTAGTTATAGGTAGAAGTGGGTTATATATATTTTTTAAATGTTTTATTTTTATTTAAATAGTTCATTTTTACGAACTTGCTATTAACATCTTATCAAGTTTTCTCCATAAACTGTTACAGTTACTAACTCCATGATATAAGCGGTAATACAAATTATCTGACCCTACTGTGTTATAGTGACTTTGATGTCCAAAAAAATATATGGTAAACTTTTTGTGTTATCATTGACAGTTCTCTTTATAATACTTAAACATTTAAAAAAAAGAAGATCTTTGTAAGTATTGAAAATATGAAAAATGCATTAAATATTTTTTTGTAGAGCGCCAGATAGACTCGAAAATTGCTATTTAGTATTTTTTCCTATCTATAGTTTTATTTAAGAATTTAAAAAAATCGCAAAAAGTACAATAGAGATAGAAACTTGAAACTTTGAAATTTTTTATCGAAAATTTTATGGTCAATACGTTTTCTTCATCAATTTTGTGAATATTTTTTTACATAGCTTGCAGGAATGAACAATGTAAAGCATCCTTTTTCTGTATTATTTAAATAGGAAAACTTTAGGATCTTTTAAAATTTTAATTATAAACTCCCCTTTGGACAGAATGTTCCAATATTTTCAGTAAAATTTCCAGCGGAAAGTGAGGGAAGAATAATGATTTTTGGATACAGGTTAATATATAGTTAATTTGTGTAAACTTTATTCAATTTTATATATGTAACAAAAGACAAGAAAGTAAAAAAAACTTAAGTGAAAGAATCCATCAGCATATAAACTGTAATCAATTTATGATCAATGCCCAGAAGGATCATTATTTCATTTTATTTAATCCTTTTAATCCTACAAAAACTGAGTATCCCATTAACTGCACTCCCTAACTATCCGTAAACATTGTCGCTGTAAATTTTTCCGACAAAAGCCCAACTTGACAGGCAAAATAATGTTACAATCTACTCCGCTTAAAATTCACTTAACTTTAAAAGTGCCGGCTATTTTTCACGCCGAAAAACATCTGGGAAAGTTAACATCGTACTCAACAAACACTTTCCTTCACTTTTCCACCCCATGGAAAACTCGGACGAGCCTTGTTTTTCCAACAACGAGGTAATTTTTCATTTACGACGTGTAACCGCTGGAAAATTACCACTTAGGACCACTTTTATCGAATCCCAGTTGAGTTTTCCGCAACTTTTTAGAAGAATTTCAACCCTCGAGCTGTTTTGCATTAAGGGTCGTTGCGGGATGAGTTTTTGCTCCGATATCGTGAAGAAATTTATTTGATATATGCTAAATGGACCCTCTCTGTTTTATGTGCTCACCGAGTTATAAACAGAGGTTATTTCAATGGTAGCTATAATTAAAATTAGAAATTAAATAAATACCTGTTTAAAATAATAACCTTAATAAACTATTACTTATTAGGTATTAAATATTTATTTCGAATGTTCATCTGGGATTTTCTCTCCTCGCAATGGTTGCTGAAAAATACAGATAAGTTAAGTACTTGAATATCAAGGTGTAGTATCTAAGGGCAGTTTGTGGAAACTGCCCGGAACACTAGTTGCCCTCTTATAGAAAAAACTCTCCCGCAGGATTAACTGTGAGAAAGTAGGTCTACAGATTTGTCAACTAGTATTCCAGTAGAATATGTTGTGTATTTTGTGTTGTACTTATCTGGTTTTTTGTGACGTTTCGATTCCTTATCAGGAATCGTTGTCGAACAATGTTTGTTTGAATGTTGTGCACTATATTCGTCACTTGACTTTTTTTGGCAATGTCAATTGACTGATTAATTGACTTTGAAGTTTCCTTTTTGATGTTCATTCGTCAGAAGTTGTTGCCATGCAACCGGTAACTCTACAGAGGGTGTCCCGATTTATCCATTATTCAACAACATGCAGACACTTTCTTTGATTTTTCTTTTTTGTTTTGGTATTTTCTTCTTTAAGTAGTATTTTTGTCTTATTCCAGTCCATTTTGTGTGTACCATTATCTGTGAGTACATGATTTGCCAATCTTGATCTGTCTATATGTCTTCTTGAGACGTTGTATTGGTGCTCTTTTGTTCTAATTTGGAGAGGTCTTGATGTTTCATCGGTATATGTTTTTCCGCAGGCATAAGGTACACTGTACACACAATTTTTGGAACTTTGAGTACCGTTTTCCGGTTTTGCTTTTGTAAAATTTGATCTTAAAGTATTATTTGTTTTAAAACTCGTTTTTACATGGTATTTATTGCCAATACGTTTAATTTTTTTGGAGAGGCCGGAAACATAAGGAATAACTTAAAGAAGAACATAACAAAAAAGAAAAATCAAAGAAAGTGTCTGCATGGTGTTGAATAATGTAGAAATCGGGACAGACTCTGTAGAGATACCGGTTGCATGGCAACAACTTCTGACGAATGAACATCAAAAAAGAAAGGAAAGGAATGTCAATTAATCAGTCATTTGACATTACCAAAAAAAGTCAAGCGAATATAGTGCAAAACTTTCAAACAAAAATTGTTGGACAACGATTCCTGATAAGGAATCGAAACGTCACAAAAAAAAACAGATAAGTACAACACAAAATACACAACATATTATACTGGAATACTAGTTGACAAATCTGTAGACCTACTTTCTCACAGTTAATCCTGCGGGAGAGTTTTTTCTATAAGAGGGCAACTAGTGTTCCGGTCAGTTTCCACAAACTGCCCTTAGATACTACACCTTGATATTCAAGTACTTAACTTATCTGTATTTTTCAGAAACCATTGCGAGGAGAGAAAATCCCAGATGAACATTCAAAATAATCATTCACCTCCTCAATCATTTAGAAACTACGTATTAAATATTTATTCGACATCTAGGAGTTTCAGTTGTTTACCTGTAATTCCTAGAATATAAATCACACAACTTATGAATGTTCTCGACAAGAAACAATATATTGTCTTGCGTTCAATGAATCAAAAAATCTCGAAAAGAACTGCGTTAACAGAGCTAGACAAAGTATAAAGTAAAATCGATTTACAAATGAATTTGACAATATTCCTAGAAAATAGCAAGTGTGCCTATTTAGTAAATGTAGGATAAATTAAACAAAAAATAGACACACGTAGAAGAAAAAGTCTTTGTGAAATTAAGCAGGGCAATTAAAAGCTAAATTATCGGCCTTCAAGGGCTTTCGATTAATAATTCAGATCAATTACCAAAATATACATCTTAGAAACAAAATTAATAGTTGATTAAAATTCCGAAATTCAGGAGTTAAACGTAACTAATTGTCAGAAATTTCAACATTTCCTATTCAAGCGTTTTTGTTTTTTAACCCTGTAATGACAAACAATCACAAAAATTGAGTTTATTTCGTTTATGCAAAATCTGGTTTTGTTTGAGAAGATCTAACTTTTCAATAGGGGAGTATTAAAAATAAAATTAATAAATTGTAAAAAAATACACTTTTTTATTTTGTTATTTGTTTATTATATTATCTAAGCCACAGACGAGCGGGTTTGTGGTTATAATAACTCACTTAGTCGGCTTTTCAATTCTCTACAACAGAAGAAGGTTAAGCTAAGGAGGAGTCACTCTTTGTAAAAAAAGTCTCCGCCAAAATGCATTAAATTAAATTAGGGTGGCATTGCTGTAGCAAGAGGATGGATTTTTAACAGCGGGCCAAAAGTTATTCGAATTTTTAATAGATATTTAAGGAAAATATATATAATTTACGCATCTTTGAAAAAAAAGACAAAACCTGGGTTTAAAATTAATATTATTTTATATTTAGCAATTCAAGTCACACCTCTTGAATTTCTTGAACTAGTTATTTAAAGATTTCAGCTGGATACTTTTTCGGTTTAATCATAGGCCCTTGTCATAGGTAGATTTCGTGTAAGACAAAACTCAAAATTTGCATCGATTTTTTGAGGTTATAGTGTCAAAAAAACAAAAATATGTTGAATTTTATGTCAATTAGTCACTTTTTTGTCTGTAAACTAGGTATGTGTTTATTGTGATCTAAAATAATCAATTAATTTATCACGAGTTTTCGTACTTGACCATGTTATAGAATTTAAACGAAGACAAATCTATAAACTAACTCAGAATGGCCAAAACACCCTAAACTGCCAAATAATACCTGAAGATGACAGAACAAACACTATATAAGAAACATATCAAGCTAATGACGTTACGTCATTGACGTAGCTGAATCAATAACAAAACCAAATTGGAACTTTGTCGACTAAGGACCTAAAACTGAATTCTTAAGTTTTAAGGCCAAATCGTAAGTTTTTTTATTTGAAAGTACAAGGACAATACTGAAGTTTTACAATAAAAAAAAATAATATGATACGACTTTGTACAATATGTGCTAATTATTAGAAAACTCCCTTTATACATGGAATGATTTTAATAATATACCTATTTGCCATATTTTCTATGCGTTCTTTTGTAATTTGTTATGAATCTTGGCCTTCTTCTTCATCTCAGGTATTAGACTCTTGCATTCTATCTACATGCTCTTTCCACTTCCTCATATTTTCTCTAATTGTTTCATTTATGGTGAAAATGTTTAGTTTACTTCTTATACAATCCTTTCATACCCTGTAAATACTTGTGCAATCTTTAACTCTTCTTAAGAGTTTCATTTCTTGACTTTGTAACCTGTTGCCATTTTTCTTGGTCATTGTCCAGGTTTCGTTGACGTAAGTCAGGATTGGTAAAGTCATCGTTCTGTAAAACTTTATTTGTATTTCTTTCATGGTTTTATGTTTAAGTGTTCTAGATGTTGTTCCACACATAAGTACACGTAGCTGGTAGAAACTAACCTTTTTTGTCTGCCAGTACCATAAGAGAAAAACCCTTGCTCCATCATTAGTTATCCAGACCTAGAAGTTCCCACCCTCAAATCGACTAAGATATGATACCCCTACAGACGCGTTCCTAGCCGTCCCTTATGGAACTAAACAGTTGGCCAGTAACCAACTATCATAAAAACTAAGCACCCAAGCAAACTTCGAAGATAGGACAGACCAAACAAAGACGGCAATTTGTATCACTGTTGGGCAAAAAAATTTTGAGAAGGCTTAATAATCTTTGCTCTCTTCACGTAGAAAGATCACTCAAAGCTCAAAGTGGTTTTTGGGATGCCCCATTTCATTGGATAATTAAAGAAAAGTTAGCAGTTCAGATAAATATTGATTGGACTATGGGGTTCAAGTTTCTACAATATGTATTCTGAGCTTAAGACCAATTCAAGAAGTGATTTCACCATCTTTACCTTCAACTTAAACGGTTATTCAATATTCAAAGTTGCATTTCTTGTTCTTTTTCATTAGATTAAACCAAGTATAGAAAAGTTCTCCAAACGCTATGTTGCTCAACAGAACGAAACTTCGAACAATTACCTTGCAAATAACCTGATTTATTTATTACAAGATTCTGTTTTTTATCAATTTCTTGGTCTAATTAGAAGCAAAAACGTTTTGCTCATCATTTTCGTGTACTAATAGAAAGCAATTAACCTTTTGACTAATAACTACAATTTTTCTCTTTACATCTGTTATCAGAAGCGTCATAACAAATAGACATTAGAGACGTATCGGCGCGGCGTTTTTCAAAAATAAAAAAATTGTGGGATTCATTAATTTTCTACAGAACTTTTTCATAAAACTATATAACAAAATGTTTACGAAGATCTTAAACTCCAGATAGCTGTTAGACTATGATTTATTAATTCAACGTACATTTACACAATCTAAAAAAGTTGTCCAGAGTTTTCAGTAATTTTCTCAAAAGTATTAACGTATTCCGCTTTGAATGGCTGTTCGCTCGGTTCGGCTGTGCGACAACGAATAGCAAGACTGCGAGAACTTAACAAATAGATTCAAAGTCTGCTTCCCTTATTTCTAACTAAATAAATGAGTTAGACTTTGATGAATAAGGCGCAAGGAAAGCGCTTTGTTTCAAAGATTAATTTAGTAATGTATCCATTCGTCTTTGTTTTCATCGAGAGCAGGTCCTTTCAAAGTATTACGACGTGCAAAAGCTCCTACTCGAATCAACTCTATTCTCCAAGTCGTGGAGAGAGGAAAGAGGAGCAAAATCCAATTCAACACCTAATTCATCTCTTTTGTGTTCGGCGAATGGAGGAGGTTTTTACAAGTGAATTTAATTATGGAGGTTATTATGTTCGGAAATATTAAGATAGAAGAACTAACTGTTTTATGTAACAATATTTAGATCATACAATATTTATTAATAGTTTACAGTTTACTTCTTTCCTAATTTTAAAATAAGTAGGTACTATATACGCAAAAATAATTTTTTTGGTGGTGCTCAAAATTTTAGAGGCTTTTGAATACAAGACGATATAGCATTTTTACGGAGACCAATCAGCATTCATGCTACCCACAAAAAACGAAATTTACTGCTCTCCCGCAATTACATTTCCAGTCTGTTTATTCTAATAATATTCTTAGTTCATTTCACCTTTTTCAATTGCATCTCGGATTCAGTCTCTCTAGTCTGGTTCACATGTCGGATTTTTTCTAAAATCTTTGAATATTCTCCGAAAATTACGTAATTGGTGCCCATAGATTCGTAATTTTATGTAGAAAGTTTAAGGAAAAATCCCAAAAGGCGCTGAAAAAATTGCAAAAGCTATAAACAATTAAGTGAATAAAAAAGTGGGGGGTCGGCATTTTTTTGAAACTCACAAAATATTGAAAATTTTCAAAATATGAAAAAACACCCAAAAAGATCAGGAAATTTCCTAAAAAAAAGTTTCAACTGCCGGAATTGTACCTCCAATGTTTATAATTTTTATGGAGCCCTGAAAATAGAGCTAAAGACGGGAAGACTGGCTTCAGCGCGCGTTCTGTCACTTAGACCTAGCAACGAAAAAAATTATTTAAACATTTACAATGTGAATATTAACAAATACAAAAATTTGTGTACTTTTAGGATACATGAATAAACAATAATCCGGGGTTTAAAAATTCTTATCCCAATTCTCCCATTAATTATGCAATTATTTACTAACAATGTTTTCTACAAATAGATTACCGTTTTTTGAATTTTTCAATTTTGATTTTACACTTTGATATTAAGATTTGAAAATTAACAAATGAAAAACGTAATGAAAAAAATGTTTTTTTTTTAATTGCTGTATTGCTTTGATTTTTTATGATTAAAAGCTATATAAAAATATTTTTTTACAATTTTTTCACTATTGTTGTTTAAATAATTGTTATAAACAAACACATTGTTTATTAGTAAATCAAAAAAAAATTGTAGCGACATGTTCATTGATACAAACTATGATTTAAGAAAAAACGGTTTCTTAAAAAAATTATTTGTTGCTTTAAAGTGCGTTTGTTAATTAACAATCCTTTTAAGCAGCTAAATATTAAAATTAAGGAACCGCTTAAACTCTAGAAATCATTAATTATATTCTTCAATCAGATTTTTTTTAAAAATATAGTTTTTAAATTTTTATTTGTTTATGTAATAAATAATTTCTTATATACAATTTTTTTTCAGTTTATTTTTTTACATACTTTATTTTATTATAAAAATATTGTCGTATCTGCAATAATTTAAAAGTTATTGTAATTATAAAAACCAAAGAGTCTATGAAAAAGACCAGTTTCATGGATAAATAATATTAAACATTAAATAAAAAATAGTAAAAAACTTTTTTTATTACCGCTGAGAACAAGTTTTGATAGAAATGAAATTAGCAACCCGCTAAACTCATTTCTTCTAAGTATAAGTTTGCAATATATACAGGAAAATATAAAGTTCATATTTCTCGCATATTTCATGCCACTAACATCACTTAATTGTTTTGAATATTTTGAAATAAATCTACAAACTTTTATGAGTATTTGAATAAAGGAAAATCGTAATAATTTTATGCACCCTAAAATATTCACATCGTTATGTAAGTCATTCATTCTGAGAAGTTCGAAATTAGTTTCAGACATCGACATGGAAAATGCTTTAATAAAATTGCATTTCTGTCGCATAATGTAGGATTTCCTTCTTGTATTATCGTCTAAATGTCAGATATATCAGTTTTATTTGGTATTAAAGTATTTGGAAGTTTTAAAATTCGTAACAGAAATTTAAATTTGCTTACGTATATTTTCCTCTATTCTGTATTAAAATCCAAAAAGTTACACACAACTTTCTCGAATAGTATATTTTAACTCCAGTGGTTGGTTTTTGGTTAAAAATTTCTATAGACTCATAAAATTGTTCTGAAAAAATTAAGAAGAAGAATTAAGTAATAAAGAGGGATCATGTTAATATAGAAACAAAAATTCTTCTTCGGAAATTAAAATATAATAAAAATGATATAAAAATTCTCTTTGTTTGACCATAGTTAAAGAGTACTGATAAAAACCTAAATATTTACACAGTGTTTCTCAAAGTATCTAATTACAAGCACGCAAGAAGACAGTCTGAGAAGGTATCAGTACAAGAAGGAAAAGTAATGGACCATAGAGTTTCACACGAGATGAGAGTAGGCGAGAGTATCAAAAATTTCGTCTGAGTCTCGTCAATTTCTAAAAAATAAGTCTCGTTCAAGTCTCGCTCTCGTCTCAATTACCTCCTCCATATTTAATACGCTATTATATAAAAATATTTTAACACGTTTTAAATTACTTGATGACCAAGAACTTAACATAATAACGCTTGCATGACATCATCTTTCAATGATGTACGTATTTTTGTCAATTTTTTGATCATGCAGTTTAACATAAATTTTATCTCTTCAGAATACTTGAAACATTTTTTGTGTATCAAGTTTGTTACCAAATACTTAAGCATTTGACCAGTTCTGTTATATATACTTTCACAGATGTAAACAAAAATTTTTCATAGCTTTACTAATAAAAGAAAAAAACAAAAAAATACCCCAGATGTACAAATACAGATAAAATTTTCAAAACATGGGTATTTAGAGGCAATAAAAGTTGCTCGTTAAGTATTGAATTTATAATGGCATGAGTCGTATACAAGAAAAGTTTCCGTATGTCTGCGGTAAATTAGAGGATCTTCCAGGTAATAAATTTCCAGTCAAAGAAACCCTTATAATAGTATATACCTTTATTACCCTCTAGTTTAAAATAAACACACACATTCAACCGAGAGTAAGAAACCAATCGATCCTATAAAAAAAACTCAATAGTATAAAAATCTGGGAGGATAAATGTTTATGATAAGAGATACGTTACTATCAGAAAATATTTCACAGATGGTAACCAGATTTTATGTATTCTAAAATATATTGTTCTTTATTTAGACCTATTCTGATTTTTCCAATAAAAATGTAACGAGACCAAAAACGAGACTCTCCGGTTGTTCACTATGTGGTCTCGGTATTGCACACAATATTTTAGAAAACATAGCGTCTCGTTCTCGTCTCGGAAAAGTGAGACGAGACGAGAAATGTGAAGCCCTAATGGACTCTAAGCGTATGGAAACTGGATCATAAAAAGGAAACTGAATCATAAAAAGAAACTAAAGCGAAATGTCCTAATGTCAAAGAAAAGTATTACAAAATACTGCACGATCAATTAATATAACTAGTAATATTGGTACACTACAAGGGAGTACACTAGAGAATGAGGAACCATTGACCAGATATTCTTTATGAAAAATAGCACAGTATGAACTTCCATTGAACTTACATTTGCCGGTTATGCAACAAATTAAAAGAACAAAGGTCCAGTAGTCCACGGCTAAATGACATTTCACCCTTCTTTTTCTCCTTTTTTCCAACTTTCCACATTCATGAGATTTGTCACCGGTACAATTTCTTTGGTTATAGAAATGAAGAGAAAAATCTTCACTTCTATGTCTACATATTTGCTTTCTCGGTTCCTTAGCAATATTTTTTTGGAAAAAACAGATACCAATGGTATAATTTTATTTTATAATTAGAACATTAAGTCGGTATTCAAATGTTTTAGACAGAAAAAAATAGTAGTCATTATACTTAGCTTATAGGTTGTATTTAAAATTTGATGGTATTCTGTTTTTATGAATTTTAAATATACATAAAAAACTCTCTTCGAGGTGTCATTCTTTTGTACACAAGACAATATATATTGTTTCTGGTTAGGGAACCTTCATCAGTTGCGCTTCTCACAATTGAATGTCCTCTCGAATACTTCTTAATGTATTTGATTCATTTAGTTAAATTTGAAGACGCGAGATGTAAAGACCGACATCTAGGATTTTCGGGGAAACTAGCACATAGAGGTTCCGAATCTAGGGCCGTTCCATGTAATTCCTGTTACCCGTAATTCCTAGGTTAGAATGTCACGATGAAATTTTCAAGTTAACTTCACCTGTCAGAGATATTGAATACTCTCTTCGAGGTGTCATTCTTTTGTACACAATGACACCTCGAAGTAGTATAGGATCGCCCTCCCTGAAGCATGAAATCTTCTGTGCTTGTGTATATGTGTATGTCACAGACAGAACTCCTCATAAAGGGCTTAACTTCAGGTAGATTCGAGAATGGGTTTAGACTCACAATTCTGTCCAATTTAAATTGTTTATTTAATTAATTTTTGTTTAACATTGTATCCCGCAGACTGCTTCCAGTTTGTCCGGACAGTTAATGCTGCGATAATATTAACGAACTTATTGTGTAACTTCATTTTATTATTGTATTACAAAAAATCGTGTGCATATTTTTTTTATCAAATTTACACGGACGTTGATTAACAACCACCCAACTTACAAATTTATTGTGTAGTTTAGGTTAGGTTAGGTTTATTATGCAATCAATTGATTTCATAATATTTTTATTAAATTGTTTTATTCCTTTTTGGAAATATTAAACAAAAAAGGGAAAAAATAAAATTACACATTTTTTATCTAAAATTTGGTACTCTTTTCCAAATTGTTACAGCTTATTCAAAAAATGTTAGAATAAAAGACGGGTGTACAGGACAACGTTTGTCGGTAATAAACTATGGAACTTAAGGCAATGTTGGAATTCATTTATTAATAAAATCCTAAATTAAGTTCAGTTAAAAGTTAAAACCCCATTGACTGTTAGGAGGTACGAAGTTAGCAAGTTTGTCGGGTCCGCTAATTTATATATAGATTTCCCTGGTATGTACTGGGAAATTATTAATTAATTATTAAATACTTCGTTATTTTCCTTAATCCTTATTCTAATTTTTTTTCGTAATTAATTAATATTTTAACTTAATCGTTAATAAAAAGGTTTAGTCATGAACTTGAACAGTGTACACCAACGGTGTAAGCACCAAATGCACACCACAATAATGAGGTTCAAACTTCAATAAATCTTCATAAATTTTCCAAAAACGAAAACGACCGACGCCGTAAACTAAAGTTTCATCCGATCTCATCTCATCTATTCCGAGCAGCTTCCATCCCACCCCCGGTACAAGAAAACACAAAACCCTAATTACGAATTCACCAGGAGGTCTCTCATCACTCATTCTTCGTCGTTTTTCTTTCCTTGCCGAACAAAACCTTCCTTATTTATCTCCTGAAGTTTGTACCCTCATTTCTAACTTTAACCAACCCCAAGTTTAAAATCACCCTCTTTATACAATTGAAACTTCACGCGAACGTCGACCCCACCGACGGGGTCTGTAAGGGTGAGTTTGGCTTGCTGGCAGCTTCTAAAACCGACTACAAATATATCCCTCTCTAGAAAACTCGCCCTCATCCTTTAAGTATATGCCTTAGATATTTTATTTAAGATATTCACCCTTGAATGAGAACGGCTTAAGGGTGATATTTGTGTGGATTTTTGCGAGGCAAAATGGCGCGGCTTGTATTTAATGCCGGGGAAAGTAATTCTAATTTGAATTTCTCAATGCAGATTTCAGATTTTAGTTATGTTTAAGTTTAAGGAGGATTTTATGATTGTATAATTGCCTCGGCAGCTTTCCAGACGAGGAAAATTTCTAAATTCTCTCTCTGTTCATCTCTTACTCTTCCAGATGAGCTGCTCTGGCTGCGTGGAAATGTTTTTGTTTGTCGGATGGATGGTGAGCTGTTCGGATTTCCCTTGTTTATTCCAAATGAGTTAAGAGAAGTAAGAGTGGCATGAGACTGGAGAAATATTATAAATTGTGATATGGTTAGAAAGATTTTTCCAACAGTGAAGTCAAGGGTCCCTATAATAAAAATTGGAGAAGCAGATTTATATTTCTGAGGACAAATGTGATAAATACAAATTGTGAATTCGTTATGATAATTAAGTAAATGTATGTTATTCAGTACAATGAAATACCTGTTCTCCGGTCTCAGAAAAAAAATCTGCATCAAAAAAAGGAAGTAAGAACATCAAGTAACTAAATTAACTAATTAGTGTTTTACAAATCGACTTTGTAGCAAGCCTACATTAACAAAAATTTAATGAATATATTAAGCTACATCGGACAATTCACATTGCCAAATTCGGAATACGTGTATATTTTATTGCTAATTTCTTGCTGCTAAAAAATGTATTGCTCCTAACGTTTCGAAACATTGCCCGATGGGGCTTAAGTCTAGCTATATCTCAGCAACTAATAGAAATTTCAAGTTGTTCTTGGTATCCAAATTTATTGCTCATTTCTTACCCAAATTATTTTTGCTCTAACCCGGCCCAAGAAACTGTGTCCAATGTGGTTTAAGTCTTAAGCCATATCAGACGTAGTTATAACTCATCAACTAAAAGAGAAAAGTGGTTCTTGGTGCCCAATTTTATTGCTAATTAATTGCTCATTTATCACAGAAAAGAATTATGACTTAAGTCTGAAGCCACATCGGGCATAGTTATATCTCAGCAACTAATAGGGATTTCAGGTTGTTCTTGGTACCCAAATTTATTAAGTCTCAAAAATGCAATAAATTTGTATACCAGCAATAAATTGGCAATAAATTAGCAATCAAATATGCAGATATTTCCAATTTTACGACGTAAATTGTAGGATATGGCTTAATAATAGACATAAAAATTTGTAAAGCCTGAAAACATCAGAAAAGTCATAATTAACGAACATGGGAGGAATTTTTTTTCTATAATATATAATAATAAACAGATGATAAAACAACTATAAAAACTACAAGATAAGTAGCTACTTAATTTGTCTATATTAAGGGCCCATTATTGGTTGTATATATTACTTTGAGTTTAGTTATCTAACAAGTGTGTGTGGGTGTGTGTGTGTGAGAGAGAGAGAGAGTGAGAGAAAGAATATTTCGATCAGAATAGACACACAAGTCGAAACGATGTTCGCTGTAGGTATTTGTGATAATAATGTGAACATTTTCACGCTTCCGGAGCATTCTATTCGGAAGGCAACTCAAGTAAAAATGTTTCTAATTCCAAAGCTGGCAGAACTGTAAAACGAGCAGCCAGAATTTATACCTTTTCAGAAATATATAGTTTGTCCTAGTGAAATAACTGTAAAATAAGTGGTGAGGTATGAAAAAAACTACCCATATGATATTGTGTTTAATGATTTTGATATTTTTGAATGTTTACTAATTCTCATTGGCTCGTTTGGCTTTCAATTATTTTAGGCTTTTATAATTTGCACGTTTCTTTGATTCTCTTACATATGTATCTTTCTACAATCTGAAATTTATTTTCCACATTTCATTTAGTTCACGAGATACCTACTTCATCTTCTACGACCTTCAATGTCATGGTTATGGTTATGGTTTGATTCAAGTGATAACTTTTTGGTTATAGAAAAATTTTTCTACTCTTCATAACTGCCTTTGACCTTGACCAGACAATTAATATTGTGGTCAAGCTCAAGGTCAATGTCACTGTCCACCTTAAAATTTGCTACCTCTTCTAAATTCCTGATATCAATTTAGGGCTAACATTTATGAAAGAGGTCTCCACCTTGAAGGTAAAAATCAATATAAAATACAATGCCACCATCAGACAGCCAGAGGGAAATCCTAAAATTGTTGTTTCTGGAAACTGCTTTCCCGCTATATGGGCCTATAGGAACAGATTTTGGCCCCAGGGCCATAATGACCAGCTTTAAGTTTTGGATCATCTTACTTCCTATTCTGTAATTTCTGTAATTTGATTTCTGATTTGGTTTACAGCCTGGCCCGAAAGAGGTGCTGAAACCCGTATAATATATTTTTGTAATTTTTTGGTCAGTCTGTATATTTCAAATACTCCAAACGTTTCAGGGTCTAAATTAAACCCCGTTTTTAATGGCAATAAAAATTGACACCACTTTTTAGCAATTATGGTGTGATTCCCAGAAAATCAGAAAAGAACAAAAAAGAAATGCCACAACTCTCGTTTAAGAAACAACTCGTATACTGCAATTTTACATTGGCTCTTATCTTATACTTTTTATTTTCGACGATCCTCTTTGAAGTTCTGAAGTTCATTTGTGGTTGGCTCTCTTTTTTATTTTCATTTCTTCTAATTATATATTTCAGTATTCACTTAGCTCTCATTATTTATTATTTCTATACATTTCCAGTTCTTCGTTTAATACTCCTTTAAATGCTGGTATATTATTACAGGTGTGGCTTCATTTCAACTTGTCAGTTAATCAGAGTTTATATTGTAACAGGTTTAATTCATATTTTATATATCTACGGTTTTCGTCCTCTCGTTGATTACATTCAAACCTCACACTCAATCTCAATCACAATCTCAGTATGAATCAGATATTCAGTCTCAATCTAAATCACAATCTCAATCTCAATCTAAATCACAAACTCAATCTCAATTTCAATGTCAATTTCAATTTTAATCTCAATCTCACTCTCATTCTCAATCTCGATCTCAATCTCAATATTCTGTCAATCACAATCCTTAATCTTAATCCTCAATCTCAGTTCCAATCACAATCTCAATCCTAATCTAATTTTCTATCTCAATGTCAAACTAATCACGAACATCGACCGATCAATGGTTTATATCGCGGAATGTAGGTAAAAGAGTTATACCAAATATTCGCTGGCGCAAAAGCTACTACTATTAGTCCGGGAGCCAGTGACTTTGTGAAAAGCTTTATTCAGTTATCCCATGAAGCACAGTGAACGTCAGCTGGCCCATGGTGAGTGGGTTAGGGCATGGGAGCACCCCAATACCGTAAAATAATATTTTAATTGATTTCCTTCCTGTTCAAAATTTGTCAAACGTCAGCTGGTTGCAACATGGTGGATTCCACTTCAGCTGCTGATACGAACGAGATAAAATAAAAAAGAATTCCTCTCACTTAAAAAATTTTGGTGATTGTTTATATTATTTTTAAAACAAAAAAAATCAACTGGCTATATATCGGGTTGAATTTTTTTTACAGGATTTGGGCGCACCCATGCCCTAACCCACCCAAGGTACCTAACCTGACGAGATAGCTAAAGAAAGCATTCCACGAGTAATGAATACAATAAAAACTTAAACATACTTACATAATGCCGGCATTATTTTATTCGTTGCAATTTTTAGGACATACATTACATCTGCACATAGAACTTATAGAAGTATATATTATATAGGTACCCACGCACAATGAACATCCTTTTGTGGGATTTTAATCATATTTATATCAACTTATGTTTGAATTAGTGCAAACGTGATTTCACCTTCGGAATTATTTGCCGAAAAACCCTTGCCAGGTTTTCAGGCCCGTGGTTGAAGTAGTGGCGACAGTTTCCCATCAATTTCTTGGCCGGCCGGGCTGTTCCTAACAGGACGGCTTTCTGCATTTGTTGGTAAACATTTTCGTCTAGACCGAGGTATTTTAAATTGTTTAATAGATGTTTTGAGACTACTCCTGTCGTTGAGACAACAATTGGTACCGTTCGTGTGTTGTTCGTGTCCCACGGAGTCTTAATTTAATATTCCAAATCCCTATATGTGGTTATTTTCTCAACATGCTGGCTATTTATATTATTTAGGACTTGCTATGTCAATTAAAGTTGTTTTCCGAGAGACTTTACCTATCAAAACTATATCTAGTCTATTGTGAGCAACAGTCCGATTTAGTTGCAGCGAACGCTTGAAAACCTATGTGATATGCTGGATAGATTATTATCTAGAAGGTGAGAACTTAGTTAGAACGAAAACCAAATACTCAATAACGTTCAACTTTCAGTTTGAATTAACTTTAACTACGGGAGTCTCGCAGGCTGAGTTTCATTCTTCTTTAAATCTGGCAAGGTCGTCTTCAGACCAAGACTGCAAGACAAAAACTGATTTTGGCCAAAACTAATTTAAACTATATATATTAAAAATCAACGTGTTATTCAGACTTCGTTGTTAATGGCAGTAAAATCTTAATAAATATAAATTTGAAATTCAATGCCATCGTTTTGACAATATATATATATTTTGACATAACTTGGAAAATTCGTTGTCTTTGCATACAATTCGAAATATCAAGCCCCAAGAACTTTAGAGAGCTGTTTTCAGAATTAATATGTGCATTTAAAAAATGCTATCAAAGATTTGTATTGATATAGACTTCCCATTAACGCATAAGTGAAAACCTCTGAATAACCTTACGAATTATCCTGATCTCCTCCTTAATTTTTATACAACCAGTTACAATTAAACTCTACGTCCTCAGTTAACAGAATTAAGGCATACTCTTAATTTGCATCTTGTGTCGTGTTCTTCTTTGTATAGTATTGTTGAATTTTCTAATTTTATTTTATGGCATATTTGGATATTCTTCATATTATTTCATTGAAAATGAAGTAGTTTGGATTTTAGAATATACAGCTTTTTTCCTCAAAGTTGTGTTATTTCCTATAAAAGAAAAAGATACTGAAAGCTGGCACAAATAACTCTCAAAAAAACAATATAGTTTACCTTCTAACTAAATTTTAATCAAAAATTTAATTACGTTTTTCAGTGAAACAGCCCTTTTCTTCTTATTCCAAACACAATATCAAAAACAATAGAATAATCAGAGCGAAATGAATGTTTCATTTTCCCCATTCCGCAATATATAATATAATTCCAAGACGCCTCGATCATAAAACAGCAAGTTAAATTTGAAACAGAAGCACACAGAGAACAGAGTTGGCAAGCAACGGAGCCGTTCTGGGGAGCTTCAAACAACATCCATCATTTACGATATGAATAAGTAAAACTCGCGTAAAACTTGAGGAAACTCACAGCACTCAAATTTTAATTAGTTTTCAAGCAAAGTTTCAGTTGATACTCTCCGGGCGAACTTCGCTAATATTAAAACGGAAATTAAAAGATAAGAAAATAACGAGCTCCTCTCGTATATATTTGCCAGATCATCTTCTCTGTAAATTGAGATTTCAGCTTCGAGGGGTTTTCGTCTTTATGGGAAACTTCGCTTCGAAAAAGAGAGGTGGGTGGAATTTGAAAACCCAGAGGAAAATTCGAACTATGAACAGCTACAAAGTGGAACTTTTGAAGAATTCGTTTACAAAATGGCGGCTTATTTATAAAATGACATTGATTATTTGTCAACCTGTTTGTTGTATATTGTTGTTTAAGAGGGGTACCTGGACCTAATAGGGGTCCCCGATTGACCCGGTTTTTAACAGCTTCACAATTGAGATGGTCCTCAATTGGCCCAAACATTTTTTTTTCTTTTTTGTATTTATTTAGCGACTATTCCAAAGCTGCTTAAACCATTTAGATTTTTTAATACTGTATTCACGTAAGGAGTCTTTATGGAGTACTCTCAGACATTTTCTATCATATGAGAAATACAGGTTCGCTGGAAATCGGAAAACACATTTTATTAACGGATTTCAAATAATTCGAAAAAGAACTGACCTCAACTGGCTTAAAATAAAAACTGTTTAGAAACCGTGTGCAATCAATGACGTTTTTATATTATCCACATATTTTTTAACTCTTATTTTTGTTTTATTATTTGGCCCACTTTCTATAAGTGCAACTCTCTTTCACTCTATTTTGCACCCACCTTATATATGTTTCTGTGTATTTGTCACCCAATATAAATTATTTGTCTATCATTTTCTGAATCACCCTGTAGAACTATAATTCAACTCAACACGATGTTGCAACCGCCCTGTATAAGTACTAATCCTCTCCACCCTATTGACTGTTTATATTTTTCTATTGTTGAAATCACCCTTTATAACTATAATTCCACTCTACCTTATATTTAAATCATCCTGTATATATGCAACTGCTTCTAAGATTATTTGAACCTCTGACTACGTGTATGATGTTTTATATTATTAACATTCATATACAGTTAATTCTAAAAAATATATCAATACTTGATGTTGATTTATTTGAGAAAAAAATTCACACTCGTTTTGACGATGCTATAACCAATATTATTTGAGACCCGATATATTTAGATTTTCATGTTTTATTTTAATATTTTTGCCTATAACTAAAACGCCGAATGATTTTTCTTCTTAACAGACTTCCAAAAAGGAGGTTATCAATCGTCGACACGTTTCTTTTATGTATGCTCAGTGATTATGCAAAAACGGCTTGGGCAATTTTGATGATTTAAACGGCATTGTATTAAGGAATATTACAGAAGGATACCATTTAATTTTATGTAAGGTGGGATTTACGGTTTTCCAGAAAATCTGAAAAAAAAAACAGTAATTAATGGACTACACTTCAGTGAATTTCAATGAATCTACACTGTTTTCTCTAAAACGGCTCAACGAATTTGAATATGTTAAATTGTATTCTATAAAGAGATGTTACTGCTTGATTCCGTATAATGTTCTATAACGTAAAATATACCGTGTTTCTGAAAATCGGGAAAATATGTACAAAAAACTATAAAAATCACTGTAAATGTAAAATTTTCTTCATAAATATCTACCTTAAATCTCAAGATATGTCATGAAAGTATATCGTACAGGGTGTCTGTAACGGTTTTCATTTTACAGGGCTTAAAGTGAAATATGTAAAAGAAAAACTACTATGTGAGTGATCTTTTATTTACGGTATACGGTAGGAGTGTGTGTGTCCTTGCGTGGAAATTCAAACAATATGCCCAGTTGAAATATACGGCAAACTAGAATTAAAGTTAAACATGTGGGTTCAAAAAATCTTACAAGTAAATGTGATGTTGGGTGGTACATAAGCTGTTGCATATATAGGATGGTTAAAACATAAGGTGGAATAGAATTAAAGTTAAACAGGGTGGCTCAAAAAATGTTGGTTTGGGTGGCACATTAGTAGTTGCGTAGGTATACAAGGTGATTAAAATAAGAGTGAAGTAAAACTATAATTATACAGGTTGGATCAAAAAATTTATTGAACTACATTTTGAGCATATCATTTCCAATTTTTTAAACTTCTGACAATCTAAAATTTGATTTTCAGAGTTTGGTTTTAGAGTTACTCTTGACATTTTAATTTGCAATCTTTTGCAATTCTAAGTAGGATATTGTTTCTTCTTCAGTAATATGAAAATATATAAAAAAACAAAAACTCTTCGTGATATAATCATTATAATGCTAATAAATATGTCCAAAATGATTAGTATACTTGACATCAGTATTTTTTTTCTTTCAGGCTTCACTGGATACAACACGATGTGAAATCTATTCATCGAAATCGGACTCACCTACTTTCAAGTACTCAACAATATGACAAATTTACATTACCAGTATTGACAGGTAAGAACTTATTTATACTAGGAAAATAATTTTAAGACATAATTTATATTTAAATAAAACATTAAAAAAATATATATATATATATATATATATATATATATATATATATACCGACTTCCACATATAACTAAAAAGCTAAAGATAATTATAACAAAATACAACTCTAGTAAATAAATAACACATTCAATGTTGTTAGGTACCTACCCAGAAAGTAAAAAATGTAAACATTAAAAGGTGCTCATTCTGTACAAATTAATTACCTGCTAATCTAGTATATTTTTGAAGTTGGTGCCAAGTAACAATCAAGCTTGATGCAGTACTACATAATTAGGCAATGCGAGATTTTGGATTTACTTACTTTCTGGGTAGGTGCCTAATAACATTGAATGTGTTATTTATTTACTAGAGTTGTATTTTGTTGTAAATATTTTTAGCTTTTTAGTTATAGGTGGAAGGCTGTTACATATTTTTTAATGTTTTATTTTCAAATTTTTAGTTTTTTGGAACTCACTTAGTTTTCATTCTTTATTTTTTATTTTGTATGTATAACTTTAATAGATATGACCAGGTAACATTGAAAGCCCCAACATTACACAATGATAAATTTTCATTTAAAGTGACAGGTAAATGTTTACGAACAAAATGTACTAGTACGCGTTGACTTAATAAGCCCAAAATATATTTATGTCTTATGGACCACGTTGTTCAACTGTTTTTGACAACTTTGTATAACTATAGATAATTCCACTCCACTCTATGTACCAACCATCCTGTACATACGACTGCCCACGGACAAGCATAAATTTGTTAGCTGCCTTCTGTAAACTATAGGACGGAGTAGAATCCATCCCATATTTACGGAGTCAAATTCGTCCTATATTCCAACCATAGTATATTACTCCTTGTGGGCTACCCCATAAATTATTTCATTTTTCATATTTTATATTATCGCCCTGTGTAATATTAATTTCTCTCCACACTTTATACAACTTCTTATTGGCTATAAAATAAATAATTTTTTAATAACACTGTATAAATATAATTTCACTTCAGCATATATTTCAACCATCCTGTATATGATTTGTTTACGTTCATATCATATAACAGTTTTTTAATCACCCTATATGATTTTAATTTCACATTTTTTCCAACATTTTTATGCCACCAATGGTCCACTACACCCTATATGCCATCCATCCTGTATATACAGCTAAACGGCCTAAGCTATATTTCAATCATCATATAAATGCAACTCCTTCTATCACTTTACTTTGTGATTTAGTTTGCTATAACTAAACACCCTGTGTATAAACGCATCAAATAGCAGTTTAGTGTTTGACATGTGTTGTCACTGAATTTTTTATTAGGTATTTGCCGGGTATACAAATAAAACGAGCTTGGTACTCATTGATTTAAGGAACCGAAAATACTATGCTTTACTACCTATATGCTTGAGATGTACATAGAAAATTTTCAAATTCGCAATTAAAACTTCCAGTGCATAAAATGTCCGCACTATTACGTTGGAATTAAAATATTTATGAGGAAATGTCCGTTATGTCATTTCGATGAAATTTTTGATAAGAATTTTGGAATTTTCAGCGATTTTCTGCAAAACTGCAAGTTGCACGTCGCAGAAAAGTATATGAGATCACCTAGGGATCTTCCTTAATAGATTAAATGTTAAAAAACTATACACATCCATGTGGAATTTTCAAAAAATCGACCAATATATTAGGGATTGTGGTCGATTTCCCTACAGGCATTTGTTCATTCACAAATTTCATCACTTTACCAATAGAATTCTTTTCCAAAATTTGAAGTTTCACCAATTCGGATACATACTCTATTAAACAAGATCATATTCATACAAAACGGTTCACCACAGAAGAAGAAATCAGGTAACACACATACAAAAAAATACGCGACGAATTGATAACCTCCTCCTTATAGAAAAAGGATACAAATTCGAGAGGGAGAAAAAGTGAGCGAGAGATAAGAATATGCTAAAATGTACCTTAAGTCAGATAAAAAAGAATATTTGTCTGAAAATAGTGATTGATTGCACACGGTTTCTAAACGGTTTTTATTTTAAGTCAGCTGCAGTTGTTTCTTTTTAACCGAATATCTTTCGAATATATTTTAACTTTTTTATTTGTTTTATTATTTGGACAACTTTCTATAAGTGTCTATAACTCTAATTCACTCTATATTGCATCTACACTGTATATGCTTCTTTGCATTGGTCACCCCTATATAACTTATTGGTTCATCATTTTCTGAAGCACCCTTTACAATTATAATGCAACACAATATTGCAACGGTCCTGATATCTTCAAAACCACCCCGTATAGTATAAATCCTCTCCACACTATTGACAGTTTCTATTTTTCTATTCTTTAAATTATTGCTGTATACCTATATGATTTTACGTCGCCCCATATATCTAGTATTCCATTTATGCAACTGCTCATGGTCTACCCTATATAACAAAATTTACATTTTATGACTGTAATTCTACTCTACCATTTATTTCAACCATCCGGTATATGCAACTGCTTCTAAATTTTTTTTGAACATGTCTATGATTATATTATACCCTGTCCTATAACTCGTCTAACTAACTGCTTATGCTTATATAACAAATTAGATTAGTTTGCAGGTTAATTCTATAGCATCCATAGAACGACGGAGAATGCAGTTCTTATTTATAGATACCCAAAAAATTCTAAAAAAATATAATTGAAGGAAATAAATGGTACGAATATATAATCAAAACAAAACTTTAAATCAATAATTTTTTATTTAAACATTTTGAAAAATAGATAAATTAGACCGGTAGATCTAAATTATAAGATCAACCACGATTTTTTGAGATCTGGCTGGAGTATTGAAAGGTTATATGAGATACTTAAAATTTATCGAAAAATTCTAGAGTTTCCTAGGAGATTTTCCAGTAACGACTAGATTTTGCAAACAAATAATTTGGTCAAGTGCGGGTTGGAATCGCATACTTAGCGTTCCGTACCACCTTCAAGATTCTAATATTCCAGATTCAGACAAGCAGGGAATGAGTGCATTTTCTTATATTCACCCTAATATCTTTTAAAGAAAGCGTTTTAAATTTATAAAAAATATACACTTTGATTTTCCACTTTTTATTTTATCTGCTTCAGGATTCGCCTGATCTTTATCAGAATACATATGTATTTAATTTTCTAATTTGGCCCCCAAAAATAACATTAGAGTTTTATTTTACAATAAACTTTCAGAGAAGTCTTTTATAATCTACAGTCACGGTTTTGAGGCTCTGTAGATTGGAAGATAAAGGGCAAAATAGGTCAAGTTTTAAATTATAAATTATTAAATCGGTTATTCAAATTATTAAAAAATACAAATAAAATATATTTTTCAAAATTTAAATAGTGTAGTTTATAAAATGGGAATTAAGTCGATGTTTAATATTTTTGTTAATTTAAACAAATGATTTAAAAATATGATAAATTTGTAATTCACATAATGAGCCTTATATCTGATATATTACATGATGCTTTTGAAAATTGAATCTGTATTTTCTATTTTTTAATTGTATAATTTGTCCCTAAAATTACTATGGGGGTTTTCTAATAATTTATTTTCCGTTTAATTCTATTATTTGGGGTCCAAATAATAGAATTAGGGATTTTTCATATTTTTCCAATAAACAAAAAAATTTAGATCTTATAGTTTGGGGAATAACGGGGGGAATGGTCAATTTTTTTAAAAATATTTTTTTAATATATTTTAAAAAAAACCATTAAAAAAAAAATATGTTTGTATTCCTCACAATGAGCCCTGTGATTTGATATATTACATGACCGGTTCGAAACAATTATAATTTTTTATTTTCCATTTAATTCTATAATTTGCCCCCCAAAATGAATATTAGGGTTTCTCCTTATTTTTCCAGGAAAGTTCAGGTGAAGGGCTATACTTCAATTTTTTTCAAAAATTTTCAGCATATATTTTCGGAGATAAGGGGGGGAATTGGTAAAATTTTTTGTTAATATCTTTTAATTAACTTATTTTCTCCCAAATTCTAAAACCTCATTTTTTTGTTTATAGGAAAAATATGAAAAAAATACCTAATTCTATTATTTGGAGGCCAAATAATAGAATAATATAATTAAAGGAAAAATAGATTACTAGAAAACCCCCATAGTAATTTTAGGAACAAATTATACAATTAAATGAAAAATAAAGATTCAATAGTCAAACGCATCATGTAATATATCAGATAAAAGGCTCATTATGTGAATTACAAATATATCATATTTTTAAATCATTTGTTTAAAAGATATTAAAAATATTAAACATCGACTTAATTCCCATTTTAGAAACTACACTATTTAAAATTTGAAAAATATATTTTATTTATGTTTTTAAATAATTTGAATAACAGATTTAATAATTTATAATTTAAACTTTGACCTATTTTGCCGTTTTTCTTCCATTCTACAGAGCCTCAAACTCAGACAGTAGATTATAAAAGGCATTTCTGAAAGTTTATTAGTTAAATAAAACTTTTTTATGTTATTTTTTGGGGGCCAAATTAGAAAATTAAATACATATGTATTGTGATAAAAATCAAGCGAATCCTAAAGCAAATAAAATAAAAAGTCTATGTGTGGAAAATCAAAGTGTATATTTTTTATAAATTGTCTTGATAAAATTGATAGAAACCTATTCTTTTATTAACAAGGGAGTACTCAGAAAGTCAACACAGGACCTACTTTTATTAGGGTTCCGCATTTACAATATACGGATACCCTTATAATATCACTCAGGATTTCTGCCTCTGTCACATCACAGCAATTTTCTCCTAAACTACTGGACAGAAGAGGTTGAAATTTGGTATCAATGTGTAGTTTGGTGACCCGATCAGGAGTACATATCGTAAAAGAAAAAAAAAAGATTTTAGGGGGACTTCTGGGGGGAAAACTAAAAAACGCCCGTTCCCCCCTGTTCTCCGAAACTACTGACCCTAAAATTTTGAAAAAAAATAGGAAATATAGAACGTTGCTCGAACTTTACAGGAAAAATAAGGAGAAACCATTACTATTAATTTTAGGGGGCAAATTATAGAATTTAAAAAAAAATAAAAAATAAAAAAAATTTCAAACCATCGTGTAATATATCAAATGAAAGGTCTCATTCTGAGGAACACAAATATATTTTTTTCATATTTAAATAAAAATTAATTAAAAATATATTAAAGAAAATATACCAAAATTTACCCATTCCCCCCCCCCTTATCTCCGAAACTATAAAGCGTAAGGTTTTGAAAAAAAAATACTTTTATAGGTTCTGACCTGAAGTTTACTGGAAAAATAAGGAGAAACATCTAGTTTTCATTTTGGGGGGGCAAATTACAGAATTAAATGGAAAATATAAAATTAAAATTGTTTCTAACTCATCATGTTATATATCAGATGAAAGGGCTCATTACGACGAAAATAAACATATTTTTTCATATTTTTAAAATAAATAAATTAAAAGATATTAACAAAAATATAAAAAAATTTACCCATTCCCCCCACCTTATCTCCGAAACCATAAGCTGGAAAATTTTGAAAAAAAATTGAGTTATAGCCCCTCACCTGAACTTTACTGGAAAATTAAGGAGAAACCCCCAATATTTATTTTGGGGGGCAAATTATAAAATTAAATGGAAAATATAAAATTAAAATTATTTCTAACCCATCATGTTATATATCAAATAAAAGGGCTCATTACGACGAAAACAAATATATTTTTTTCATATTTTTAAAATAAATTAATTAAAAGTTATTAACAAAAATATAAAAAATTTTACCCATTCCCCCCCCCTTATCTCCGAAACCATAAGCTGTAAAATTTAAAAAAAAATAGGTATAGCGCCTCATCTGAACTTTACTGGAAAAATAAGGAGAAACCCCTAATATTCATTTTGGGGGGCAAATTACAGAATTAAATGGAAAATAAAAAATTAAACTTGTTTCTAACGAATCATGTAATATATCAAATTACAGGGCTCATTATGACTAATACAAATATATTTTTTTATTTTTTTTAAATAAATATTTTAAAATATATTTAAAAAAATATTTAAAAAAATACCCATTCCCCCCTTTATTCCCCAAACTATAAGACCTAATTTTTTATATTTACAGGAAAAATACGAAGAAATCTTTAATATTAATAATGGGGGGGCAATTTATAGAAATAAACGGAAAATAAAAAATATTTTTTTAACGTGTCATGCAATATATCAAATGAAGGGGCTCGTTATGAGAAATACAAATATATATTTTTAAAATTAATTGTTTACAAGATATTAACATAAAGATATAAAAAATTCTCATTTCTCGCTTTATTTCCGAAACCATACTACCTAAAATTTTGAAAATAATTAGGGGTACTGGGGCTCACTTGAAATTTATACGAAAAATTATTAGAAAACCTCCATGGTAATTTTAGGAACAAATTATACAATTAAATGGAGAATAAAAATTCAATTTTCAAACGAATCATGTAATATATCAGATATAAGGCTCATTATGTGAATTACAAATATATCATATTTTTAAATCATTTGTTTAGCGAAGATATTAAACATCGACTTAATTCCCATTTTAGAAACTATATTATTTAAATTTTGAAAAATATATTTTATTTGTATTTTTAAATAATTTGAATAACAGATTTAATAATTTATAATTTAAAACTTGACCTATTGTGCCCTTTATCTTCCAATCTATAGAGCCTCAAAATTCAGACAATAGATTATAAAAGGCTTCCCTGAAAGTTTATTAGTAAAATAAAACTCTAATGTTAATTTTTGGGGGCCAAATTAGAAAACTAAATACAGCGAATCTTGAAGGTGGTACGGAACCCTTACAATGCGAGTCCAACTCGCACTTGACCAAATTATTTATTTTATTTTTGAATTCTGTATTGAATTCTAAGAATTTTTCATGTACAATATCCTATACCGAAAATTAACTGTTATAAAAAAAGTTAAGAAAATAACTGCAAAAATAAGGTGTTTGTTGGTTTCAACCTATTTATTTACGTCTAGTTTTTATGATTGTTGGCGGTACTATTTTACTTCAAATAAGTAGTTGTCAAGTGCAATTGCAAAGTTCCAAAGTATGGCGCGTTTAACGGAAAAACAGCGAATAGAAATTTTGACGATGATAGGATATGGCAATAGTACTCTAACACAAGATGAAGTTTGGGAATTGTTTAATATGAACTACACGAAGCGGCCTATTACACGATCGGTAGTTAGTAAAATAGAAAAAACGTTTCTAGAATTTGGCCACGTAAGAGACAATTACAAAAGGTTCATTCCATGTCAAATCGACAAATAGTTGGACGCCATCCCCACCGATTCGGATGAATTTTGGTTGAGAGTTTTGTCTCATGATAAAACAAAGTTCTGCCAAAGGAAAAAAATACTAAAAAATTTTCCTAAAAGATATTCAAAATTAAAAATTTCACTGTTTTTCCGATTTTATAAGTTTAGTTATTTAATATTTCAGAAACTACTGAATATTAAAAAAAACTCTAGTACATTTTTAGAAGACACTTAGAGGTATGAGAAAAAAAAAATTGAAAAAAAATTTTGAAAATTATCAAAATTAAAAAAATTTGATTTTTTCAAAATCGTTGAAACTAACCATCGCGGGAAAATTCTGGCCTCAAATTTTTTTTATATTATATCTCTAATATATCTAAAAGTCAGCGGGGTGTTCTTTTTTGTTTCAAAGATATGAATTTTTAAATTTTGGCAAAATAGTTTTTTTCTATTTTTTCAACTTTTTTTGTTGAATATCATTATTGTACCACATGATTACCGAAATTTGAGGCCAAAAATATTTTTCTTATGTTATATAAAATATGTTAGGACAAAAATGTTATATTTGGTAGCTTATAAAAAGTTTCACATACAGCGTGAATCGCAATTATAATTATACGAAGTGGTTAAGAAAATGTTTGAACATACATGTATTATAGGGTAGCTTGCTTGTAGAGTGGCCTAAAAGCGGTCGCATATACAGGATGGTTGGAATATGGAATCAAGTGGAATTTTAATTATACAGGGTGATTAAAAAAATGTCTGAATGGGGTATCCATAAGCAGTTGCATATATAGGGTGGTTGAAATACAGGAGAGAGCAGAATTCTCGGATTACACAATGTAATTTAAAAAATGTAAGAAAAACATATTATATTAGGTAGTTCAAAATAAGTTTATATAGCAAATATCCGATTATTTTGATATATGTATACTTATGATGGAACTTTGAATTTACGAGTGAATCTCGGTCACCCAGGTACTAGTAATAATAATCATAAGAAATAGGACCCTCTAGTGAATTCTGGCATGGGCTCTATCGATAATAGTGATTTCACTGATGGGAACATAGATGGCAGAGTGTGAGACTTTTAACATTATTTAAGTTTTGATTTAAAGTTAAATCTATAATATATTTTGAAATATTTATGATTTTACATCCCTTAAACATAAGAAAAATATTTTAGGCCTCAAATTTCGGTAATCATGTGGTACAATAATGATATTCAACAAAAAAAGTGGAAAAAACAGAAAAAACTATTTTGCCATATTTTTGAATAAAAAAAGAACACCCCTCTGAAAATTTCAGAATTTTTTTAGATATGTTAGAAGTATAATATAAAAATTTTTGAGGCCAGAATTTTCCCGCGATGGTTACTTTCCATGATTTTGAAAAATTCAAAATTTCTTAATTCTGATAATTTTCAAAAAAAAATTTTTCTCATACCTCTAAGTGTTTTCTAAAAATGTACCAGAGTTTTTTTTAATATTCAGTAGTTTCTGGAATATTAAATAACTAAACTCATAAAATCGAAAAAACAGTGAAATTTTTAATTTTTAATATCTTTTAGGAAAAATTGTTTTAAATTTTTTCCTTTGGCAGAACTTCGTTTTATGATGAGACAAAACTCTCCTTCAAAACATCTTCCAGAAGATACACAATTAAATGTTTTGCTGGATTTACCAAAAAATCCTCACAAATCCAGTAGACAAATAGCCGCAGAACAGTCAATAAGTAAATTTTGTGTTTTAAAATGCTTGCATAGAAATAAGTGGCACCCATACAAAGTTCATTTAGTTCAGGAACTTACTGAAGATGATTTGTATCGGGAGTAGAATTTTGCGAAATAATGATGGATAGATGTAATGCCAACCCGCACTTTCCAAGTAAGTTTTTTGCGACGAGGCAACACTTTGTTTAAATGGTTCAGTAAACAGGCAACATTTTCGATATTGGGCATCAGAAAACCCACATTGGATTATGGAAAGTCATACACAGTTTTCCAAGAAAGTTAACGTATGGGTCGAAATTGTGGGTGCTTTTTTTATTGAGGGAACACTTAACTCGGAAAAGTATTTAATCCTATTACAAAATGACATAACCCCCCAGCACTTTACCCGAATGGTGAAAACCCCAATATACTGGCAGATCCGGTATTGTTTCAACAGGATGGAGCGCCCCCGCACTATTCGCGAACAGTGTGAGATTATCTTGACAATATTTTCCCAAATAGATGGATCGGAAGGAGAGGTAATATCGAATGGCCAGCTAGGCCTCCAGAGATAAGCCCGTTAGATTTTTATCTTTGGGGGTTACGTGAAATCGAAAGTCAATAAGCCGGAAAATATGTAGGAATTAAAGACTAGAATTAGGTCCGAAATACAACGAATCCTGCCACAAACGCTAAGTGAAGTCTTACGAGAATTTGAATACCGCCTTAGGTATTGTCAGGAAGTTAATGGTCAACAATTTGAACATTTCTGAACATTTAAGTTGATATTTTGATGTTTTTTCAATTTTGAAATAAATGTAATTTTTTGAATAACTGTTAATTTTCGGTATAGGACATTGTCATGAAGATTACTTAAAATTCAATGCAGAATTCAAAAATAAAATAAAAAACAAATGATTCCGTTTCAAAAAATGAAGTTCATGGTCGTAATTTATTTCTGGCGTGTACTTTATCATCACAAAATTTTCATTCCAAAACAGAACCGACCTGAATTTTAAATGAATTTGTTCCAACCCACTCGTCATCACTCTATACTTTTTGTACATACGGTCAAGGTACCACAGTAATTTAATTTAGATCTGAATATCAACTTCAGAACCGCGAATTAATGAAGGAATCTACATTAAAACTCAGTTTACTGAAAGACTTGCTTGCAGTTGTCTTGCACAATTTAATTAGATTATCATTTCAGATTTACACCGCCCCCTTCACAACCATGACATAAGTCCAACACGCCGACCACACACAATATTATTCCCTCACACATAATACTCGCAGTATTACAATGATTACCCACAAGATAGAAGACATCCAAGCCAACATCAAAGCGTTCAAAGAAACAAAGAACAATCGATTCATCAGCTGACAAGTGAAATAGGTAACACTTCAACTGTCATGTACAACACGAGAGACTTATCAACGTATCGAGCAGGCATGTGTTTAAAACAAATGTTTTGTCAACAACAGAAAAACGAATAAGCTCAGGTAAAGTAATTTGAATACAATAGGGATGATCGAATTTTCTTTTGATATAAGCAGGTGCGAATCTTTAGAAGCCACTTTCAATATTTACTTCCAAACATACTACATAAATATTTATATGCTTGTTTAATATACCGGGTGAATTTTTTTTGATGATCAGTATGGGGATCTCGGAAACTAGGGGAGATAGAGCAATGGTTAAATTGGGAAAGATTTGGAGTTTTACTGGCCCAATTTAATGACAATTTCGGATTTTTGTAACAAATCATGGCTTACTAGATATTTTGAAAAAACGCAATTCTGTCGATTTAGTCAAATCCCTCTAGCTCCTTTGTTTTTGATTTTATAAAAAAAAGTGTAAATATCAAAATTGAAGGGAATTGTATCCCGAATATGATTATCATGTTCTCGTTTGCGTGACAGCTCTCGTTTTCGACACAAATTTATCTTTTTTTGAATGTAAACCATAGTTGGCTATGACCTCAAAAAATCGGACGTTTTTAGAGCTTTTCAACGATATAATACTCGATATAGTTATTCATAAAAATAACGGAGTTATGGATGCTTTTCTCTCTTATTTTCACTTTTAACGTATGTAGCCATGAAAAAGATTGTTTTCTCTTTGACGTTTCCTCATTCGAGAGTAATTTCATTAGTAGTGCTGAACTGACAGTTGATATTGACAAGTTTTCGTGACAAAACGGAATATTCTAACGAAGAAAAACTAAATAAGGTAGACTGTTATATCATATGCCATAAAAATTCAGTTCGTGCAGCTGAGGAATACTTTCATAGATATTTTAATCGTCGTCAACCTGCTCTCATGTACATTTAAGAGGCTTTACGATAGTTTACGCAGATATGGATCGTTTACTAAACCACCAAAGGAACGTAATCAAATTGACGAAGCAGCACAAATAAATGTTTGGCAATGGTAAATCAAAATCCATCTACATCATCTACATATTTTTACTTATTACTGTTACCTTGGTAATAATGTTAGTGACAATCTTATTGTAACAACTATAATTGTATTTTTTTTGCTAATAAATTGAAAATTGAATCAAGTCGTGAGATTGCGGCAGAAGCTGGCACATCTCAACGAACTTTAATTAAGGTACTGAAAGCGCAGAAGTTCCACCCGTACAAACTTTCAGTTTCTCAAACTTTGCATGCTGGTGACGAAAATCGACGTATTTTGTTTTGTACATGGTTTAGAGACATGTGCCTTGACAATCTACAGTTTCCATTAAAGGTGTTATGTTCAGATGAAACTAGATTTACAAACTGCGGTATGTTCAGTAGACACAATGAGCATATCTGGGCTAAAGAAAACCCTTTCCATGTAGAACAAAGACGACCCCAGATAAAATTTGGTTTTAATGTTTGGTGTGGTATCATAGGGTCTACTATTCTGGGGCCTTTTATCTATGACTAATCACTTACTGGGGACCGCTACTTGCATTTCTTGCAATACACTTTTCAAGAGATGTGCATAATTTGAATTTGAAAACTCGTTTAGAAATTGAGTGGTTCCAACATAATGGAGCACCTGCTCATAACTCGTTATTAGTAAGACAACACTTAGATAATATCTATACAAACTCTTGGATAGGAAGAAATGGCCCACGCGAATGGCCATCCCGGTCTCCCGATTTGGCAGTTACAGACTTCTATTTATGGGGTGCGCTAAAAAACAAAGTATACAAAAGAAAGTATGAGACAGTTGGTGACCTAAGGGAGACGGTATTACAAGCAATTGAAGAAATTGTTAGGCGGTCTGTGAGGAAAGTGGTAATGTCAATCTTAAAAAGATGCAATTTTTGTCTAAATAACAATAGTGGACCTTTCGAACATAAATTGTAACCATTCTTATGTAATTTAATTTCTTTTAGTAAGTACCTACTTATTTACTTATATCTGATATACCTAATAAAAAATTCGTTCAATGTTTTTTGGAATAGTTATTAATAAATCAATCTATTTCATGGCTAACTACGTTAAAAGTGAAAATAAGACAGAAAAGCATCTATAACTCCGTTATTTTTATGAGTAACTATGTCGTTGAAAAGCTCTAAAAATGTCAGATTTTTTGAGGTCATAGCCAACTATGGTTTCTGTTGAAAAAAAGATAAGTTTGTGTCATATCTCGAAAACGAGAGCTGTCACGCAAACGAGGACAATCATATTCGAAATACAATTCCCTTCAATTTTGATATTTACACTTTTTTTATAAAATCAAAAACAAAGGAGCTAGAGGAATTTGACTAAATTGACAGAATTTCGTTTTTTCAAAATATCTAGTAAGCCATGACTTTTTACAAAAACCCGAAAGTGTCATTAAATTGGGCCAGTAAAACTGCAAATCTTTCCCAATTTAACCATTGCTCTATCTCCGCTAGTTTCCGAGATCCCCATACTGATAATTAAAAAAAACTCACCTCGTATGAAGAAATTTTAAATTTCAAATTTTTAGCTCTGAACGGCACATGTTGAGATTTTTATTACAAATCTATTCTACCATTCGAAAATTTTTAATAGTCTTGTTCTTCACTTCATAGTAGAGGCTTTCAACGTGCTCCTCCTTTATTGAAGCAAACTGTTCATAGTTCTAATTATGTCCCTTATTTTGTTGTCTTGTGATGTATATTTTATTACCTGTAATCTAGTGTCTTCCAATATTTCAAAATGGCCTATTTTGTTGTTCATTGGATTTTATTAATTCGATTCTAGTATATTCGGTTTCCTTTCTCAATAGTTCTTCGCCTTTTCATAACCTTCTAAGCTTTATTTGCTCTTATGTTTCCCATGCTCTTATTTATAGGGGTTTTCACGGAATCAGTTCTGAATCGATTCAAAATCTTTTCATTATTTTTAGTTCTACTTTTGTTCTGTCCCTAAATCGGATCACCGGAGTTCACATAGTGTTTTGTTTCATGTCATCTGTAAAAATCATTTTGTGGTTTATTTCTATGGGTTAAGCCGTGAACATGAACAATCTGTAAATTTTTCGGAATTGAAAATGTCTCCTGAATTTAAATTTTCAAATATTGAATGAATATCACTATATAGAAATTCCTTTCCAGTCAGCATTATTATTCGGAATATTTAAATTATATTTATTTGTCTAGAAATTTAATACTAATTACTCCACAAAAGGGCATATAGACCATAATTATAGCTAAAAAATGCTAAAAAATTACTGACACTATAAATATTACTACCCTGAAAGGGTTTTACAAACGACAAAAAATCTGAGAATATTTTGGTGTTAATATTTAGCAAGCTACATGGGCTGTAAAATTAAACTTTTTGCAAATGTAATGAAATGCACATCTTTATTTTGAGAAAATCTAAATATTCATTTCTTTAAAATTTTGATTCTTGCAATTATTTCAAAAATATTATGTGTTAAATTTATAGGTTCAATTTTTTTCGGTATTTGTTATACAATATTCAGCACGCTAAATGGGCTGTAAAAGTAAACTTTTTGCAAATGTAATGAAATGCACATCTTTATTTTGATAAAATGTAAATGAGCATTTCTTTAAAATTGCAATTATTTCATTTCTTTCAAAAAATATTGTTTTTCAAATTTTCAGGTATCCGACATTCAATATTCAGCAAACTGCATAGACTTTCAAACTTTACATTTAGAAAATATAACGAAATGCGCCTGTTTAATTTCATAAAGTCCAAATGTGCATTTATACGTTTTTTATATCACAATTACATATAAAATAATCTATGCCAAATTCTAACACATCGGTCTTTGAATATTTGGCAAGATACTATATCGGCTGTAAAATTCGACTTTGAAAACTAAATGAAACTCTTTATTTTCATAAAGTAAAAATTACAAAGGGTATTTTCAACCAAAGAACATGCTAAAGTATTTTAGAATAAAACATTAAAAAATATATTACCGACTTCCAAGTATTACTAAAAAGTTGAAAATAATTATAACGAAATATAACTCTAGACAGTAAATAACACATTCAATTTTGTTAGGTACCTACACACAAAGTAAAAAATTTAAACATTAAAAGGTGCTCATTCTGCCCAAATTAATTACCTTCTTATCTAGTATATTTTTTATTTACGTGAAACCAGTCAACAATATATCTGAAGTTACTTAACTTGCAGCAAATATTAAACGATTATAATACATTTCAATGATTTAATTTTGAGTATCAATTCTGCCAATTAATTTGAAAATTGATTATTTTTGTATTTATTGTGACACTTCTAGTACCTATATTATATACTTCTAAAAATGCATCAGTCCTCAGCACTAAACAAACTGTAGTCCCATATATTTGTTAATTAAAAATATTATTTATGAAAAAATACTATTTTAAGTTCTAACAGGAATTAGTAATAAAATTGCAACAATTTTATTTCTTCTACATTGAATTAAATTAAAACTAATTAACAAAAGGAATTTTGGCTATTTCCACTTAACTCTAACTGCTAAATTAAAATTCAAACAAAAGCTGAACTAAACATACTTCGATAGACTGAGGACAGCCGAGTGGGTTAAAAATCAGGTCCAAGCGCATAATTCTTAGTGCTTTTACTTATATATGATCTAAGGTATGATCGAACTAAAAATCCTTGCTTCAGAGCAAGAACCATTTGAATCGATTCAGAACCAATAACTGCTTACCGCGAACACCGAACTCAAGACTACTGTAACCCAGATCACCAAATTTTATAACAATAGATTTGGTTCACAATACAATTCTAGGTTGCTATTGTTACCGGGTGTTATCATCTATAGCACGTTGTTTCATTTGGGATTGGTTCACTTAGTTCTATATCGGTTCATTTTCAGTAATTTTGTTCCGCGAATGGCGTTTTCAGAAAATTACGGTAATATTACCGTTGAACTGATTCAGATCTGCTTCCGCGAAAACTCCTTATGTTTCCACATATTTCACACCAGTATTCATTTTGAACTCTTAATTTCTCGTGCCACTCTACTCTTTTTGCTTGATACAAAGTTTTAGCAGTCACTTTTGATACTCTCGCAGCACAAACAGTCTGTTCGACATTGCCTTTTTGTATCGTTAGTGCTTAAAATGTCACTTCATTGATTTTAGATGTTACTGCGGTGTACATTGATTCTAGTTTCCATCATGGACGCTTTCCAGTTTAGTGGCATGGCACATCTGATAGAAAAAAATAGTTGAGGCGTTTGTTGCACTTCGATATTGTATCTCAGCGGGTTTTACTCCTTCATGTTTTTCTTGTTTGGTATGCTTTGCGGTGCCGCGAGTTCTGTATGGAAAATAGACTAGATAAAAAAACGAAGTGGTCAGACCACATTCTGCTCCTCTTTTGAGTCTAGTGTCAGCTATTTTGAGTCTTGCCTTTTGTTTTACCATAATATAATTAATTATTGACTTGGTTTAGGATGGACGTCCCCAGGTATATTTGTGGATTTCTTTGGGTTTAAGTAACCGTTTGTGATTCTTAGGTCAAATTGATGTCATAACTCAATCAATCTCTGAGCATTGTCGTTCAAAACCTTTTCTTCGTATCTTCCAACAACAAGATTGTCATTCTGGCAGCTAGTTTTCGGTCACCTAATAAAAATATCTCTTTTCATTGTCCGGTATTATTCAGCGAATTGGCCAGGTTGTCATAGAACTGGGATGTTTGTGCTGCATCCGAGTCATCATTTGGCGTGTAAACAGCTACTATAATCAACGCATGTCCTTTAATTTCAAGTGCAAGCAGTAAAGTTGAATCGTCTGAGTCAATGATCTTATATTGGATTTAAATTTATTTCTTAAGACTGCTTTCTCTTTCCTCTCATGGCACTACACTATAAATGTGTATGAACCCTGAACCCATTTTTTTCTTTCCATCATTAGCCCTCTATTTTTGTTTTCTTAAAAGCTACTGTTACTAACTTGGACATTTCTATTTTTTAAATACTTTTAATGTTCTATTAGATAAACCTTGTACGTTCCATGTTCCTATACTTAATATCCGTTTTTGTGCCAGTTGTTGTTCAGCTTTATCCAGATATTTATCGGTAATGTTTTCTCAAATTATGGAGTGCTGCTTCATGGATCAAACCCCCATCCGTGGAGAACCTGGTACATTTTGTGTCCGGGTTTTCTTTCCTTAAATGGTGATCTTTCAGGACTTAAGGAGACCAATCTTCTCTTTCCTTAAAAGGGTCAGGTGAAACTTGTTTTTTGAAAGCTTGTTCTACTTCTGCTACTCCTTTCTTTTCCTGGCTTGAGACATATATAAAATTTAATGTTAACAAATTTTTAAATCTATTGTGTTATTGTCAATTCGTTATTAATAGTAATTCCAGTAATAAGTTAAATCAAATAAATACAATATGTGCAACTATTTATTAAAGTATAGTTAATTTCTTTTTGATTGCCCGTATAAATCATCAAGGCACATATGACAATTCAAATTTCAAACTACAAATGATAAATTTCTCTATGAAAAAAAAATACTATTCTTGTTCTTCACTTCGTGGTACCTACAGGTTTTCAACCGTATTGATGCCAGCTGGTTCTATACCTACTTACGTCTCATATTACTTCTGGTACGATTATTGTTGTATTCTTCCATTTTATATATATGATGTTGTTTCCATTTTAGCGTTTTTTTAGTTTGTTATTTATGGAATATACGTTTTTAAAAAAATTCATTTTTTGGTTGTATTCTTCAACATTGTCCAAATGTTACTGCCAGAAGTTAAAAATTGTGTTGGTATTACTTTAAAAAAAATTGATTTCAATTCCCTTGCTTTTCTTGTTTCTAAGTGTTCCTTATGTAGCAACACTTAGGAATCTATACAGTTTTATGTTTATAAGCTATTATTATTATAATAATAATATCATAACAACTAAAAAAAGCTTAAAATCAACATCCAAAGATCTCTGTCGAACGTAAAACTGCCCCCCCGTATGAAGGAGGAAGAGAATTGATAGATCTAAGCAAACTATTAGATCAACAAATTTCTATTTTGCTTAGTCATTTCCAGAAACTCGCAGAACTTTCTGATCTCCACAGAGTCATATGCCAGGTTGATGACTCAACACCACTGCGACTGACACAACAATACAATACAACAGTCTGAACTACACCACCAGACCACTGATCAGAAACTGCTGAAATGGAAAGAGAAGCACCTTCATGGAAGACATATAAATGACGTCAACCAAGATTATGTCGAAGTGCAGCGTCGAACTACTGGTTGATCTCTGGTCATATGTTTCCTGAAACGGAAGGCTTTATATTGGCAATCCAAGGTCATTCCAACTAAGTACTATCTAAAGACCCTTCTATAAACGACAGATGCAGGTACGGTTGCCAAACATCTGAATCTATCCAGCATATTACAGGAGGTTGTCAAGCGTGCGCTGCAACTGAATACAAAGAACGACACGATGCTGTGGCAAAAATACTGCACCAGGAACTAGCACTGAAACTTGAATTATAACAGTCGGTGAGATTACCATACTATAAATACAAACCAGAATCTGTTTTAGAATATAACGGCACGATACTGACCGATCGGACTTTTGCTCACAATAGACCAGATATAGTTTTAGTAGATAAAGTCTCTCGGAAAACAACTTTAATTGACATAGCAATTCCTAACAACAATAATATAAATATCAAGCAACCTGAGAAAATAACTATAGCGATTTGGAAGTTCAAATACAGACTCAGTGGGACAAGAACAACACACGAACTGTACCAATTATTATGTCAACGACAGGACTAATCCCAAAACATGTATTAAACAATTTAAAATACCTCAGAACAGATTGGACGGTCAGGAAATTCATGGGAACCTGCCGCCACGACTCCAACCACGGGCCTGAAAACCTGGCAAGGGCTCCCACAGAGCTAAACCCTTTTGATATCTAGGATATCAGGGGTTTGGTGAATTTTCCCTTAGAGGGAGTGTGCTGACATGCATTGTATGGTCAAGTCGGGAATAATATCATAAAATAGAAAATAGGTTAAGAAAAGTTTATCTATAACAAATATTCAGGGCAATCTGTATGGGGTTATGAATATGTAAGGAGGAAGGACAAAATATTTATTTTACACAATTTAATCCTTTTAAATGTATGTATAAGATTTTTGTATTTTTATAATTATTTTAATTATTATTCATCCTTGTCTTATCGAACATGGGTCTAAAAGTCATGTACTGTATAAGGAAAATTTTCGGTTAGAGAAGACGTAAATAATTTTGTTATTTATAAATAAAACAATCAATTTGTTCAACTGGTGACATACGACTTTCCAGCCAGATTTAATGGCAAACTCTACTTTGCGTTCTCCATAATGAAACATTACATTTACTACTAATAATAATTATTATTACCAGATTTTAAAATACTTCATTTCGAAATTTTGTTAAAATACGCTTCCTCTTGACTCTGAAAAAACCTCTTTAATTAAAATATTTCCTTTCCAGGACTTCAACAACTCATCCTGTCCGGATAACCTCAAAAGATCATCAAACTCGATCCCTTGTGATGTGGACAAATAAAAATGCCCCAAAGTACCGAAGCCGACCGCCAAAAAGCTGAAGAATTTCTCTCTATCCTCGCTTCTCCATCTCGGTCGGGCGTCATCGTCCTCTTACCTTTAACTCCAACCCCTCAAATGCCTTGCTTCTTTCGTTCCGAAGGATGTTAGAGCGGGAGCGGGAGCCGAGAGGGAGGTAAGGAGAAACGAGAGCCAGGACGAGATCTGCAGCAACGAAAATAGGGGAGGTTCGTAAGAACTGAGATCCTAGGGAGTACGGCGGGTGTTGCGGGAAAGAGACTTAAAGAGAGGGGCTGTTTGGTATTGTAGGGAGTGGCTTCTACACAGCATAAGAAATCAATGATTGTACTCTCCTTCAAAGAAAATGTATAACATCCGTATGTATACGGCCTGCCTATCTAAGAATTAAAGGTGGCGAAAAAAGAAAATTCTATTGAAAAAAAATGAAAAAATGTATTTTTTTGGTTATGGTCAAATATAAAAAGATATTTTTGTACTTAAAGAAAGAAACTGCGAAAAAACTCTCCCAAAAAGTATCTGACATCTTTTCCGGTAATAAAAATATCTGAAGTTTTCTCAAATTTTCTTTTTAAGCTGTTAGACATTCAGAAGATTAACACTGTAGACACAACTGCAATTTTTAAAATCAGAAAATTGTGACTATAAAGACCTTCTTCAAATCTGATTTATAAAAGGGCAATGTGGATATTTTCAAAATCTTTGCTAACCAACTAGGTAATTCTACAGTGATTGCTACAATATTCAGCGTCAACAGAGATTTGTATCAACATCTTAAATTTAATTCGTGAACTTATAATGCTATTTTTCTATGACTACATTTTTCTTATAACTGATTCTTAGCTCCTCAACAGAACTGCTCAAAAAAGAAAAGACCACCAAAAATATCGAAAATAGATATTTGTTAGCCATAAAACGATAAATTTGTACTTACCAGAGACCACCTGCTAATAAAATGTAACAAATATAGGATTATATCCCTGCATTAAAAACTAAATGTTTGAAAACATGTCTTATCCATGGGCGTACCGAGGGGGGCAGGGGGCCAGCTGCCCCCCCTAGACCTAGCAAACCTGCCGTAAGCCATTAAATCTTCCCATAGATTTGCTGTCTTGTCCCTCTTTCTAGGACATTTTTTTCCGATTTGCCCCCCTCTAGGACAATTTCTTCCAAATTTGCGCCTCCCTTGATCAAAAGCTGTGTACTCACTGGATCTTATCCCTTATTAAAAAATAACATAAAAAATAACCTAACAAAGAAATGTAGGTAAAAATAGGCATTTGTTATTAACGCCACTCTAGATAAACAACTACTGTAGCTCTTTCAATCTTTCTCAGATGCCGTCTTTCAAAAAAGAAAATTGTCAATTTGAAAGAACTTCGAATTTATATTTAAAAACCAAAATGGATATTCTGGAACGCTGCCTTATAGCACAATTAAGTTCAATATCATTTCTACCATTATCAGACATTGTCGTCAGTATCCGAGAAAACTTGAACTCTATTCCGGAACTTAAATAGCTCTTTTTTTAATATCTACGTTTTTTCTCTAAATGATTCCCTAAAACTCATTAGTTGTAATTTTTAACCAATGCAATACACAATTGTATAAACTTCTGTATGTATATATAGCTGTAAGAACAAATTCTAACAAATAATAAAAATAATATTAGAAAATATAAGAAAATTATATTTTGTAATGGGCAAGCTCAAAACGTTATATTGTACTTAAATTAAAGAACATTTTAAAAACAGTCATAACAAATATAGGATTATTATTTTGGATATTTGTTTCTGAAAGTTAATATATATTTCTTGGTAGGGACTAAACAGTTTTTTTGTTAAATCTAAAAAATTATACACACTGACAATATACTCGTAGTTCTGAAGAAACAGCTATTGGTGTAAGGTTAAATCCTCTTAAAAATATTTTTTTTTAGAGAAAAACTAAACTGATAAGTTTATTAGCAAAAATTTGTAATAAGAGACAGAAAATTATCATTTTTAAATTTTTGCTAAAACTTAAATAATTCCACTGTATATGACAAAGGATTCACCAACATCCAAAAATAATCAAACTGTAATCTAGAATTGAAAATTATTTTTAATACCTGTTTCTGATTTAATTTGCTCAATTCTCACATTGAAGGGAATTTATCAATTTGAGTTGTAGAATTTTGGGGGGAACCTAACCCCTGTGAACCACCTCAGACCGATCCTGCTTATACTGAACTTGTTTAAAATAATTGAATAACTGAGCAGTTGTAATTTAAGGAAATATTGGATAAATATGTTTTTTAATAGAAAGGCATAAAAAAGTATTTTTTCTGTAATTAAACAAATCAAATTCAACACTAAAATTATTTTTTTAATAACTTCACAAATATTAATGTAAACTTGTTGTATACTATTAATCTGACTATAACCATTAAGACAGGTATTAATAATTTAAAAAAACTACTCATTTTGAAGAACTACTATTATTCCCACTATTTCCACTGTTTAACCATTTAAATCTTTTCAACATCTCAATCTTTACAAAAATCACAGTGACAACTTTAAACGGCTACTTAGAATTCAGATTTCAGAAATAAAAATTGTTTATTTTTTTTTAACATCAAGTAAATCTAACCGTGAATAATAATAAAATGGCCCACCACTGACATTCAAAAACTCCCAAATCCATTTTGAACTTATATCTTGCACTTTTAATACAATTTTTTTCTAAATAGTGGTTCCTTGCATCACATCAAACAATTTCTAACCAATTCTGTTCAATTATTGTGTAAACCAGGTTTGATCTCAACATACACTTCATATTTAAAACAATTCCCAAACATATGGTTGAAATCGAGATTAATTTGATATTTTTTTTTAATATTACGGTTTAAATGTGTGTGAAACTTTGTTATAGAAAAATACTATAGTTTTAGAATCAAATATGATTATATATTGTAAAGAGCATTAGTTCGACCTGCTTAAAATTTATTATTTTTAATGCTGAAATATTATTTGTCATGTAATTTTTCTCCTGTCGGATGTCAATTGTTAATACATACTTGTCATTTGTTACTTTTCATTTGTGTATTTAACTGTCACTATTAGTTCTAAGTGCTACTAGGTCTTGAAATTATTCATTTCTTGATATGTATCGAATATCAAAAACTTGCATTAATCACATTTGTTATGCAAACTATGCTGTAGTTTGCTGGTATCCTTTTTTCATTTCTATTTCGAGCATAGGTAAATCTCACATATAATCACTAAGTATTCTGTCCAAGCGAACATTATTAAGCGTAATGACCAATTAGGGAAATATCAAAGAAACATCGAAATGTAAGCTATAGGTACATATATTTTGAAATGCTCTATTCATATTTACACCAAAACAGATTTGGAGCTATTAATCATCCAAAATTATTTTACTAATGGCACACTTATAAACTTGGTTTAGACTTTGAAAGAGTAGTTTTATATTTCTAGGGCTGGCTCCAATTGCAGCACGTTCTACTGCTACAGTATCTAATATTGGAAAAACAAATTACAAAGAACAATCATTTGTTTTTCCATCCTCACATCATCATTAACATCTGATAATTTCAAAGTTCTTATTATTCTTATCTTTTCAGTTGATACTGAACATGAATTTTTTAATGTTAGCAGACACTATGGTTCCTCTGTATAGAGACGCAAAAGTCTTTTGGGCAAAAAATCATACAAAATTAGAATATATTTACTATCACCATTCATGGTTAGTTAACACATATGGCGCAACACAAAACCAACATCAATAAGTCGATCATATATTCCGGTCCTATTTATAGATTTCAATCCTGTACCGCCAACTGAAGGTTTTTAACAAGAACAAATATACAGGAAAGAATTCTTCATTTATTGTACAGGATCTGAAAAAACTAAAGCTGATAGATAAAAACCGATTTCACATACAAATCCGAGCCTCTGGTATAGACAAAATCAGTTCTATAGCCCTAGTTATCGCAACTTCGGTTGTTAAAACCTAGTCATTGACAAGAATCAAGTAATATGTCATATATAATGGTCATATTATCATATTTCTGCTTTAACACTTGGTGCATATACTTTCTGGAAAAATTTTTGATAAAAAACAAACTGGAAATATCATGTTTGAATCTTTATTGGTCAGAGTTACAACCAGTTACATTTCGAAAAGTTTCCTGTGTATATTATCTTAATTAGTGTCTTTAGTTTTCTAATATCTGATTTCAAAATGTGTTCTTTTACATCTATCTTTGCCATCAGTATATTGCCCGACAGTAGGATCGAAAGAAACGAATCTATCACTTTTGACAGACTGCAATTTCTTTAACTGATCATTGTAATTATCATCCCGAAACCTTCCATTCCCAAAACTTAGCGAAACACGTTTGTTAGCAAGATGGGGCAAGTCTGGCAATTCTCTATCCTTCAACAGCGTAGGATATGGTGGCACATAGCTCTCCTTCATAGTTGTATTGAAATCTCGGTCAGTCTTTGAACGACAGAAGGTATGCACTTTGACTATGGCATCGGGTATGAAACTGTGGACGTTATATATCGTCTTATTTGGATTAATACGTAGAAATTCCTTTCTCCTGTAAGTCTCACTTAGTGCTTGGTTAGTGGTCGTGGTCCATGGTTCCTCGAGACTGCCCAATCTATTGTAATGTGATCTGTGAAGGTTAGGTTTTTCTTGGCAAAAGGGGTTGAAGTCGATGGGTTCTATTTGTTGGGAATAGTGCCAGTTGGTGACCTTCGTTCTAGGACCATAGATTGTTTTGTGGAAAAGCAAGGGTTTTACTCTATCACAAATCGGTTTAATAGGGGCTTTACCTGGGTAATTCTCAGGCATTCAGTATTGTAAAGAGTTAAAGAAAATTATGTAAAAACTTGTAATGTCAATGTCAATTATACAATAATGAATAAAGTGTTCGTCGTCAATAATATTTCCCCGTCAGAAATGTTTTGCTAGGAAATTCAGGGATTTTAACTTTTTTGTCAAGCATTTAAAAATACTTTTTCCAGGAAACAATTCCAGAATACTTTATGGAAACAATTTGACTATAAAGAAATTAAAGACCTTTAGGAATCAGGAAGTGTCCACGTTTGTGTTTGGTCAAAGTTTTTAAAATTACCGCTATTTTGAATTCGATCTTTACTGGAAATTTGCTATTTAGGAATTATACGACTTGATAAATCGTTTGAGCGAACTCTGTCCATTCAGATAACAAAGAATATATTGGAAATTTCAAGTTTATTTGAGCATTCCAAAATTGGATTAATTCTATCAAGATTCCCACTTCTTCCTCAACTTTGGCTAAAAATTATAATTAATTCTTTTTTTTTCTTCAACTTTTTCAATTAATTTTAATGTCTTTGCAATCCTTGAATTCGTATGTGGCATATATATTTCCGTTTCTAAATATTGGTGTCCAATTTTCATAAGCAGTTGTTGTTGGTAACAGGTACTTTATTTTATATACGAATCCGTACATCATTCTCTACTACTTTATAACTTAATATTGTTTCATTAAGAGCACAATGTATGTTCCTTGCTTTATTTGCTTCATCTGCTTATTCTGGATGTATTTTCTGTCATGTCTCCCAAAACCTTAATATTCGAATACCGTGGGGCTTAGAGAGTCTCATAGTTTAATCCCTCTATTCATATTAATTCTCTCTGATCTTTTACTTACAATCTGCACTTTAATTCTCTATCTGATCGGTATTTTCGACGACCCCTATAAGTGTACCTCGTTTTCCATCTTCTCTAGGATTCTCCTAGTTTACAACTCTTCTATCAATTCTAGCACAGGCTGCAAATAGTTTTAAAAGATGTATATTCTTTTTCCCCTTGTGCTGTCAGTTGTTTAACAGCCCGGCCTGAGTATTGATTGTTCGCTTTCTAGTTTATGTTCTTCTTTTATCTAGATATAAAAATTGATTTTTGCCCAATTTAGTAATAGAATCCTTCAAAAAACAAATTTTGGCCATATTGTTGTTGAGAAATACAGCGTTGGTGAGTTCAAAATTGGTGTCTGTTTACATTTTTAACCACCACAGCTAATCTGGAATTGAAAAGAATTTCTTCTTGGGAGAGTTAAAGAATTTATAATTTCATTAAGAATTAACTTTGCCTACCAATATAGAGAAAATTTCAATAATCCATCTTTTGTTTAATTGCTGCATAATTAGATACACCTATTACATGATTACAACGATGCATAAGTAGAATAATAAAATCATTTTTGAAATTGTAAAAATTATATTTTGACACGTATTTGCAAATTATTTTACAGGCCAAATTTACCCTCAATGAATATAAAAGGCAAGGTTTCGGAGATTTATTATCGAATAATGTTCTCTTTAGTTTTAGCTGTTAAAATTAGCTTACCTTGGGTGTTATTTCAAGACCTAAAAACTTTAGTATAATTGCAGAATTACTCAACATTTATCCTACAAAAATGTCACTCTCCGGTCCATAAGCTAAAGTTCTGCAAAAAACTAAGTCAATCTGTTGCTCCCTTGCTGCATAAAAGGATTAACTAACAAGTATAATACTTTTTTGTAACTGTCTAATGATTTTCACCAACATAGTAGGGTTCCAATTTCTAGGATCTAATCCTGGTCTTTGTGTAATATCCCGAAATTCAAAATGGCTTTATGAAATGTTTAGCAAATGTATAATATAAATTATTATTTCAGGCAAGATGGAATTCGTTACTTTTAAAATATAAATTAGATGCGTATCATCTTCTACAACACCGCTTGAGAGTTCAACAGTGATTTTCCGAATTTCAAGCAGAATAAACGTTCAAAATCCTAAATGGTAAAAGATGATAACCTATTCATGTGGTACATTTATCAAAATCTCGTTGTTCTTCCAGAACGCTTTGCAGTAATTCTAGGATCCCTCAATACCAATACTAGTTATGTGGAATTTTCCTCATTATACCATATCCTGTCAAGGGCAGCTACATCAAACTGCCTGGAAATGGATACATGGACCAAGACAAAATATCGCAAATCGAAACTCTTTGTAGGTAGTGCCAACTATACCTTAAAGATATCCACTCATTTCTTGGGGAATTTTTTCATCCTGGTCATGGTTGATTTTATTTCGTACATTTTCAACTTCGTCTTCCAACAAGTTCAACATATACCCTATGGGCTAATATTTTAATATCAACAACTAAAAAATTATATCTTCAGTCATATTTCCTTACATTTTTACTTTCCAAAAGAAGCAGGTTTACAGTTCGATTAAGTTTTTTTATTCGTTTTTGTATAATTCGTCTGTTATTTTGGCCAGTTTTTAATGATTCCTGTTTTATTACATAGTCTGATTCTATTCAAATTTGAATATTAGCGATTAATTGTTTCCTTGGGCATTTTCCAAAAATCACTTTAATTCTTATGTATGTTCATCGATTTCTGGAAAATTACATAAACAGTTTGGATAGTTTGAATTTTATTATGTAAGTTCTTGAAATGAACCCACATGTCTTTCCATGAAGTCAAGGATACATTTATTCAAAAAGTCGGAAAAAGCTTATTATCATTGTAGTATTAGGTAAATATGTGTTTCAGAAGATCTGAAATATAAATATAATAAACAGAAAAGCCACATAACTTATAAACATATCTAGAACTAGGGTGCAACTGAAATAAAATGTTATGAAATATATTTTATATGCTGTTTTTTTTTTAAATTATTTTATAGTTTTTGCCGTAAAATGTCAACATTGAAAAGACTTAATTTTTGAACCAATATCTATATTAACAAAGCTCGATGTTTCTGTATACAATAATCGGTTGTGTGAAATCTCATTTTTTACAATAATTCATAAAAAGTAGTAAGTCATTCTCGGCGATGTAATAAAACAATTTCCCAGAAATACTCCTGCAAAATTCCATTTTGTAATGGCGCACGCGAACCTCATAACAATTTCAGTTGAAATTCCTCCACAAATATCTGCAATCCTTTTATAGAACAATAACCATTCCCTCGTTCGCAGCCTTTCTTGTCTGGAGTAAGAAATTGCCTTCCTCCCTCATAACTTATAAAGGTAAATTATATAGTCTCGAATGCGCTGTACGTTTTCCTATTTATGCAGTGATTTTCCGCTGGAAATTTATGAGACGTAATGAAAATATAGCCTGCGAAACATAATGGGGTTATTAAAAGTTTTCGGTGAATAAAATATTCTGGCATCGGAGTTGCACCATAAAAGTTTGTTTTAAATGCGGTTTTCTAAGCTGGCCTCTGGTGATGTGTTTTGGTCTCAAATTCAAACTGTACTAAAAAATCACAGAAGTCATTAACTATAAAGCAATTAGCATCGGTAACCCAAAATTTGAATAGTCAGAAATGAAAGAAAAAAATAAGATATATCAAATCATAAAGTTTAAATCGACTCCAGTGCAACCAAAACCCAAACAAAAGCTTATAGTAACACCCAAAACTCACTGATAGTTCATACAACTCAAGAAATCAGTGAGCATGAGCACCTTCTAAATATGGCTGAAGGTAGAATTACATTCCACAGCCCTAATACTACTACTACTACTACTGCACACAGTTGAACTTTTTCGTTGTTCCTCAAAACCTCTTGGGAATCGAATGTCTGTCATGATACCATATCAGATATTTACCTATCAAATCTTATATCACATGGCTTTAAAAGAAGAATAAAACACCAATTCATAATAAATAATATGTACATATTCAAAATTCAATAAAAATTAAACTATGAAACACAGCTTAATGTACTGTAAAATAATTGTAACAATTTTTGTGACAATACAAACTTGAAAATACTTCGAAGAAACTAACACCAAAACACTACCCTTAAAAATATAAGAATAGATAATAAATTCAGATTGACATCGATAAAGAATTTCAAATATGCGCTGAAAAACCCATGTAGATCTAATAGTTCAACTGTCCAAGCTGAGTAATCAGGTAGATATTTTTTTTCTATATTCTGTATAATACTTTTGCTGTGTCTCCCTGTGTAGCAAGGCTGTCACCTTCCCTTCCTCTACAGACTAAACACATGTTTCCTTTAATACGTTCCTTAAATTTGGGAACACGTAGAAGTTACACGAAGCAAAATCTGGGGAAAACGGTGGATGTTCAAGCACAAGAATTGATATGTGAGTTATTTTTCCACAAATCTGAAATTGCTACTTCATTTTTTCTTCGATCTTTGTCAGTACCCCAGTACCCCTGGATTACTTCTTCATCTTTCAACTTGCTGTAGTAGTGTGTTAAAATTAAATAAAGAAATAGTCAATCCTACTTTCTTAATTATTGGTGACTTTTTAGATTACTAACAGAAAAACTGATCTTATTCAGACTAAAAAATATTAACCTTAGAAAGGGATGGTAATCAAATTATAACAGTATCTAACAAAAACAAAAATGTTGTTTATCTCATTTTGTCCTAAAGTACTTTGAAGTTTGAGTATGTCATTAATTATAGTTGTCTCTCTAGCTTCTGTTGTTTTTCAGATATATTCACCCATAATTTCCTGTTTATTGAATAGTATTCCAAATATTCTTGTGTACAATTCAGAAAAAGTTGGTTTTTAGTAAGTTTGTAATTTAATCGTTTTCTTATTGCAGCACTAGCATTGTAACTTCGTAACTTTTTTCATCATGTTGCTCCATAGATCAACTAGAAAATATGATGATGTCCCTCCCTCAATATATATTTTACCGATAGCAAAGGTGCATAGTTCTTATAAAACTACTATAAAGTCCATTGCTTCTTCTCAAATTGCCCCATTCAATAGCTCTATGGAACTTAACGGTTTTTGATATCCTAGTATAAATAAGTTTGAATATTTCAATTTCTTTGGTGTAATCATCTGTATAGTACATTCCCACTCAGTGTATCAGTTTTAAAAATTTAACTTTTTAATACTTTTTTAATTAACAACGCATTGACGCATAATATTTAATTAATTTTAAAATATAAGAACCATTAAAAAATGTAGGCTCATTGTTTTTTGTATAAAATTATCGGTAAATTAATTAATAATAACCTTGTAGCTTGAAACTTTCACATTTAATGACAGTCCTTGCTCATCAAGGCTACACTTCTCAATACTTTTTCTGTTAAAACTTAAAATTATTGTTTATTCATTCTCATGATGATCATTCATTTTGCTAGAAAACTTGTTACACAAATCATCTTCTCTTAATTTGAAACTTTTGAAATTAGTTGCTTTAATGAGTATACTTACTTTTTAGAAAATTCTCGATTTTTTTATTCAACTAATTTCACACTGTATTGGAAATATTGAGTTCCTTGAATTTTGAGATTAAGATTAAAGATGTATCTTTAAAATAACCATTATTATGCCATAAAGTTTTTTATTTTTAAATTCAGATCTCATCTATTCCTGTTTCAACTAATTTTACATTGTTCAAATGAGCGTTGAAAATGTCTTTATATGAGTTCAATCACAACGGCTAGCAGGTTAAAATATTGTTTTTCCAAATGTAATTTGGAATAGCCAAAAGTCACAAGGTGACAGGTCAGATGAAAGAAGTGGCTGATTTAACACTGATGTTCTATTTGGTATTTTTCTTAAATGTTGTTATTATCACTTTAACATACAGAAACGCTATTAACATATACATTCCCGTGGATTTTCATGAAACTCTCTACATTTTTTTAATTTTAGCATGATTGTTCGAGTCTGTTAGCCATCGATGAAGTAGGACTCTTCCAGTGTATGATTTGGCATTTATTTTCTGTATCCTAAACAAAAATCCAAGGCTAATCACATTTTACCAGCCTGTCTAAAAAGTTTTGGTCGCTTTCTCCTTCTCTGTGTTCAAATGAGTGAGTTTGTGGAATCATTTTCACATAAACTGTCTATCAAATTGTATTGTTAATTGAAAGTATAATCAATCGAACTTTTTCATTATTTCAATTCTTCTGTTGGAGTTTAGGGTTTCAGTAATTAGTGGTCATTATAAGCTACTTTCATAGGTGGTATTTCTAGGTTTCGTGTAAAGATAAAGGCATCACTAATAGTGAAGGTGTCAACACTTCACAATTCCTGGTTATGCAGTTTTAGCGTACTTTCTCCGTAATAGCCTTCGTCTCTTTATTTCACCTCTTCACCTCGTATTTAACGTTACCATAGTACAAAACACATGGCAAAAATGTATCCAGTAAAATGTTTCATTTTGCCACAGCCTCCCCGGCGAAAAATTAAATTTTCTCTTTTTGGCCGTTCGTCCCACCGTAAATTCGCCATTTTCAACTTCTTGCCTACAACAAGCCCGTGAGATATGAATATTAAATTTCTTATTATATTCCTGTAGACGTTTGTATAACGCGTACTTTGTTTATTCTGTATAAGTTCATTCATCGTGGCTCTTTCCAAGGCACGTTGTGTGAATAATACATTTGCTCATCTTTAATTCTATGAATCTTAAATTTCCAACCCTAACATACACACCTCGAGCCATCCAACATCGAGGGTTATTATGAAATTTAATAGTTGGCTCTGGAATTTTCACATTTAGAGTTAATATTACGTGTATAAGGTTTTTCACTAAAAGTTTTTGGGGAGCATAATTTGAAAATTCCCCTTAACGAGTTGCAGTCTCTTTTATTTTATTTTAGTGTAGCATTTTTAAGAGTCCAACATGAGTTATATAAACATTCAATCTTCGAAATGTGCCCTTTAGGTCAAATTCCGTTATTTACGGTTTTTTTTTCATTTCACTAAATAAAGATGCAAACCAAAGATAGTAAACAATTGTAAACCTGTTTAAACCTGTCTCCCACTTTTGCAACTCTTTTAGTACTGGCATTCTCGAAAAACAAGTAAGAGGTCCAACAGTAACAGTGAATTGTAAAATAAATGTAAAAAATATAGAAATAATTTTCCTTTATAAAATTTATACCGCAGAGTTGCAGTAACTTAAATCATATATCAGTAATAAATAATTATTAACCAAATTCGTAGAGGCATTAAGACTGATGAAATTACATTTTCTGAATTATTAAAGTGACCTCCGAGACTGATTTTCAAAAGCTAAATACTGGTGACCTGATTCAATTTTGATAAACATCTTACGAAGATATTCAAGTGATTCTATGATCAAATCGATGTATTTTTAAATCCATTACTATCCATTTATAAATCCATACCACCCTGTATGGGCCCGTTATATATGGAGGGACGCCCCCTCTACGAAATTTCCCGAACTAACGTTCGAGAACTAAGACGAGTATTTGATACTGATGAATAAGTTCATAGTTCATATATATGTTTAGGTAAGATAGTGTTCTGGAATTTCATCATTTAATACTATTTCATATCACCCAAGGTCGCTTTCACGTGTTTCTATTGTCAGTGATACCTTTTTTGGTCAATATTGATTTCAGAAGACGCAGTATTAGTTTGTTAGAGTTTTCTTACTTTCTCTGCTTTAAAGTACAACATCTCAAATCTTGACCATGGCTCTGTTTATTTTCATATTTGTTTTCTAGCATTTTTTCTAAGCAAGTTGTATCCGCTTCTTCAATATTTGCTGTAAATGAATATTTCATCTATGGGTCTTCAATTTTAAGAAAATTTCATATCGTCTTTCCATGATTTTCGATATACATCCTTTGTCAATATCCTATGGATAACCAAGCATTTCAGAAAACGAATTAAACTCTCCCTTTAATTGATTTTAACGAATTAGTACAAATTTGTCACAAAATATTGATATTTACTTTCACTTATGTAACGTAAACTAAAGTATTGTGCAAGCAATTCAATATATGATTGAATCTCTAAAATTTAACTTAAAATCTAGAACACTAATCACTATCATTATAAGAAGGCGAAATTAATTCTCAAGGACCATGGTATTATTTATTACGTGAAAATATAAACTCTGTGAGGAAATACAAAGAGCAAAAATTTGAATTTATCAAAGCACTCTCCTTAATATTAATATAAATCAGATCTTAATATATGACTTGGGTTCTTCACATTCTAATTTTATTATTATTCTTGAATTTTGCGATGTTGGCAACACTAAGTTAAGTTAAGCACACACGAATGAAACTGACATTTTGCAGTTCTATACAAATATGTCTTTTTGTCATTAATTTTTGGCGGAATAGTATTTAGGTAGTTCAAATGTTAAACAAAAACAATTGGCCCTAATTACTACTATATCTGAAAGTCTAAGGATGCCCTGAATGTTTTTAGACAATAGAAAAGAAGTTTGATCCAATAAACGAAACAAGAAATTTAAAAAATGGCAGAAATTGAAAAATTCAATTCACTCTTTGAAGATGATACAAATTGATTTTTTTAGTTAACTCACTTTGAAACATTTCATTGCCTAGTCGAAAAATAAATAGGTTAGTTTTTACTTTCTGTTAATTTAATTACTCTCAGAATGGCAACTAAAGGTCACTTTACAAAAGATTTTAACTTATTGCATAAAATGCAGTAAAAACTTTTGTCTAATAGTGTGTTCTTCTACTAAATAATATTTCACAAAACTAAGATATAGTCTTGTAAACTTTTCAACTTTTTTTCTTTAAGCCCGTAATATCACATTTTTACTAGTAAAGGTGTTCATATTATCTATAACAACAGTGATTAACAAATATCTGTTCAATATCACTTAGGAGCCGGAAAAAATATATTAAATTCGTGTTAATATAAGATTTTCACAAAAACAGTCTTTAAAATTTAATATAGCTTTAATCGCATTTTGCAAAGATTACTTAATATATTAACAAATAATTTAGCTGATAGCTTTTTACTGGGACAACTATTAAATAATAAACATAAAAACTGTTCCTTGTTTAATACCAAACAGAAAAACATGTATGCCCTAAAAAACTAGTAATGAATGAACAGGTTTTCAGAAATATTTTCCTACAGTCAAATGTGATACGTTTTTATTTGTTAAAAAATATTATTGGAAAACAAATTTTAATGCTGTACCAAATTTTCATAACTAAAACAGAAGTTCAATCCTTAATTTTTTTATAATATTTATGCGATCACGATTTCTAACCATTCTTCAATACAAATCAGTAGAGAAATAGAATAAGCAAATTATATAATAAAAGAATTTAGACTAAATTCCCATTTCCATGAAATTAAATAATTATTTTCCTTTCTTTTTGTTCCATTGTATTTCCCATCCTTGCTAAACTACCCCCTGCAACAATTAAAGGTAAACTTGCCTTTCTTAATATCAAAATAGTTTGGAAATTGTCTTGAAGATTTAAATTATTTTTATATAAATTCACAGTCTCATTGAATTCTTACATACGAATAAAATATAATGATATCGGTAACAATTGTAGCTAGCATCTAGCATTTTAATTATTTTATAACAACAATAAACTTTGTGCCTCGAAGTTTCCTTTGACTTCCATTGTTTTGAACATTGTGAAATCAACCATTTCAAGGCGATAGAAGTCCAAGGAAACTTTGAGGAACGAGTTACATTGTCTACGAGCTTCGGACTAACAATAATTTTTGTCTAACCTTATCTTATTCAAATTTTCACTGCCTTCCATTTCACTGTAATAAGTTGATCTATAAAAGGATGATACCTGAATCTGTAACACAAGGTTTTCTCAATAGTATTGATGCCGGAACTTACTCCTTGACAAGGCCACAAGCCGTAACCACAAGCTCGACAGTACAACCAGTTCCTCCAAACAAAGTCCTCACCTACATCATGAGATATATTCAACAATAACCGAACACTCTACTGCAAGTTCTACCAGATAGCGATAGAAAGCTCAGTGGCCACCTTAGCATACTTTCTCTGGGTCCATTGTAAATTTTGATTCCTACCTCTAATTTCTAATATATATCAAAATTGATAAGAATTTATGAGTAAATTCAATATAAATATTTAATTATAGATAAAAAAATATATATGAATTGCTATGCAAATTGATGGAATAGTAAATATATTTATATAAAATTCTGGTGAATGCGCTGGTAATAAAAAAACTATTTTATTATATATCAGATGATCTCTTTGAGACTAAATTATTCTATTATCATCCAAACCATATAAAAACACAGTTCTAAATGTACAAAGTACATCTCAACAACATATATTGCATTCAATATAGTGACATATCAAACAAAATTTGTCAAAAGCAAAATGTCTGTTCATAATTAGGAGTTTCATTACAAAATTAGCTATGATGTTCATTGCATTAATTTTGAAAAAAAAACTAAATTTCTCGTCGGTTGTCAAGGAATATTTACTTCAATCTGTACTAATAGAGCTCAAATTTTACAAAGGAACATATTTCACAATATTTCAATATTCCGATAAAATTTCGAAATATTTTGATTAATTCAGCTCGAAAACTGCAATACGAACCATTATTCATTACCCAAATGTTTATTACTATATGAAATACATTCATCAATGATTACGATACATTATTAAATAGTTAATAACTAACATAGTGTTGGATCATTTTTCATTTGAATCTCAATCATTGTTATTTATATCACTACTACATTATTAATTTTAAGCATAAATTGTTAACAATTGCATCAGAACGTTTTCATTAAACTACAAAAATTTATTGATTAGCATCGGAACAGCTTTTCCTGGAGCAAAATTGCGTTTTAGTGTAAAATTTTATAGTGCTTGATTGAATTTATGGTAGAAATTTGTCACATTGCAACTAAATTCAAATACATTTTGGATTTATTGATGATATGTTATCATATAATCAGCATATGCAATTTAAATATAGGTGTGTAGGAACAATATTCCACTAGTTTAATTTTGAATTTTACTGGACATTTTAAGGAATATTAAACTTATCACAATAATTTTTGTAGGTTTTCCCAACATATATTCAATGCTCTTAAATTATTAATTTCACTTTATTGGATGTTCCTGCTTAACACCTCAAGATATTACAATCATCACTACCCTATTCAAATGCTTTTAATAACTGTAAAGGTATCATTAAACATTAAAAAAATTCCGCGCATAATCGGTTTTTGGTAAAAATATTATTTGCCACATTGCAACTAAATTCAAATAAACTATAAATTTATTGACGACTGATTATCAAAAACATTTAAAGATCCTCTTGCAAAATATAGTTTAATCTTGTCATTTACTAACCAAAAGTTTGTGAGTTTTACCGTGTCACTATTTTTTCTCTAAAGATTCCTATTTTGATTTTACATTATTTTCAATCAATAAAATTTTGTTTACATTATTGTGTCGTTTGCAATCATTTTCACCAAATGAACATTTGCATACTTCTTAGGATTCTATGAATACGTTTCTATTTAACGACTAATACTGTTTATTTAAAAAATATGATCCTATTTTGACTACAGAAAATCTTTGTTCAAAAATTATTCTTCATAATTTTTTTAATATCTCTTATTTATTTGCCTTTTGTAGTTTTTCACATTTCTTGTATTTCTCACTCTTCCCACTACTTTTTTTATTTCGTTTGAATGTTTTGTTAATAAATATCTGTGAGTAATTTGTTGTTGTTGTTAATCCTCCATTCCATGTTTATTTTATATATCTACGTATTTTTTGTACGTTTGCAACTACTCTAGCTATTTTTCACTAGCAGTTAAAACATTTATTATATCACAAATCGTTCTTTTAATGCATCCCAAATAATTCTACAAATATACTTTAAGTCTCATTATATTTCGTCAACGATTTTAGTGAAGCGTTTGAAGCTCAAGCCTGCATTGTCAAGTTTCCAATTAAGGCGAATTTGCATAAGTCTACTGGACAATCCTTTCACTACCTGTGCGAATAGATTTAGTATGTTCTTAATTAAAGGAAGGTTTTATTTTTTTATGGCAAATTTTAAAATAATGTTTAAATCTTAATATTTTTAGGGGCAGCAGTGTCAGCTAGAGACTCAACAACATTTTTTTACTCATTATCAGTCTGATAAATTAATAAATCTTTGTACCACTGTCTCAATCTACTTTGACCTTTCCATTATATATTTTGGTTTTTATTTGTCACTTTTATCACTATCGTGTTTTCGGTCATCCCCGTTTTCTATTGTTCATCACAATCATTATATGCCTATTTCTATCCACAGCTGGACGTAGGCCTTCCCCTTTTCTTCCCACCATTCTCTGTTCTGTACTTCTGCCATCCAGTTGGTTCCAGCTCTTTTTTTGATGTTTTGATGACACCTGGTGTAAGGTCTACTGAAAGATCTAAGTCCTACTCTTGATCTCTATTCGAGAATTTTCTTTGTCCATCTGTCGTCTGTAGTGCCCATTCCCATTTCATTTTTTTTAATCTTCCATATCCATAGCCGCAATAAACAGTTTTGGTCAAATGGCTGTATATTAACTCTTTTTAGTAGAATAAGATCCTATTTGTTGATCAACTTTACATACCTACTATATCTACAGTTTCTCAGGTCGTTGAGGACTACCCATGTGTTGATTGTATCTAAACCTTTCTTATAATCATTGATTTTTTCAATGTGCTTTAACAGTTTATACATGGTCGAATGTGCTGAAGCTAGCTCGAAAGTCAGCCTGTTCCATTGGTTGGTTGAAATCATTTTTTGGTATCATTCTGCTTTTTCTTTTGTATTGGTATCCATGATTCTGATATATGTTCTTGCCTCAGAAAGTCATTTTAGAGATTGGTGAATTCCTGTAGTAAGACTGTACCCCCTTCTTGAACCATCTGTGATAGAACACCATCAGGTGTATTTCTTTTCCTCATCTTCTTAAATGCTAGTGATTTCTGTTAACTCTTTCAATCCTACGTTTCGTAGTTCATCAGACAAGGCTAACATCTGTTGTTTTTCTTACTTTTACTGCTTTCTTTCTTATAGCAAGCTATGTAGTTTTTTATGACAAACTGACTACGAATACCCACCTAGAGTTAATCTCAAGCAACAAAGCTTTAGCTGGTTTATCTGGCGTGTTAAATTTAATCAACATTCTGAATAGATTTGTTTCATATATTTATGAATAATAGATCTATATAGTAGTAGATTAATACAGTTAACAGCGAGAAAAGAAATGCATACCCAAAATGTTAATATTTTTAAGCATGATTATTTTATGGTTTTTAGAAAGTAATATCTCAATTGAGAATACAAAGCGGTATATTTAAAAAATCCAAACTTTTCAAGGTTCTAATCTGAACTCGTTAGGAAGGTGTTTTTTAAAATCTATAGATTCTTCAAGTTCAATTTTTGCTCTTATTCTATATTCTTGAGCATCACCGGAATTTAATTTATTTGCGGTTGGGCCTATAGCACTAATTATGAAAAATATTAGTACAGTTTGTGGAATAGCTGCCAATTTAAGTCTCTTTTGTTGTTGAAGTTTCAGTGGCATTTAATAGTTTATGTGAAGGATTTAAATAGTTTGTGTTACAGTAACATTTTCCTGTTGTGTTTCTAAAGAAATAAATTGATTAAATTCATGTAAATGCCTTTGTTTTTGCGATCTGAATTGTTTGTTTTATTCACTCAATTTATAATACAATTGAAAACGACATAAGAACGTTTGGATTTTTTGAATATACAGTTTGGGTATTAATTCGTTAAAAACAAAAACAACAACCTAGAAGATGCTAGCAAATAACCTTCAGAAACCAGTGAATAGGCTCCTTGACTAATAAACCAAACTACTAACTCAAACCAAACAAAAACCTCAAGGATTTAGGCATTATAGTCACTTTTAGGCCATTTATGTTTTTCACGTTAAATTTTCGATAAAAAAATCTGCTGATATTGTCAATATTTAGCAAAAATTTACAAAATCGTTAGTGGGTGAAATAAAAAGAACTAGTTGGACTTTCCAAACCAGTTCCTCACTTTTTCTATGGACTATGTCGTCTAAAAATTAAGTTTATTATTGCCTATGGATTACTGTCAGGTTAAGATTGAAGTATGGCTTATTTAAATTTAATATAATTATTCTACAATTTATGTTGTTCAAAATGCAGCAACTATCCATCTCTATTCGTTAATACTTTTCGCAAATATTTTATTTTAATAATTTTATTTAATGTTTTTACTAATCACGTTGAACGACTAGTAAAGCTTTTTAAAAAGCGTACATATATTTTACAAATTCAACAAAACAACACTCGTTATTTTTTCCATTCCCAGATTACATTTAATCGCCATAAACACTCCAGCTTTACGCAGATTAAATTTGCGTATCCAGGGACGTACAAATGGACCGTAAAAATAAACACGAAGAGAGAAAAAAAATTCCCTGTAATTGAGTGTTGACCGCGGAATTTACATAGAGAAAAACCTCTGAAAAGAGGTGATTGTGAAAAGTATAATGACGATCGAGTGGGCTTGTTGAAAGTGAGAGGTAGACAGAGCCGGCTTAGGAAACTTTATAAAGGATATAAAAATTACAAAATTTCAAGATTAAATAACAATTATTAATTTATCAAAACATATTGAAGTATTGAAATATTCTAGTAATGAAACTCTTAAATAATGTTTCTGGTTAAAGATACTGCCAAGATTTTTAATATAATAAACCTATACCAAGTAAAAAATCCCCACTTTTCTGTACAGAATTTTTACAATACAAACTCGGTAAATTGTCGTCCATGTAAGGTGATAAATCTCATTTACGTGTCTTGGGATTTTTTTGGTTTTAGTAGAGAATTTATATATTTTATTACTGCTGATTTCCCGATCTGATTGGTATTCAGGTCATTGTAGTTAATAAGTTTTTTTTCTCGTTCAGTCTGTAGACATCTTGCAGCAATTAGCTTTTACGTCCGTTTAACTCCTGACAAGTGTGTTACTGATGGTCTGGCCCAAAAAAATTGAAGTTTTTATTAATTTAGGAACATAAAATATTTTGTCGATTTATGGGCTCAAGGTTGAGCTTATATAATTAAAAAAAAATTTGCTCGATCTTGATTGGGCCCTGAAAAACATCGTTAAGGTTAACCTCTTTTTATGCGGTCTGCTTTCTTTCGATCGTTTCTTTTAATTTCAGGGGGTTCTTACTTTGTTCTCACCCTATATGTTTATATTTAAAAATGTACAATCCCTACTAAGACTAACATAAACGGTAAAACTTTCATTGGGTGTTATGATCCTGCTGTTGTCAATATACTTGACATTCGTTTATTCTAGTTTATTTTTCTTATTTTGTTATATAATGCAATTGTTGACCCTTATTTGTGGGAAGTCTATGGAAGATAATAGATTAGCATCGCACTCTATTCGGGAAAGCTTATCTACATTTTTTAAGTACGGTTTTTATCCTGCAAATCGAGAATGTGCTCCATACTATTTCGAGCGTTACTTAAGTACCATATCCTTTCTTGTAAACTCGCTTAGAATATCCAAATCAAATTTTATGAATTCCTCTTCCGTTCGTCTTCTATGTCTTTTACTTTGTTGTTTAGTAGATTAATTTATATAGGAATAGATGCATAAAAATGTCTACCATTATTACTTTTCCATGGTCTTTGATTTAAGATTGACATTGGCATTACTCTCACTGAAATTGAAGTTATGAACGTTGTTCGACCCCATGGCCCATTCTTTGAATCCGTTGCTCCCATCCAGAATCCACCTACACATTTATATGTCTTGTTCTTATATCTGGACCCATTATAATAGTTATTTCGTGTTACAAATCATCCATGTTTGTTTTAGCCTTAAAAAATTCACATAACATAACATCTTTTTTTCATTTACTTTGTTTTTTATCACTCACTTGATTAGATACGTGTAAGCATTAATGAAAGACCGAAAGATACAAGAAAAAAGGTATGCAAATTTAGGCTTACATATGAATAAATTAAATAATTCTAGGATTAAATGAACCTTAAGTAGCAAGTACGGTATTAACAAATCAAACAAAATACAATTAAATTAGTCATTTAGAATGGTATTCTTGGAAAAGTTTAAGCTTCATTGAGTTTCTACCTATTCTAATATTGAAATTTTATAGCACAGGCTTTGACAATGCAAATGACACAAAGTCTGGGTCGAAACTATAGTCACGTTTATAATCAAGTGAGTGATAGAAAACAAAGTATTTTTTTATGTTTTATCATCATGATTGACCATCACCAACTAACGACCATCGACCATTTTTCATTTATTGTGTGTTATTTTACTTTTGCCTTAACATAGCAATACCCAATTGTAATATTCGTATCCATACTATCCCTAATAGTCTCTTGAATAAGTATTTCATTTCCCCGTTTCTTGGTCTATCACTTGCTCTATATTTGATACTTAGATTTCTTTTTCCCCTGGGTCTTTGTATTTAACCATGCCCTGTTAGATATAATGCTACAGTGACTATGATAGCGTCTTCTTGTATAGGTGTTTTGTATCATTCTTGTACTATTTTGTTTGCTACATCTTCATTAACAGTTTTAAAAAAATTTTGCACTTCAAACAAAAAATGACAAGTTATCAGCACAATATTTTCTCCAATGATACATATCCAGTGCGTCCGTCCCTGACAGATGTCTCCCCAGTTTCCATTTATTTTTCCGTCGGGCGCGATTATTTTTCCGAGCTTTTTTCCACCCGAAAAGGGGTTGTTTAACAAGTAAATTCCCGAGGATACTGAACGCTTTCCCTCAATAGCATCAACAAGTTGTTAACGGGGCGCTTCCACTCTTTTTTGCCAGAAGATAAATTAACTTTTTAGCGGTGATTTAAAAAAGTCGGTAAATCTGTTTAGAGGGATCATGTCCGAGGTTTTTCTCGTTTTAAAAGGGTACGACAAAGTGAAAAAGTGGATTGGATTAACGACGTGAAAAAACTCAGTGGAAAAATTGTTTTTTTATCGATGCCATGAGAGGCGCCTAATTGGATAAAAAGGTTCCTTTAATGAAGATTAATAGTGTATGGCAGCTAAATTAATGTGCTGGTATACTGAGAAAAATCGTAGAGATTTAAAAAAAGAGCAGCCTTATAAAATACATCAGTAACAGTATTAAAAAATTCGACAATATATAATTAATATATTATGGAAATAATGCTCAAGCTTTTGGTAGCTAATAGACCAATAAAGTTGGTGATGACATATTTTTCATCAAGTACAATTTTTTTGTTTCACCCATATTGGCTCATTGATAAGCATATACCTCTCTCCACTCTAACCTGTTATCCTGTTGTAAAGCTTTTCTTCCAATTCTGTCCCACAATCTAGAGACCATCTACCATTCGAACTTCCTCTAGATCTCCTTTCCATCTAAGGTTTCATTTTTGTTAAATATCTCATTTCAACTGGGCCACTCGTTGCATTGTTTCCGCATCTTTTGTTCTTTTTGTGATACACTCATTTGTTTTTTTTTCCGAAGAAAGGGCCCATCACTGCCCTTTCTAATCCGTTTTTTTTTGTCGTTCTTAACTTGTTAGCTATCTGAGCAACACAGTATTTATTGGTCCAATATTTTCGTATGCATACGTTGAGAAACCTTTTTGTTTGTAAGGACTGTAGATAGGCTGCAAAAACCCATTCTAAGCGTCCAATTTCGATTTGTATGTTTCCGACTGTATTATGTGTCCAGAAGTATATGCGTTTCTTAATATTTTATAAAGGTTTGTTTAATGTTGTCACCATTATATTTTCCGGGGTCAGAAGCTTGTTTTTTAGCAGACTCATAGGTCCTTAATGTGGTTTCTAGTTCTATTGGCATTTATTATCAAAATCGTTTTCGGTGTATGCAAACCTCATTAGTAAATATCAAGTCGCGTAAGCGTTCTTACTTATTTTTATCCTCTCCCTGACTAATCAAATTGTTTACCATCCAAACCCAGCGATGAAAACTTATGGTATATGGTAACTCATTGAAGTTTTGCTCAGTGTCTCTCATGTATTCATGTAATCATAGTGAATTGATTAATAACTTCTGGAAGTTTCCTTGGACTTCGATCGTCTACAAGCTTCAAACTAACATTGGACAATAACTGTTGCATTATTATCGATATTGTTTGCTTTACATTGAATTAAATGAACAGAATATCCATGAATGAATAAGCTTCCATGAACTAAACTAAGATAATTAAACTGCCCATCACACCTTCTATGTTAAATCAATAAATATTTCTTTGGAGACTTGTAAATCGTTGTCCGAAATTTTGACAAATTGCTGTTGAGTTTAAAACTTTTACACAAATATTAATTCTAGTAAATTACAATTTTCCGTAAATTTTGAACAGTAATCCAAAAAAAACTTCCTACAAACCAAACTTTGTCACTGATTTTCTTACAAATATTAACAGTTGATGTGGTACCTATGCCGCTTCCAATACACATAAAATAGTGTGTTAAAAACAACATCACCATGTATAAAATAAGCCTGTTTCGGCTTTAAAAAAGTTTTCTAATTTCACCGCTTGGAACAACCCCAAATACTTGAAATACTTTTCCTAATTCTATTAACAACTTTAAACAACTTTCCTTTTAATTTAATAAAATTAATTTTTTCATACATTTTTGATTTTTGAAACTTTTTTTAATCGTATCTTTTATATAACAAAACTATTATTGATTTTAGTGAAATTATTTCCAGACAAAAAAATATCCTCCTCAACAAACAATTGAACATCAAAAAATGGTATCCTAACTTTTTCTGGAAATATTTTCTATATATTGTATCGTATTTATTTAAGTAATATTATAATTTTTAGGAGTTTACATTAGAGTTTTGCATGTGTTTTGTTTCGATTATAAGTTATTATTGTTTGGTTTAAGGTATTTTTTTGTGTACTTTTTAATGTTAAAATGTAAGGATTGTAATACACATACAACTGTTTATCCCCCAGTTTTAAGTTATTTTTTTAGATGATAGTTTTTTGTAACCAGTATAGAATTTTATGAGCATAGCTTTAAGTTTGGATAATTTTATGTTAATGTTGTATTTTGGTTTCTGAAATAAATAAATTGGCAGACAAACCAAGTTATTAAATTTATAATCCTTATACAACCAAAACTGTAGAATCTACAACTGAAAATAGAAACAGCCATAAGAACGTTAATCAATCAAGAAACATTTGAATAACGGAAAGAATAAAAATAATGTAGCTTGTCAACTTTGTTCTTCTTGGTGCCTAATCCTGTGTGCGATTAAAATGGCTACTTGTTTCCTCACTTAATGTTTATGAACTTATTGGGAATAACATCGTGAAAATTGAAAATTATAACGTTTGACAATATTACTTATCATAATATCGCTAACTTCTTGGGGAGGTTCTTCTAAGGAGCCAAAGACCAAATCACATGGTGGTCTCAACTGCTTCCAAATTGTACTCTGGCTGGAGTCAGTCTGTGTTGTGGTGAACAGCTGAGCGATACGCCGATAAGAGATTATGTTCATCTCCATCACACTAGTTATTGTTGACGAGCTTGGATAGATTTTGTACCAAGATCATATTGAATCTTTCCACTATTCCGTCCGATTATGGATGTAGTTCTGGCTTTCTTGATGCCCATTGATGCCCAACATCGTACAGTCCTTGTGCAATACGATGGATACAAAATTAAGCCTTGATGCGAATATAACTCCAACGCAACAATAAACTTGTTGAAAAGCTGTTCGACAAGCACCGTTGCCACTGTGGTTGCTTCATGATTGGATATGGCATATGCTTCAGGACCTTACCTGCCCTTGGTTCTGTTCTTCGGCCCCTACCGGCTGCATTGGTATCACATTTCCAGCATCAAGCTCTGACGTCTTCGAAGTATTATACCCAGTAATACACCTTGCGAACTTTATCTAGAGTCTTATTCATGGTGAGATGACCTTCGATAACCCGATTTTGTACTCGATCAGGACAGCGGGTAACTTTCCCTTTGGGACTACCAGTTGAGACTTAATTTCTCTGCCGCTGTTACTTTCCCAATGACTTCGGGATGCCAAATTATCTAGCTACCTTGTCAAATCGTGACCTAGGTACCCCTCTGTTCTTCAGTGAAAGAATTGGTTCAATTTTTTCTACATCAGATCCTGTTGTTATTAAAAACAGAGTCTGAATAAGACCTTGAAACGTTTGTATTATTTAACATATACAGATTTTCAAGTTTATGTAGTATTATACCCCAAAAATTTCGGAAAAAATAAGAACCAGATATGCCACAACTATCTTTCATACAATTGGTTCAATATCAGGGCCAGACATTTGATCCTGGATACATTATTCCCTTGTCAAGTCTACAGTCACCTGCACACGAATCTGTATGATGAAGATACCCTCTCGCTCTTCAATCTTCATACAATGTCTGCAATTTACTCTAAAGGGTCTTCTTGATAAGGCGTCGGCATTATAATGCAAACGGCCAGCTCATACCCTGAAATAGTATTGCTATACTTTCTCCATAGACCTGCGCAGTTGCCCAGTTATCCTTCCAGTGTCTTTATGTCCAACAACTAATTAAAAAATGACAACCATACAGATTTTTGTGAAAAGGGTCTACAACCCTAATTTTTACGTTCTATTTTGGTAACACAGTGATTCCTTTATGGTTTCGGGATAGGACGGCCCCCAAACCGGTGATGCCATAATGCCATACTGTACTTGGAAACACTAGGAGACGCAGATCCTCCATGGATTGGACTGGAACATAATATCGCTATTAATTGTCTAAATCTGTTTCACAATCCGGAATTCAACGAAATATCTCTTTTTCTGTGGTCTGTCGATGTAGATGTGCGGCAGTGGTGACAAATTCTTCTACGAATCGCCTGTAAACGAAACGAGCCCCAAAACCTTCGTAGTTCATGTTGGGCTCTCGGCACCTGCCAATCAAAAATGGCTCCTATGTTGTCTTCGTTAGTCCGGATTCCTGACTCCGAACCGACGGGACCCACAAACTTTGTCTAGATCATGGAACCCTTCTTAGGGTTGTCTCAGATTGGAAGTCTTAATTATAGAAAAAAAATTTCAGATTGTCATCCAAGATGTCTTCAAGGTATACTAGGCAGGTGTTCCATGTCAATCTCTAAATACGTAGTGCATTAACCTCTAGAACGTAGCAGGAGCATTACATAATCTGAACGGCTTTACCGTGAATTGAAACAGCCTTTTATTGTGGAAAATCCTGTCTTTTATCTGTCGTTCTCAAGAAGTCCAACCTGCCAATAATCACTCTTTACGTTCTATAATTCATGCTAAATCGATTAGGTCCATCCTTCTTTATCAATAAAAAGACGTCAACAGACCATGGCCTGATGGATGGCTCAATAACTCCATTTTGCAACATGCTCCCTATATTATCATCAACTACCATTTGCTGTCTCAGTGGTAATCGCCTAGGTAGTATTCTTATGGGTAGAGTCCTCCTAGTATTGTGTTCTGGATGAGATTTGTACTACCTCTCCAAGAAACTGCTCATGTCTTGTATAATCCATCCTAATTCAGGAATATGCTTGATTTATTAGCCATATTTCTATCACACATCTCGCTAGTGCATCAGAGGACTCTAGGAAATGTGTTTCTTATAGTGACTCACTTCCGATATATTTTACTTCAGTAACGTAGCTTTAAATCAAACAATATCAGTCATTTATTATATTTTTTATAGATTTTAAACTGCAATAAAATGAAATAACAAAATGATACTTATTTATAATAAAAAGTCAAAGAGCAATAAGCCTTTAATAGTTATCAAAGTGAAAAAAATTGTGATAATACCGTTAAATAGTGTTCATCCTTTTGCCCAGATTATGCCCCAGATCCACATAACACTCAGTACATCGATTCCCCTTAATCGAGTGTGTGTAAATCAGCGTAAATAATTCGTCGAGTGTACGAATCAATTCTGTAATTCGGCACACAATCTTAGAAACAAATGGTGTTGAAGAAAAGCGCCTACTTCGTGAAATTAGAGAGTCACTGCATCCATCTAGTCGTCGTGGGCCCCCATGCACCCGCGCTCTACTTACCCCTCGACGTTCCGAATATTAGAATTCCTCGCTAATTTTCCTTAACGAATCATTAGTCGGTGCGAACCTTAACTTTACTGAAGATTAAATATAATAGTTACGAAACTGAGCTTTAATGTCACTCCCATCACTTAAACGTCACTTCCTTAATTATCGCATTAGACGGGAATAAAGGGGAGGGTGGGATTGGGGAATGCCGCTAATTTTATAACGTCTTTGGGACGGACGTCTTCCTTTTGAGGGTCGTGGTTTGTGTATGTGTGGCCTAGATTGACCATAATTTCGGGAAATCACAACTCGGGATACTGCGAATTGTTTCACGTACTCCTATCATAAATAACACCGCGAATAACTACTAACTTCTTGATGTGGGCACATTTTCAGTATTATTTTCATCTTTCTATCTCATCTAAATATAGGATTCTACATAGATAATGTAATGATATAATTTATATTTAAAAAAGAACCGACTTCAGCTGACTTAAAATAAAATCCGTTTAGAAACCGTGTGCAATTAATCACTATTTTCAGACACATCTTCTTTTTTATCTGATTTAAGGTACAATTCAATTGAAAATTTTACCGTATTCTTAACTCTCTCTTTCTCCCTCTCTAATTTCTATCCTTTGTCTATATTTTCCAAATATATTTTAACTTTACTATTTGTTTTATAATTTGGACCACTTTCTATAAATGTAACTCTAAATTATGTATTTTTCACCTATATATAACTTATTGGTCGATCATTTTCTGAATCACCCTGTACAACTATAATTCAACTCAACATAATATTAAAACGGTCTTGATAACTTTATGACCACCCTGTATAAGTATAAATCCTCTCCACACTATTGACTCCTTCTAGTATTCAATTAAATTATTCCTATATACCAACGATTTTACTTCGCACAATATGTCTAGTATTCCATTTATGCAACTGCTCATGGTCTACCCTATATAACAAAATTCACCTTTTTGAACCACATTTTGTGACTATAGTTTTACTCTACCATTTATTTCAACCATTCGGTATATGCAACTGAACCCATGTCTATAATTATACCCCGTCCTACGTCCTATAATTCAAATATCCTAACTGCTTATAAGAAATTTTTGATACATCCTGAATAATAATAATTTTACCCCACCCTTATTTCAAACAAACAACTATTTATGTCCCAAAATATATAATTTTTCAAACTTTTTTAACTGTAATTCTACCCCACCTTATATTAAAACCATCCTGTATATGCAACTGCCTCTGACAATTTTTAAATCCTTTTGTATAAATGCAATCATTCTCCGTCGCTAACGCAAATATCCACGCTTTATATCTACAGTTTTGGTCCACTCTTATTTCAACCATATTGTATACGCAACTACTTACGTGCCACCCAATACAAAATTTTTAGAACCACCCTGTATAACTAATGAAATTCCAACTTATATTTCAACCATACCTGCAACCGTATACCATATAGAAGAGTTCGCCGACATAACAACTTTTCGTTTCGATAAACCAACGGAATATTTTCTGCCATTTCACGCGACTATAAATCCCCTAACTTAACTTCATCTCTAAAAGAAACTTACTTTAAACGTATTAAACTGAAAACCATTGTAAACACCCTGCTCTATTTAACAATTTTATTCAAAATTTTTTTGAGCAACCTTGTATAGCTATACTTCACCGTATAGTGCAACCAACCTGTATATGCAGATGTTTATTTGTCATCTAATATAACATTTTTTTAACACCTAACTACCCCACTCTATATTTCATCTATCCAACTACTTATGGTCTACGCTATATAAGAGTTATTTCTGATAATTTTTGAGCCAGCTTAGAAACTATTAAATTTCTCCCCACTCTATATTTTAACCACCCTTTACATGCAACTTTTTCTAACATTGTGTTAAACACACTGTATAACTATAATTTTAGGTATTTAATATAGTAGGATGCAACTATTCTACAATTTGTATTATAAGGCAGAATATAATTATAGGTATACAGATGTGTTTAAGAAATCTTAGACGCAGTTGCATATAGAAAGTGATTGAAATAAAGGGTAGGGTAAAATTACAGTTGTACAGGGTGATTTAAAAAATATCAGGCTGGCTGCAGTATGTTGTTGGGTGAAATTATAGTTATACAAGGTGGTTCAGAAAATAGAAGACAAATAAGTTATATTGGGTGACCAATACACAGCAGCATATACAGAGTGGTTTGAATATAAGGTTAATTACAGTGATATTTATACCATGTGGCTTAAATAATAAAAAAAGTTAAAAATAAATTGAAAAAAGTTTTAAAAAATAAAAAAATGCCAATTGGAAAGAGTGTGCGAGACAGAGAGACAGAAAGAGAGAGTTGAATGAAAGAAGGAAGCGATTTTTGGCATATCAAAATTACACTAACATACGATTTTAAACTAGATTAACGTGGATTTAGAAGTGATTCCATACATTTTTGTATAACTATAATGTACTATTTTTAAGCAAATCCTAAAACTAAAGGCAAAAGTCAGTAAATGTCAAACTAAATATAACAAATGTATTTACAATTCTGAATTTTTTTTTCCAAAATTTGAAGTTTCACCAATCCGGATATATACTCTATTAAACAATACCATATTCATTCAAAACGGTGCACACAGAAGAAATCAGGTAACATACATACAAAAAAAAAGCGAAAAAATATACGCAACGAATTGATAACCTCCTCCTTTTTGGAAGTCGGTTAAAAATAAGGCGAAACCGCTAATATTAATATTTGGGAGCAAATTACAGATTTAAATGAAAAATATAAAATTAAAATTGTTTCCAACGCATTATGTAATATATCAGATTAAATGTCTCATTACCACGAATACAAACATATGCTTTTAATATTTTGAAAATACATTATTAAAAGATATTAACAAAAATATAAAAAAAATACCCATTCCCGGCCTTATGTCCCAAATTATACGATGTAAAAATTTGAAAAAAAATTAGTCGTATATGGACTCACTTGAGCTTTACAGGGAAAATTTCGAGAAAACCCTAATATTGATTTTTGGGGGGCAAATTATAGAATTAAAGAGAAAATAAAAACTTATTTTTTTAAAACTCATCATGCAATACATCAAATAAAAGGGCTTATTATGACGAATACTAATAATTTTTTTTTATATTTTTTAAATAAATTGTTTAAAAGATATTAACAAAAATTTTGGTTTATATGACCTTACTTGCACTTTACAGAAAAAATAAAGAGGTACCCCTAATATTAATTTTAGGGGGCAAATTACAGAATTAAAGGGAAAAAATATATTTTTTCATAAAGGGCACATTATGTGGAATTCAAATATATTTTTTTCATATTTTTAAATTAATTTTTTACAAGATATTAACAAAATTGTATTGTATTATTTCCCAAACCATACTACTCAAAATTTTGATTATTAAACTTTATAAGAAAAAGTAGTAGAAATCCCATGGTAACTTTTGGGTGGCAATTTATAGATTTAAATTCATAAAATTATATTTTCATATTTTTAAAATCATTTGTTTAAAAGATATTAACAAAAATATTAAAGATCGACTTATTGCCCCCTTTATCTCAGAACTTACATGATCTAAAAGTTTGAAAAATATGTTTCATTTCTATTTTTAAAATAATTTGTCTAAAAGATTTAATAATTTATTATTTCAAACTTGAACCATTTTTCATTTATCTTCCAATCTACTGGACCTAAAATTCAGACAACAGATTATATAGGACTTCAATGAATGTTAATTAGTAGCAAATAAAATACAAAGTCTCTGTGTAGAAATTAAAATGTATATTTTAATAAATTTAAAAGGCTAAGTTTAAAAGATATGGTGGTAAATATAAGAAAATGCACTCATTTTCAGCTTGTCTGAATCTGGAATATTAGAAAAACAAATACTTTCATTCACCTACATTGAATCAAATTTTAATTGTGGTACGGAACCCTTAGTATGCGAGTCCAACTCTCACTTGACCAAATTATTTAAATATAGATTTTGAGAATGGACATTCCGGAACACAATGTATAGTCTATTTATCACTACCAGATGACTAAAGGATTTTTTTTACCAAAATTGACTTCTTTTTCTTATATGTCGCACGCCGTATGCAGAATTTTCCTAAAGCAGTTTAAATCATGAACCAAACTCAAAACAAAGTGACATACACAAGAGTATACATGTTATAAGAACTACAAGAACACTTTTTTGTAATTGTATAATAATGGAGTTACCTGAAGTACCATAAATAAAATTCAAATTTCCCCGAACGTCATTACATAATTCACATGTGCGAGAGAGAAAGACAGATCGGTTCCCGGATCGGCAAACTATTTCAATATATCAGAAACTCTGCATCAGCCAGCTATCAAGTGCAGTTTATGAGGCAGAATCAAGCCAATCGAAGTTTGCACTTTATCTTACTCTAAAATTCATCAGCTTCTTCTCGCGCCCCGCGCCACCCCCCAAACCGCATGTTCCTTCGAAAAAGGGTGTTGAATGCGCATCGCTAATTGAATGTGAGATGAATTTCTCATTAAAGTTCTATGTAAAATTTCATTCTCTCCTTAATCCAAGAGAAGAGAACTCGATTGAATCGCTCTGATATTGGAACGTTCTATGTAACTGGTGGCGCTGAAGGCAAAACCTGACGTTGCTGTCTTAATATTTCACACTTCATCAGGCGAATCGATACGTACCGTTTGAAATAAACAATTACATAGTTAACTTCCCTGAAAGAAATGCCCATCCGTTTTTATATATGTAGATTTTTGTATTCAAAGTCTACTATAAAATATTCTTTCATATTCAAAAGTCAAGGAAGAGGAACTACACGAACCATTTGAAGCCACTTTTGATTAAAGCGTACTCCAAATTTCAGAAGTTTATTGAGTCTCATCTTTTAAAATTTTTACACTGACTGACTGATATCTAGTATAAAATGTACCCCGCTTGTGTGCATTCAAAGGAAAAAACAGAAAACAGTAAACTTATACGATTTTTAGCATTTTCTCACGATACCCAACCTACTATCCTGAAAAAACCGTTCCTCCAAATCCTCAACACAATTCAACCCGATACCATCCTTTATACAGATGCTGTCAAGAACAACCAGGGAAAGGGATGCTCGGTTGTCAACACTCAAACATGTTTTAAACAGAGTAGATTGGAAAATCACTGTAGCATACACACAGCTGAGCTGTACATCATATTAAAAGCATTGAAGACAATTGAACAACCAAAAAGTAGCAATATGCACCGACCCCTTATCCGCAGTATACTCTTTAAAGGATATCTACACAAACCATCCTCAGGTACAAGAAATTCACAAAACCATCCATCAACTAAAATCTAGAGGGACTCAAATAGTTATTATATGGATACCATCACATATAGGCATAAAAGGAAATGAGTTAGCAGACAAAGCAGCCAAAGAAGATATAACACGTAGCACTACAAAGAATAACCTATGATTTTCAGAGACCTCAACAAAAGTTATAAATGAGATCAGTCTACAAAAATGGTAGGACATCTAGAACAGGTCAAACACCAAACTGATTTACATACAACCACATGTAAATGCCCCGAAAAATCCCTAGCATGAATAGGTCTGACAAAAAAATTGGAAGGCTAAGAATTGGTCACACGCAACTTACACACAACTTCCTGATGACAAATCCTTAGTATACCACACCAGCAGGACAAAGCAATATGATTCTGCCGAACACCAACCTATACAGCAAAATACATATGTAATTGTAAATAGTAATTGTAAATATTTAGCATAGCCCTAGTAACAATTATTGTATTATTAATATCAATACACACTGTAACTTTGTCAATGACCATAATGTAGTCGAGACACTTTAATCTTAAAAAAAATATATTTTGGTCAAGTGCGAGTTGGACTCGCATACTAAGAGTTCAGTACCACCTTCAAGATTCTAATATTCCAGTTTCAGACAAGCAGGGAATGAGTGCATTTTCTTATATAGCCCTAAAATATTTTAAAGGAAGCGTTTTAAATTTAAAAAAAATATACACTTGCATTTTCTACAAATAGACTTTTTATTTTATCTGCTTGAGGATGCGCTTGATTTTTGTAAGAATACGTATGTAGTTAATTTTCTAATTTGGCTCCCAAAAATTAACATTAGAGTTTTATTTTACAAATAAATTTTCAGGGAAGACTTTTATAATCTACTGTCTGAATTTTGAGGCTCTGTAGATTGGAAGGCAAAATAGGTCAAGTTTTAAATTATAAATTATTAAATCTATTATTCTAATTAATTACAAATACAAATAAAATATATATTTCAAAATTTAAATAGTGTAGTTTCTAAAGTCGATGTTTAATATTTTTGTTAATATCTTTTAACCAAATGATTTAAAAATATGATATGTTTGTAATTCACATAATGAGCCTTTTATATCATATGATGCATTTGAAAATTGATTTCTTATTTTCCACTTAATTGTATAATTTGTCTCGAAAATTACTATGGAGGTTTTGTAATAATTTTTCTAATAAATAAATATCTACTATTTTTCCATATAAATTTCAAGTGAGCACCAGTACCCCTAATTATTTTCAAAATTTTAGGCAGTATGGTTTTGGAAATAAAGCGAATTTTTTATATATTTATGTTAATATTTTGTAAACCATTAATTTTAAAAATATGAAAAATATGTATTTGTATTCCTCATAATGAGCACCTTCATTTGATATATTGCATGATGCGTTAAAAAATATTTTTTTATTTTCCGTTTAATTCTGTAATTTGGCCCCCAATATTAATATTAGGGATTTATTCGTATTTTTTCTGTAAACAAAAAAATTTAGGTCTTATAGTTTGGGGAATAAAGGGGAGAACGGATAATTTTTTAAATATTTTTTTAAATATTTTAAAATATTTATTAAAAAAAAAATAAAAAACATATTAGTATTCGTCACAATAAGCCCTTTGATTTGATATATTACTGGATCCGTTAGAAATAATTGTAATTTTTTATTTTCCATTTAATTCTATAATTTGCCCCCAAAATGAATATTAGGGGTTTCCGCTATACCTGTATTTTTTTTAAATTTTACAGCTTATGGTTTCGGAGATAAGGGGGGGGGTGAAATGGGTATTTTTTAATATTTTTGTTAATATCTTTTAATTAATTTATTTTAAAAATATGGAAAAAATAGATTTGTTTGCTTACCATTAATTTCCAATTTTTAAATAACTGTCATCTTAATCCTGGTTCACATAAAGAAATAGAGTTAGCCTTTGAGTTATGCCAAAATTACTGTCAGCTTAATAATAAGTGTTATTTTCAAAACAAAGGTTTAGCAATGGGTTCTCCTTTGAGTCCTTTGCTTGCCGATATTTTCATGTCAAATTCAGATGAAACAATAACGATTACGACGTTAGTTAAAAAACATATTTTTCTGGAGCAGATATGTTGATCACATTTTAGTTTATTTTACATGCTCTCCAAGACAATAGATATTTTTCTAGGATTCATTAATAAGTTACACCCTAACATTACATTTACAGTAGATATAGAGCAGGATTGGAAACTAAACTTTTTGAACCTAACACTTACCCATAACAATTCATCCGTAAGTTTTAATATATACAGAAAAACCACGTTTACAGACAGTACGATTATTATTCATCTTTTAGTCTAAATCATAAATTATCCGCATATAAAAATATGATTCATGGAGCATTTTCTATACCCATGTTTTGACCACGTCCTTTGGGACGACCACAGAAAAGAATTAAACATAACCTTATAGCCGCAAAAAAATGTTTTAGTACATGGGTTAATAAAGAAATTAATTGCATGCAAAGATCTTCAACTAATTTAACAAAGTATTTATCAAATGAGAACGGAGGATTTCGCGGCCAGAGTCATCCTTGAAAAAGCCCCTTATAAGGAAACGTCAGTAACAAAATAGCGAGAATTTTATCATCTGAAGATATACAAGTCAGTTTTATATGGCAATTTCAATTATCAAACTTATTATTTAACGCTAAAGACAAAGAAAATATACAATACAGGTTAGGGTTTTATAAGCTTATATGTTCAGATAGTAACAGCTTTTATATTAGAATGACTACAAAAAATTTTTCAGGGCAAACTTTCCCTTCATTTTAAAACACGGTATTTTAAATTATAACCGAAATTATTATGATACATCTTTCTTAGAGCAAATCCAAATTTTTAAATCTCACAAAAATTCCCGGGGTTTATTACTTAACGATTATCCCTCAATATAGCTACCTGTTTGAATTACTGATTTAGAATGGGGTTTTCCGTCCATTATTAAATACCGTAAGCTTTATATTCTTAATTCATCTTGTATTCAAATTTCATTTCCTAATGTGTTTTTGCTCTGTAGTTCATACCTTTAGTTATGTAACTTTTTGTTAATATTTAAACTGGATTAGTTTTAATTTTTCATTGATGTGTACCTATTCGTTTGAAAATGACGTGTAAGCATAGAAACTAGTATCGCATTGTGAGTAAATTCAGTGATAGAAAACAAAGAAAGTAGTTTCATTCGATCATATCTACTCATATAAAAATAATTCAACTTGCAATATAGGTAATGGTTGCCGAAAATGGAAACATATGTATTTTATTTAGTTTCTTTGTGCAACCCAAAATCATCAATTGTGAATATTTATGGGGTAAAAATACGTTTTTCACTGGACATGGATACAGTTAATAAAATTACAGAATGGAAAAGCCATGTTTGTTCCACCTAATAAATTTGAGCATTACTCACAGGAAAAAGCTTATTCGTATGTAACAGGAATGTCAAATTTCAGGCTAACTTTTTTTTTAGTTTCAGGTTTCATTCAACACACAATTACCGCAAATGTAACATGATGTTTTCAACAAAAGATAACAAATGTGAATAATTGTAAATCAATTATCGAGATACACTTGCATGTTTGAATTCAAATCAACACATGTCAATACCAATAACAGCCATAATCAAAACACATCTACACAAATTCGCCCGAAGCTACATTTGAATGTTGGGTTTGATGATTTTGATTAGTAGTATTTTATATTGTAGTGGAATTCAACTGAAATATTGAGAACGAAATTCTGGTGAACTCGCCAGGACCGTAAAGTTATTATTTCCTATTATTCCATAATAAATCGTTTATAGAAAATAAACACTATCTTATTTAATTTAATTATTTAACACCCAACAAAACCCAAATTATGGGCATAGAAAAATACTTTCTAAAATCTTCTATTTTTCTTACAAAGTCCTGCATGTTTAGTCTCTAGCTATTCTAGCTACTCTGTGGTCTGGTAATCTGTTTATATCGCTATTCCTTTCTTTTTTTCTGTTAGTGTCGATTCGTTTTATTTCTAAACATTCTCAACTCTGCTGTTTTCAAAATTCTTTGAGTTTGATATGTTTCAGGTCTTGTTTCGGTTGTGTATCTCAATATTAGCCTTATCGTTGGTTTATATATTCTTTAATTTAATCCGTTTTAATGTTATTTTGGTTGTTTTCTGAATGATATTTGTGGCATATTTTTCAATTTTTAAGTACTTCTTGAAAACACCACAGTTAAGAAAATTGCTGTATATTCCAAACGTTTCGGGTTCTGACTGAATTATGCCTTTTTTATCCATAGTTTCTTAACCATTGACAACGGGGTCTGATCTAGACCACGAAACGTTTGGAATATGCAGCAATTTTCTTAACTGTGGTGTTATTTCCCAGGAAGTACTTAAACGTCATTTTAGTTGTTAATTTGTGTTTTCAATCTCCATGATAGTCTTCTTAAAATACAGATAAGTTAAGTAACTGAAAATCAAGTTGAAACTGAAATAAAGTAAATAGTGTGCTCATGCAATAAATCAATATTTGAATTTGTAAAAGGGAATATCGAGAAAGTACCCGGATTACTGGTTGTAAGTACAGAAATTCCTCTTCACAAATATTCTAAGAAAAATGTGTGTCTTCAATATGATCAAATAGTATTCCTGTATACAAATAGTATAATGTGTGATACTTACCTGTGTATGGAAATTACAGGAATATGTGTTTAATACTCTAGATACTATTAATCGGTATTATTCGAGTTTTATGTTAAAATAATTAGAGTGAAATTATTTTCAAAAAAACTGTGCCTGCAGCAATAGAAAACAATCCGGAAGTTCCTATAACGACAGATGCCATAGGACTAGGGGTTCTGTCATTATTTCCAATGCGGTGTTTGTATGAGTGGATAGTATATTACTACATAAGTAAATATATGAAAATACGATTTCTTTTGAGCATATTAAGTTTCAATTTTGTCCATATTGTAAGTCACAATAGTTTGAAACATTGGTAAACAGTCTTATGTCATACCTCTACAATAAAGCATTAACATCAACAGCATCAACAGTATGAGTTATCGAAACGCTAACTGGAAGAATCGACACCTGGTGAACTAATCAACAGATATGCGCAAAGGTATAATATAAATGAATATAAGTTAATCAAGCTTTACAGTTACTACTTTTATTTTATCTTTTTAATAAATAATTATAATCTTTATTTAAACTGCCATTTTAGTCCAAGATCCCAGGGCCGCCAGAAGTTACATAATTTCTCAAAGATGAAATGTTTTGGACAAAGTAGTGTTGGAAGGTACTCTTAGGGTATGCATTGTTGCTAGGGAGACTTGTTGGTCCCTTTCGAGATACCAGGTACTTAGCATCGCTAAAAATTAATCCCACTTTTGTTTAGTTGTCTGGGCTGATTTTTAGGTATATTTCAAAGGATGTGAACACACACAAGAACCCCCTGCAGTTTATTAGAGCAAACAACAACATTTTCGTCATAGCCGTAGCATTGCGATGAGATAGGCGTTGAACCACGTTTTTAATACATGGTGTACAATACTATTTTTACCACACCTGCGTGGAAAGTTCGAATTCTTGCCCTGTTTTGAGGGAAGAAAATGCCTCATTTTTACCCGGGTAAAAATAATTTGGTTAATTGTGCGTATGCGTCAACTTTTTTTCCCTGGTAGATATAAATAATATCTGTTGCCTAGCAACGCATAATAATAAATAAGTTAAAGTCTAACCTTAACTTAAATTAATTCATTTTAATAATTCGTTATTTTGACGATAAAAATAATACAATTTTTAAGTTCTTGTTAGAATATAATTTATTTAGAAATGATTGATTCTGACAACTCATTTGATAGTGATGATGTACAAGAAGTACTGAGGGACATCGAAGGTGAAGCCGGAGACATTGTGAAGAATTTATTACCTGATAAATCGAGTCCAAAGTATATGATCTGTTATGAATCATTTTCTAAGTTAATTAATTAACTTATACATTTATTTCGAACTTTCCATTACAGATGTGGTAAAAAGAAGTTTTTACCACACCTGCGTGGAAAGTTCGAATTCTTGCCCTGTTTTGAGGGAAGAAAATGCCTCATTTTTACCCGGGTAAAAATAATTTGGTTAATTGTGCGTATGCGTCAACTTTTTTTCCCTGGTAGATATAAATAATATCTGTTGCCTAGCAACGCATAATAATAAATAAGTTAAAGTCTAACCTTAACTTAAATTAATTCATTTTAATAATTCGTTATTTTGACGATAAAAATAATACAATTTTTAAGTTCTTGTTAGAATATAATTTATTTAGAAATGATTGATTCTGACAACTCATTTGATAGTGATGATGTACAAGAAGTACTGAGGGACATCGAAGGTGAAGCCGGAGACATTGTGAAGAATTTATTACCTGATAAATCGAGTCCAAAGTATATGATCTGTTATGAATCATTTTCTAAGTGGATGGCAGATAATAAAACGAAGTCATATTCGGAAGAAGTATTTTTGGTTTATTTTAATGAGTTAGCTAAAAATTTAAAACCATCAACTCTATGGAGTCGTTGGTCAATGTTAAAAACTGTAATGAATCTTCATCATGGAATTAATTTAGACGAATACAAAAGGCTTAAACAATTCTTAAAAAATAAGTCAAAGGGTTTTCAACCCAAAAAATCCCAAGTTTTTTCCCTTTCTCAAATACAAGATTTCATCAATAAAGCTCCAGACAACGTCTATTTAGCCATGAAGGTATGTCAGAATTATAAACTTGTGTGCAATATGAATAAATATTTACAATTTTCTAGCTATGTATAACCATTACAATACTATTTACAATTACTGATAAAAATCTATATTGACTATTTATTATTTTTTTAGATCATTGTTATCTTCGGTATCTCTGGAGCACTGCGAACAGTCGAGTTCTGTAATCTCAAAACAACTGACGTTGAAGATGCTAGTACTAAATTTATAGTTTCAATACGAGACACAAAAAACTATTATCCTAGATCATTCGTTATCGGAGAAGATTATTATCATTTATTTCGAACTTTCCATTACAGATGTGGTAAAAAGAAGTATGCGCACCTCGGGAAGAAAGTACGTCATCTCAATCCGCGTGTTTGTCACCCTCGCTTCGCTCGGGTGACAATCTTACACGCGGATTGAATGACGTACTTTCTTCCCGAGGTGGTGCGCATATACTAATGCGCACCTCGGGAAGAAAGTACGTCATCTCAATCCGCGTGTTTGTCACCCTCGCTTCGCTCGGGTGACAATCTTACACGCGGGTTGGAATGACGTACTTTCTTCCCTTGGTGCGCAATATACTAATGCGCACCTCGGGAAGAAAGTACGTCATCTCAATCCGCGTGTTTGTCACCCTCGCTTCGCTCGGGGTGACAATCTTACACGCGGGTTGAATGACGTACTTTCTTCCCTGGTGCGCAATATACTAATGCGCACCTCGGGAAGAAAGTACGTCATCTCAATCCGCGTGTTTGTCACCCGCTTCGCTCGGGTGACAATCTTACACGCGGGTTGGAATGACGTACTTTCTTCCCTTGGTGCGCAATATACTAATGCGCACCTCGGGAAGAAAGTACGTCATCTCAATCCGCGTGTTTGTCACCCTCGCTTCGCTCGGGTGACAATCTTACACGCGGGTTGGAATGACGTACTTTCTTCCCTTGGTGCGCAATATACTAATGCGCACCTCGGGAAGAAAGTACGTCATTCAATCCGCGTGTTTGTCACCCTCGCTTCGCTCGGGTGACAATCTTACACGCGGATTGAATGACGTACTTTCTTCCCTTGGTGCGCAATATACTAATGCGCACCTCGGGAAGAAAGTACGTCATCTCAATCCGCGTGTTTGTCACCCTCGCTTCGCTCGGGTGACAATCTTACACGCGGGTTGGAATGACGTACTTTCTTCCCTTGGTGCGCAATATACTAATGCGCACCTCGGGAAGAAAGTACGTCATCTCAATCCGCGTGTTTGTCACCCTCGCTTCGCTCGGGTGACAATCTTACACGCGGGTTGGAATGACGTACTTTCTTCCCTTGGTGCGCAATATACTAATGCGCACCTCGGGAAGAAAGTACGTCATCTCAATCCGCGTGTTTGTCACCCGCTTCGCTCGGGTGACAAACACGCGGGTTGAATGACGTACTTTCTTCCCGTGCGCAATATACTAATGCGCACCTCGGGAAGAAAGTACGTCATCTCAATCCGCGTGTTTGACAATCTTACACGCGGGTTGGAATGACGTACTTTCTTCCCTTGGTGCGCAATATACTATTATTAAGCACACGTATGCGCGCGCACAAGTAGAATAAGTAAGATTTACGAGAGAAAATGGTGACCACGCACTCATTATCGTAGCGACCCTAAAAGTTTGTCTCGTGGGCTGTTCAACTAATGAAACTGGTCTGGCTGGTTACAAAAGATATTCAAATAGTTCCCATAAGTAAAGTTAAATTATATTACCGGGAGCTTTAAAGCCCCCCGCAAAAGTTACGGCCTACGGGAAGTGTCTGGCGGTTTGGATCATTAATTTCTGTAATATCCTTTGAAACATACATAAAAATCAGCCCTGAGAATTGAAAAAAGGGAGGATTAATTTTTATCGACCCTAAGTCAACCTAGCAAGTATGCATACCCTAAGAGTACCTACTAACACGACTTTGTCCAGTACATTACATCTTGTGATTTTACTCTATTAGAGTTCTATAAAACCACAAAAATGGTTAGTTCTCGAACATTTTCAGTAAAATCATAATGTCAAAACTATAGCAAAATTTTCATTCAGCGTTGTTTTATGCCAAAAACAGTAAAATTTCATCTCAAACTGTAAAACTCTATTATTATTTAATATTTCATCATATAGTAGCATGTTCCAAAAAATATTTTATAACTAAATTAAACATTATTATGAACAGTGCAATATTTTTTTGTTTACAAATTTCATACCAAATCTATAGTTATTTTATTTATATTAAACAATTGTGGCTAAAATCATACCCTTTAAATAGTTTCACATGACCATAATTTGAAACTAATAAAATAATTAGCAAAAAAAGTAGAGAAACTTGAATCTCGGTAATTCTATATGAGGAAGCTAATTTCAAGACCCTTAGATAAAACAACATACTCATATAACTCCCGCCCTCTAGTAGCGTTTATCGCAACTCACTATTGATTTTTCAACACTGGTAATTATGTTATAGAAAACTGTAACCGTACGATATATTCCAACACAAAATCTGTTGCAGTTATCTTCCTGAATGAAAAATATGACAGTTTTTATTCTATAAAATCAAATAGATTATAAAAATATAAAGGTTTTACTTTATAATATCATGTGATTGTTTCTATTTTTAGGGCTCCGAATATACCTTTATAATATCACTCTATATTTCTCAGTCTTTCAAATTGCAGTAATTTTCTTCGAAACTACCAGGCGGAAAAGGTTGAAATTTGGTATCAGTGTATAATTAGGAATATAGAACGTTGTCCGACGTTTACAGGAAAAATAAGGAGAAATCATTAATTTGAATTGTGGGGAACAAATTATAGAATTAAACGAAAATATAAAAATTAAAATGAAAGGGTTCATTCTAAATAACACAAATATATTTTTTTTATATTTAAATATAATTAGTTTAAAAGATATTAGCAAAAATATACAAAAATTTACACATCCCCCCTTCTTATCTCCGAAACTATAAGACGTAAGATTTTGAAAAAAATTGGTGCTATAGGGCCTACCTAAATTTTACCGGAAAAATAAAAAGAAGCCCCTGATAATAGTTTTGGGGGGCAAATTATGACGAATACAAATATATTTTTTTCATATTTTTTAAATATATTATTTAAAAGATATTACCAAAAAAATAAAAAAATACCCATTCCTCTATCTCCGAAACTGTGACCCGTAAAATTTGACAAAAAAATAGAGATATAGGGCTTCACCTAAATTTTGCCGGAAAAATAAGAAGAAACCCCTAATTTTCATTTTAGAGAGCAAATTACAAAATTAAATAGAAAATATAAAATTAAAATTATTTCTAAAGCACCATGTAATATATCAAATCAAAAGGCTTACTATGATGAATACAAATATATTTTTTTCATATTTTTAAAATAAATTATTTAAAAGATATTAACTAAAATACAAAAAAATACCCATTTCCCGTTTTATTTCCGAAACTATAAGAATTAAAATTTTGAAAAAATTTGGGCCTATATGGCATCACGTGATTTTTACAGGACAAATTCAGAGAAATCTCTAATATTAATTTTGGGGGGCAAATTACAGAATTTAACCGAAAATTAATAAAATATTTTTTTAAAACGCATCATGCCATAAATTAATTAAAAGGGCTTGTTATGTGGAATGCAGATGTATTTTTTCATATTTCTAAAATAAATTGTTTACAAGATATTAAGAAAAATATAAAAAAATACTCATTCACCCACTTTGTTCAATTTGGAATTTACATTTTCAGTACATATTTTAAAGCCATTGACAACGAAATCAGAATCGACTTTGAAACGTTTGGTATTTTCTTTCAATATACAGTTTTTATTTCAATTGAGGTGTTATTCACCCCCTTTAATCCAAAACTATAGAAACAAAAATTTTGAAAAATATTAGGACTATAATAGCATCATCTGAACTTTACAGGAAAAATTCGGAGAAATTTCTAATATTAATTTTAGGGAGGGGGGAGGCAAATTACAGAATTAAACGGAAAATAAAAAAATATTTTCTTAAAACGCATCATGCAATACATCAAATGAAAGGGCTCATTATAAGGAATATTATTATTTTTTCAAAGGCATCATGTAATATTTCGAATAAAAGGATTCATTATGAGAAATATAAACATATTTTAAAATTATTTGTTTAAAAGATATTAACAAAAATATTAAACATCGACTTATTTCCCCCTTCATTTCAGAAACTACAGGATCTAAAACTTTCAAAAATATATTTAATTTGTTTTTTTAATAATTTGTCTAAAAGATTTGATAATTTACTATTTAATACTTAACCCATTTTCTCCTTTATCTTACAATCTACTGAGCCTAAAATTCAGACTCTAGATTATATAGGGCTCCACTGAAAGTAATTTAAAAGGCTTAGTTTAAAAGAAATTAGGGTAAATATAAAAAAATGCACTGCAACCAAACCTGAGAAAAAACTGAAAAGAAGACTTCAACTCCGAAAATCCACCCCATCGACAACAACTTCATCGTCATCATCATCAGTTTCGCTTGCATCTGAAGTGAAGTAACCTTCGAAAGCAAAAAAACAATAAAGGTACCCCTACAAAAAAACAAAGCTCCAAAAGCGAAATCAGCAAAATCCGGCATCCCCGAAGACGAAGAAAGCAGCTTCTCCCGAAAAGAAGAAATAAATGGAAAACAATTTCATCGTCATTATTTTTATTTTAAACAGATTTCCGTTCAATTGTACTTACAAATTCAAAAAGGGGCTCTATTCCCATTGTTTTACAAAATTTATAGGCTCAATAGTTTCTGTAACAAACGGGGGAATAGCTCATTTTTAGGGTTCGGTATATACAATATACGGATACCCTTAGAATATCACTCCGGATTTCTGCCTCTGTCACATTACAGCAATTTTCTCCTAAACTACTGGACGGAAGAGGTTGAAATTTGGTATCAATGTATAGTTTGGTGACCCGATCAGGAGAACATATCGTTAAAGAAAAAATTTTGATTTTAGGGGTTCTTCTGGGGGAAAAACTAAAAAAATCGACCGTTCCCCCCCTGATCCCCGAAACTGCTGACCATAAAATTAAAAAAAAATAGGAAATATAGAACGTTGCCCGAACTTTACCGGAAAAATAAGAAGAAACCATTTATATTAATTTTGGGGGGCAAATTATAGAATTAAATAAAAATTTAAAAATAAAACAAATTTCAAACGTATCATGTAATATATCAAATGAAAGGTCTCATTCTGAGGAACGCAAATATATTTTTTTCATATTTTAAAAAAATTATTTAAAAAGATATTAACGAAAATATACCAAAATTAACTATAAAGTTTTGAAAAAAATTAGAGGTATAGGTTCTAACCTGAAGTCTACTGGAAAAATAAAGAGAAACCTCTACTTTTGATTCTGGGGGGCAAATTACAGAATTAAATGGAAAATATAAAATTAAAATTGTTTCTAACCCATCATGTTACATATCAAATGAAAGGGCTCATTATGACGAAAACAAATATATTTTTTTCATATTTTTTAAAATAAATTAATTAAAAGATATTAACAAAAATATAATAAAAAATTTTACCCATACCCCCCCCCTATCTCCGAAACCATAAGCTGGCAAATTTTAAAAAAAAAATGGAGCTATAGCCCCTTTCCTGAACTTTACTCGAAAAATAAAGAAAAACCCCTAATATTCATTTTGGGGAGCAAATTATAGAATTAAATGGAAAATATAAAATTAAAATTGTTTCTAACCCATCATGTTATATATCAAATGAAGGGGCTCATGATGAAGAAACAAATATATTTTTTTCATATTTTTAAAGTAAATTAATTAAAAGATATTAATAAAAATATAAAATAATTTAACCATTCCTCCCCTTATCTCCGAAACCATAAGCTGAAATTTAAAAAAAAAATGGAAGTATAGCCCCTCACCTGAACTTTACTGGAAAAATAAGAAAAAACCTCTAATATTTATTATTGTTTCTAACGGGTCATGCAATACATCAAATCACAGAGCTCATTATGACGAATACAATTATATTTTTTTTATTTTTTTTTTAAATAAATGTTTTAAAATATATTAAAAAATTATTTTAAAAAATTTACCGATTCCTCCGTTATTCCCCAAACTATAAGACCTAATTTTTTTTTGTTTATTGGATAAATATGAAATAATCCCTAATTCTATTATTTGGCCCCCAAATAATAGAATTAAACGGAAAATAAATTGTTAGAAAACCCCCATAGTAATTTTTGGGACAAATTATACAATTAAATGGAAAATAAAGATTCAATTTTCAAACGCATCATGTAATATATCAGATAAAAGGCTCATTATGTGAATTACAAATATATCATTTTTTTAAATCATTCATTTAAAAGATATTAACAATAATATTAAACATCGACTTAATTCCCACTTTAGAAACTACACTATTTAAATTTTGAAAAATATATTTTATTTGTATTTTTTAATAATTTGAACAACAGATTTAATAATTTATAATTTAAAACTTGACCTATTTGGCCCTTTATCTTCCAATCTACAGAGCCTCTAAACTCAGACAGTAGATTATAAAAGACTTCTCTGAAAGTTTATTAGTAAAATAAAACTCTAATGTTAATTTTTGGGGGCCAAATTAGAAAATTATATATATATATATATATATATATATATATATATATATATATGTATGTATGGATGTATGTATTCTGATAAAAATCAAGCGAATCCTGAAACAGATAAAATAAAAAGTCTATGTGTGGAAAATCAAAGTATATTTTTTATAAATTCAAAATGCTTCCTTTAAAAGATATAAGGGTAAATATAAGTAAATGCACTCATTTCCTGCTTCTCTGAAACTGGAATATTAGAATCTTGAAGGTGCTACGGAACCCTAACTATGCGAGTCCAACTCGCACTTGACCAAATTATTTGTATATTTATGTTAATATCTACTAAACAATATAATTTAAAAATTTATTTATATTCTTCATAACGAGCCCTTTTATTCAACACATTATTATAAGATTGCCTTAGAGAATTTTATTGTTTTTTATTTTTTATTTAATTTTATAATTTGTCCCTCAACAATAATACTGGTGTTTTCACTTTATTTTTCTTTTAAAATTCAGTTCCTACATTTCTAATATTTTCACAATATTTGGTCTTATGTTTTGGAGATAATTAAGAGAATATGATAATTTTTGTATATTTTTGTTAATATCTTTTAAACAAACTATTTTAAAAATATGAAGAAAAATACATACATGTATTCATCATATCGAGCCCTTTCATTTGATATATTACATGATACGTTTAACAATTTTTCTTGTAAAATTTGGACAGGCACCCTTATTTTTTCAAAATTTCAGACTCAACAGTTTAGGGGATAAGTGTGGAGAATATTCGATTTTTGTAAGAAGTACCCCCCAGAATCAAAATTCCTTAATTCACGGAATGTACCCCTGTACAGATAGTTAAGAATCAAAAGTAATTACATACGGGTTTGTGTTCATTGAATGTATGGATCCCTAATAAAATGGTCTCATACTTATAATGTAATTGGAATGATATTTTGAGGAATATGGTATTAATAGTTTTCAAATTAAATGTCTTAGTAACCTTCCCTTGCCGGCAGTGTTTGGCCTGAAATCAAACATGTAAGGTTAAATTAAGAGCAGTTTTGATCGTGAGTCCAATATACAGGGTGTTATTAACCTAATTGTAAGTATGCTGGTATTAGTAAAGCAAGTAGCATAGACCGTATAAATATAAATACAAATATACAGAATGATGGTAAACAAAGAATAGGTGCAGGTGGTACATGTACATGGTTATGGTTATGTCAACAATGTGTGTGTATACAGGTGGTGTGTTAGTAAATATTATGTATCCTCTGTGTCAATACTCATGGTGCAAGTATAAGGCAAGTTAATATATAGTGTTTGTATTCGTGTTTAAGTACACTGATCCCCAATTGCATTTCATTAAGGGTAACCAATATAAGACGGTTTTCCATTTCATATATGCCCAAATAACTTTATATACCACACGCGAGGCGAACAGCGGCTAAATATTGGTGTCTATAATAAAATTATAGCCTATAGCCAAGGGCGTACCCAGCTTTTGGTATAGAAAGGGGCAAAATTGTCCTAGAAGGGGTAAATCTAAAAAAAAAATTTCCTACAAAGAGGAAAAAATTAGAAATTTCTTGGTCCAGAGCGAGAGGGCATGCCAGCAAATTTCATGGAAAGCTTTAATGGCAAGTTTTTCCAGGTCCAGTCCTATAGCTATTTGAGCCAAATTAGAAACAAAACTATGTGATAATAATAACAGTCGTATATACTTACTACTATGTTATACGTATATCGTACCTCTAGTATTGTGTCAGTGAATCACAAAATATACATCACTTTATCCACTTTAGAGAAAATTGCGACAATTGAATATTTGAATATATTTTTTAAGCCATCACAAATTGTTAATATTGTTGTAATAAGCTCGCAGTATGTTTTTTTCGTAATCATTTTTTAATATCTTCTAAAAATATCAGGAATTAAATACGCCCCGTAAACGCCTCATTTTTAGGGTTCCGTTTATACAATATAGGGATACCCTTATAATATCACTCCGGATTTCTGCTTATGTCACATCACAGCAATTTTCTCCTAAACTACTGGACGGAAAAAGTTGAAATTTAGTATGAATGTATAGTTTGGTGACCCGATCTGGAGTGCATATCGTAACTGAAGAAATTTTGATTTTAGAGGAACTTTTGGGGGGGGAAAACTAAAAAAATCGACCGTTCTCCACATCTGATCTCCGAAACTACTCAGCCTAAAATTTTGAAAAAAATAAGAAATATAGATCGTTGTCCGAACTTTACAGGAAAAATAAGGAGAAACCATTAATATTAATTTTGGGGGCCAAATTATAGAATTAAATTAAAAAAATTTCAAACGCATTATGTAATATAGCAAATGAAAGGTCCCATTCTGAGGAAGACAAATATATTTTTTTCATATTTAAAAAAAAATAATTAAAAAGATATTAACGAAAATATAGCAAAATTTACCTATCCCCCCCCTTATCTCCGAAACTTATAAAACGTGAAATTTAAAAAAAAATACAGGTATACCGTCTGACCTGAAGTTTGCAGAAAAAATAAGGAGAAACCTCTACTTTTAATTTTTGGGGGGCAAATTACAGAATTAAATGGAAATTATAAAATTAAAATTGTTTCTAACCCATCATGTTATATATCAAATGAAAGGGCTCATTATTACGAAAACAAATATATTTTTTCCATATTTTTAAAATAAATATATTAAAAGATATTAACGAAAATGTAACAAAAAATTACCCCTTAACTCCGAAATCATAAGCTATAAAATTTTGAAAAAAAAAATACTGGTATAGGGCCTCACCTGAACTTTACTGGAAAAATAAGGAGAAACCCCTAATAATTATTTTGGGGGGCAAATTATAGAATTAAATGGAAAATAAAAAATTATAATTGTTTCTAACGGATCAAGTAATATATCAAATCAAAGGGCGAATACTAATATGTTTTTTTATTATTTTTTAAACAATTATTTTAAAATAAATTTAAAAAAATATTTAAAAAATTACCCATCCCCCCTTTATTCCCCAACCTATGAGAACTAAATTATTTTGTTTATAGGAAAATATTAAGAAATCCCTAATATTAATATTGGGGCCAAATTATAGAATTAAACGGAAAATAAAAATATATTTTTTTACGCATCATGCAATACATCAAATGAAAGGGTTTATTATAAGAAATAAATTTTTCATATTTTTAAAATTAATTGTTTATAAGATATTAACATAAAGATATAAAAAAATCTCATTTCTCGCTTTATTTCCGAAACCATACTACCTAAAATTTTCAAAATAATTATGGATACTGGTGCTCACTTGAAATTTATAAAAGAAAATATTAGAAAACCCCCATAGTAATTTTAGGGACAAATTATAAAATTAAGTAGAAAATAAAAATTCAATTTTCAAACGCATCATATTAGATAAAAGGTTCATTATGTGAATTACAAATATATCATATTTTTAAATCATTTGTTTAAAAGATATTAACAAAAATATTTAACATCGACTTAATTTCCACTTTAGAAACTACACTATTTAATATATATATATATATATATATATATATATATATATATATATATATTATTTGTATTTTTAAATAATTTGAATAATACATTTAATAATTTATAATTTAAAACTTGACTTATTTTGCCCTATATCTTCCAATCTGCAGAGCCTCAAAATTCAGACAATAGATTATAAAAGGCTTCCTTGAAAGTTTATTAGTAAAATAAAACACTAATGTTATTTTTTGGGGGCCAAATTAGAAAATTAAATACATATGTATTCTTATAAAAATCAAGCGAATCCTGCAGCAGATAAAATAAAAAGTCTATGTGTGGAAAATTAAAGTGTATATTTTTTATAAATTAAAACGCCTCCTTTAAAAAATATTAGGGCAAATATAAGAAAATGCATTCATTCCCTGTTTGGAATATTAGAACCTTTACAAATATCGGGACATAACTAGAAACAGGGGGACTAGAGACAGTAACTGGCTGTTTCACGCGATTAAGAGCTGCTTCCACAGATCATTGCTAGCTTCCACCCACCAAGTGAGATAACATGATGCTCTCCAGAAGTATATGCTCTAGGTGGGAACAGATACAAGAACACAGACTGACACGAAGAAGTTACTTTTGGTCATTTTTGTGCACACACATTATGCAAATTAAGTTGTTGACGTCACGACGAATTTCAGGGCGTTTTTGACACGTGACTTTGTTATTTAAGATGTTAAATTTTCTATTGTCTTTATTATAAAAGTAATTGGTATTGCTTAAGAAACTTTACATAAAATATATCACAAATACTAATCTTTCAGGATTTCACCAGCCATATTTTTAATATAGTGAAATGCCCAATTCTGATTAGTTTACAATTTCCAAAAAAAAACATATGTCCTGTTCAGAAACGAATAATTAAACTCAAAAAATTAAGGTTCTTATGACCTGTTATTGTCTGAGTTAATTACTGAAGATGCAATAAGGTTTCCAAATTTGTACGAATGTTTATGTTTGGAAACTTTTGTAATAAAAATAACTTAGGTCGAAACAATAAACCAATAATGGAATTGCTATTTGAAAACGAATAGTCTAGCTGTGCATTGTCTATTTAACCCACTTCCAAAAAGGAGGCCGTTATCAATTCGTCGGCATCTTTTCTATGTATGCTTAGTGAATATTCAAAAACTGCTTGGGCATTTTTGATGATTTAAACTGCATTTTATTAAGGAATATAACAAAAAGGTGCAATAGAATTTTCTATAAAGTGACATTTACGATTTTCCCGAAAATCAGAAAGAAAATGGTATTAAAGGACTACATTTCAATAAATTTCATTGAATCTTCACTGTTTCCTCTAAAATGGATTAATCAACTTAAATATTTTCAATTGTATTCTATCAATATTATCCAGCTTGCTTCCATATATTTTTCTATAACGTAAAACATACCGTTTTTCTGGAAATCGAAAAAATATGTGCAAAAAACAGTAAACATCAACGTAAACGTCAAATTTTCATCGTAAATATCCAGCTTAAATGTCAAGATATGCCATAAAAGTATATCGTACAGGTTGTTTGAATGTTAGTTTATTTTTGAAACGAAGTTATGTTATATAGGATGCATGAAATTTAAGGTGGAATTGAATTATAGTTATACAGTGGCACATCAGTAGTTGCGTATACTAAGTGGTTGAAATAAGATTGGCGTAAAACTAGAGTTATAAAGAGCAGTTCAAAAAACGTTAAAACAAATTGTTAAATAAGCATATGGATCAACGGTATTTGCGTTATAGGGCGGAGTATAATTACAGTTATACAGAAGGGTTTAAAAAACGATAGTACCAGTTGAATAAACAGGATGGCTGAAATTAAGGTGGAGTAGAATTATAGTTATACAGCGTGGTTAAAAAATTATATAGTGTGGAACTAGAGTAGTTGCTTATGTGGTTGAAATAGCGGTGGAGTAAAAGTATTGTTATTCAGGGTGTATCAAAAAAATTGTTATATAAGCATAAGCAGTTAGGATATATGAATTATAGGGCGAGATATAATATAGTTATAGAGGTGGGTTAAACATTTAAGAAATACAATGTACCTGCTGTTAATTTATGTTAAATAACACTATTATTTGTTGAATTTTTTTTTAAGTTCCTTATAATTGAAATTTTGAAAATAAACATTGATAATTTTCACTCTGCATTCAGAAGGTACCTTAACCTAGCGGCTAACATTGTTATTAAATGTCAAATTGGAATTAAATCCTCTACAATGAGGTTGGCCGTGAACTGGCCGTGAACATTAGAATTATTGCCATGATGTCAGATCTAACTATTTATCTTCTATTTCACTATTTGTATTTATATCATAGGACTTTTAATCTAAGTTAAATTGTATGAAACTATTAGCCTTTAAAATAGAAACAATGTCAACTAAAAGTATATTAAAATAATAAAATATTATCGGAAAAACATTGATCAGTTGCCAGGCATAACAAATTTCTGATTTTAGTTGACAAACTATATTTAGAAAAACTTTAGTTTGTTTTTCTCATTCGAGTCAGTCCATCTTGCAATTTTCTCTCCAAACAATCTGGCAGCACTGTTTAGCATTGTCAGTGTGAACGTAAATTATGATTTTTTTATTTTATTATATTTAATAAATGAACCAATATTATAAATAAATTTTATCATTATACACTGAAGATCGTCAGTAGCTACTAAACAAAACAAAAATAAAGTAAATCGGTTAAGGGACAGTGGAGAAAATGGTACCAAACCTTCTTCTCCTTGCCTATTTATATAAAGATTATGAAAAATAACCAAATCAGTCCAGCCCTTCACAAGTACAGCTCTCACCAACAAATATCATTCTATTTTTATTTATATAGATTTACTAATAGGCAATAAAATGTTCCACTCATTGACCCGTAAACGACCCCATTACCACCTTATACGACACACACGAACCAACATCCAAATTCATCCGAACAGAAGAAAATCGCAAACTCCCTCAGCTTAACACACAAACTCATAAGATGGCATCTTATCATCTCGAGTCAGAGCGGCTCTGGCCCACCTGCCCCCACTTGTGGGGGCGAGCGAAGCAAAGTTCGGGTGACAGGGAAAAGGAGCAAGGCGACGGCAGGGACGGGACGCTTCTGCCGCTGTCAGAAGGTGGTTAAGACAGCGGAGGATCACACAGGAAGTGAAACAAAGGAGAGCGTTGTAAATAGACAGTACGCCCTCATTGGCTGTCGTTAAGAACTGTAAGACGTTGGGAGACGTCTGAATTAATGAGCTCCACTAGACGAATAACGTTTCAGAAACTTACATCTGACAGAAGATGTGACAGCTTATAGCTGTGCGTCGTAATGAACAGAGGGGGCTAGGGAGTTGAGTTCAGTTGAGACAAACGAAGATAGTAAAGTCCTATAGAATTTCTGGATGCCAAGTTTTCCCTTGATGATGCGGTGTGTCGAGCTCTCTCCTCCTTAGTGCATATATATGTATAGTTGTAGTTTCTGCACAGATAAACGATAATTTCTGCTTGTCTGAACTTCCGAATTCATGATTAGTGCGGATGGTATATGCATATTCATTTCGGATACAAATTCGAAAATTGCGAAACTACAATATAAGATGGTAGAAATCTTATAACATCGAAACAATACTTCTTTCCAATGGCATTGTCTATAATTGGGGCTCCAATTAATGCGTTTTTTTAAGGCCAAATCTCCCTAACTGAGGCCCATAATTACACATATGAAAATAGATGAGTATGGTAGTGAAATGCAAAATTGCATTTGTTTCTAGACTTCGTTCTGACCGACACGACACTTCGGATGAACAATACACCTGTTTGACCTTGAAATGCCCATTCAACTCAGATTTTTTATGTAAGGAACAGCCATTCGGATATATAATCTTACAAGTTACAGCCGGTTAAATATAGTTTTTTACACTCAATATGAACATCTTTATTAGCACCAAATTGAATCACAATGCGTTCGACTTATCCAAACACTTACAATATCAACAATAATTTATACCCGAACAGTTGATCGCTACGATGCTATAACTGAATCTACTGAACTTCTTAGCGCCTATCCGTCAACCGCCCTTATACCCTCATAATTATTCTCGATGTTTCACCGTCTGCTTCGAAATTCAAAATAACAATCAGTCGTATTTTTAAGAATTACCCGTTTTTGTCGACGTTGTTTATTGGAAAGATTTTTACGGGTTATTTATTATCAAGATTAATTTTTAATGGCAATGAATAATTTCTTTCCTATTTTGGCAGCGTAAATTAAACTTCTCTTCGTTTATACAGATCAATAAATACTTTTAAATAAACGCATATAACATAATATACAGTATCCGCACAAACTGTGCCTTTCGTTCTATTATACATTCCAATTTTCAGTTTGCGTATTTTAAATTAGCGATTTGGCACAAGTCAGAAGTTAGAACAACACAAAAATGGTCAAGTTTATGGATGGTAGAGACAAGGGCGACAAACTTATATGGGTATTAAACTGGAAGAGTGTCCGGCTGAAAAGCATTAAATAACAAGTTCAAGAAGTGAACAGAATGGCGCTGCTATAGAAAGAGGGTATGATGTGAATTGCTATATATGAAATGATATTAAAGTTAATTCACCGATTTTGTCTTTTTTAGGTAAGGATAATATATACAGAATGCACGTAAATTATGGAAACATTCCCTCGAACACGTCAAACTTAATTTAATAAATAGATTTCTCATTACTTTATTAATGTGGTCTCTATGACGTCATACACATTTTTTTTAAATGGCATCTCCAGTATTGGAAGTATCGATTTGAAAGATTTGGTAATTCTACATACAGGACGTTTAAATTTCAAATCGATTATACAGTGTGGAACAAAAAAAAATTATAGGGTGTGTCATGTGACAGTGGTAAATACCAACTTTCTTATTTTAAATGCAAGCCCCTGCATATTATTTATTTTTAGATTCTTCAGAAAATACTAGATATAGTTTAAGTACAATTTTCTACACTTAATACCCATTTAGCTCTTGATATTGAGATAGTAAGCAAAAACCATTCCTGCGTTCTTTTTACTGATCTGAAAAAAAACACTTTTGTTTATTTTCGTCAAAATTCATAGCCTTATCATCTTGTTGTCTGCCTGCATGACAGTGGTGATCAGTGTTAGTGCTATTGTCGTTTGAATTTGTTTAACTATACGTAATAATATCAGAGAAATGTTCATTTAACAGGAATGCACAAAATAACCATTCTACAAATGGAAATAACACACGGACACAAATAGAAGTTTCTCGTTTAATTCACGAAAATTTTCATGTAAGACAGATTAAAAAGTACCTTCCAGCGATGTAAGTGATAATACGAAACTGGATATTATGCTTGAGGTTCAAAAAAACCCACATAATTCTAGTCGAAAAGCAGCCCCACTGTTCAATGTTAGCCACACATCAATTTTTGGAGTATTAAAGGAAAGTAAAATGCATCCCTATAAAATGATGCCGACTCAAGAGCTCATGAAAGACGATTTCCATAGGAGAACGTATTTCTGTGAACAAATGATGGTAATGTTAGATAACAATGTGTTCCAATTATAAGATGTTTTGTTTTCTGATGAGAGCACATTTACACTTCAAGGTCATGTTAATCGTCAAAATTGCCGCTAATGGTCTAATGAGAACCCTCACTGGATGACAGAGAACATACATAATATACTGAAAACGTTAATGTTTGGGCAGGAATTGTTGGAAATCATATCGTAGGCCCCCTTTTTAATTGATGGCAACTTGAATGGAGATAAATATTTAGAACTGCTCCAAAACAATGTCGTGCCAATTTTAACAAACTTATATCATAATTTAGTAAATAGTGTCTTTAACAAACATATCTTCATTCAGTAAACCCACAAGTTCCTGCCAATATGGTTTCAGCAAGATGGAGCACCGCCCCATTACAAAATTAATGACCGGCAGTACCTTACCAAATTTTTCCAAATCGGTGGATTGGGAGGCGCGGATCGATAGAATGGCCAGCACGATCTCCTGATTTGACGCTATTGGACTACTTTTGTTAGGATATATCAAAAGTACTGTATACAAAACTAAACTCCTCAACTTAGATGACCAAAAAAGACGAATTACGCTTGCGATTAGATCAGTCACGCCTGAGATGTTGAGTAACGTTAAAAGACATTTTTTGCCAATTTGCCAAGATGTTAGCGGCGAGCATTTTGAACATTTCCTACATTGGCGATAATGGTTTTTTGTCTTTTATATAATATTAAGGAATAATCAGTATGAGATTTTTAGTGTAATGTAGGGAATTTGAGAAATAAAGTAGTTTTCTCTTTCTAATGTTTTTGGAATAAATCTGAAAACACTTAGTATTTCCAAAACACTGTAAAGGAATTATGTTTAGAATTTTCTGGTGAATCCAAAAAAATAAATAATATACAGGGGCTTGCATTTAAAATAAGAAAGTTGGTATTGGCCACTGTCACACGACACACCCTGTATATATTTTTTAAATTCTGGTTTCAGATATGTAAATAAATTAATTCGAAGAAATGATGCGGTCCAAATCCGGAAAGAGCAGAATCAGCTATGACTCTGACTGTGAAAACATACGTTCTCAAGGGTGAAGTAGGTTTGAATTATAATTCAACAAATATTTAAATTAGCAGTAAATTACACATTAGGATTAATACTTGAATAGTAACAAACAAAAACAATTGCTTTAAATCTCTTGAAATTTATATACCTTACTAAGAGTGGCACAAAGAAAGTGAAACAGAGACTGCGAGATAACGAGAAACGGGATGCAAGAAACATTCTTACTTTCTATAATATGTAATTCAGAAGCATCGATATATCAAAGACTTTATTTGTCAAAGAGTTCCGCGTCTTCCTTAAACTTCTTTTCGTTTGTTTTTCTCTAAGAATTTATATAGGTCTTTTCTACCTATAGCCCTACTTATGTAATATTTTATCACCAGTACGATTTTAGAGAATTTGTCGTGCTATGTGTTTCTGACAAGGAATTCTCTAGATAAAAGAAGCTGAAATGCACCCAGCAAATATTACAAATATCTTATTTTCATTGCTCGATCCTTATTTTCTCACACAATTCTGTTGCAAATGTGCAAATCCAGTGTTGACAAGAGATTTTGATTACTTTTAAACTAAGGTACTGGTTAATCCCTATTCCCATTGGGGTAGGAGCAGACTCCCGCAGGGTTTTGAAATGTTAAGGCTGATAGTAGACAGAAAATATTTTCGTGGGATATAAAAAGCGATTAGTTCAAGTAATTTCTTTGAATTCAACGGCGATTGCGCCCTTTATATTTTGGACTAAATTCACTTTTTTGTGGCTTTTACGGAATCTGTTGAATTGAAGCTAAAATCTAGTAGGGTAGACTGGGTACCGTTGTAACGGATGGAATAGATTATCGAAACTATGCAGGGCAAGCGGGCATCATGTTCCGAAACGATTCCAGGGGTGCGTCACATTTCGCATGGTACATGCGCTTATGAGGAGGCCTGTGTGTTTTGTCAACCAAAAGTAAGTATTTTTGGTAATTTTATTTATGACCTAGTTTAAATATCAATATAACTATTGTATTTCAAAATGTATTTACGTAATAGTCGCACTTTAGAGATTATATTACGCTGTTTCGCTTTTGCATGAATTATTACTTCGTGTCTATGACAACCTTATTACCAAAAAGTGAGGTGGGGTCGGTTGTAACGATTTTCCTGGGGATGGTTGTAACAGTAATTTTACAATATGTTTTATTCCAGATGTCTAGGAAAGGCATAAGGAAGATTTTGAGAGCTGAACCCGACCTAACGTTGCACAAGAAAGTTTACAATTAAGCCACTCCCTTAAGAGGAGCGTCAGAGAAGTACGGAGTAGGTACTACTTCTAGGTATTGAGATAAAAGCGAAAGAGGGTTGCAGCAAATGAATTTGTCCATGAACAAGTACAAAATGTTAGAAAGCTGCTTCGCCATTCGAAATCGCTGAGCTCCAAGCAATAAAATCGCCGGCCAGACAAACACTTCCAGAAGCTCCTAAATTAAATCTAGAGCCAGAGATCTCTCCTCGTGATACTGTTTTGCATCAGCAATCACAACCTCTCCCGTCTACTAGCAAGCAGACTTTGAATATTAAAAAAATGCGATCTACCTAGAGACATTTAGAAAAGTGTGAAAAACGACAAAAAATAAAAAAAGGAAAAAACTACTTCAAACATCTACTGAAATGAGAAAAAAAAAGGGAAAGGAAATACAAATAAGACTAACACACCACCCAAATCATCTGAAGAAGAAGAACATTATTGTCTTCTTTACCTAACGACGTAATGAGCGAGTCAATCTGGACAGAGTAGTATTAAGGCTCAAGGAGGCTGCAAGCAATGGTCTCACATAGCCTGTACTGATAGAAGTCAATATTATATATCCTGTAACTGCTATGAATTTGATTAAACTTATATCTTTTTAATTTTGTTTACTTATTTTTTAAGGACAATTTTTGTTTGTCTTATTAACTACTAGAGTGAAACACCCTAAAGAAAAAGTATTATTCCTATTGTTTATTTTAGCTTAGTGGTAATAATCTATCTATCTAGACTACTTAAATGTGCTTTAAATATTTAATTAAGAAATCAGGTTTAAAATGTTTGATTTATTTATTATTTTTTAGTGTTACAACTGTCTCCCATTGGCGTTACAACTGCTCCTGGTATGGGGTCGGTTGTAACAATTGCACACCCTCATTAAAATGGCATATTCTTGCGATACTGTTATACTTGAGCTACTGGTTTTTATATTATTAGGGTTCCGTATATACAATATACGGATACCCTTATAATATTACTCAGGATTTCTGCCTCTGTCACATCACAGCCATTTTCTCCTAAACTACAGGACGGAAGAGGTTGAAATTTGGTATCAGTGTATAGTTTGATGACCCGATCAGCAGTACATATCGTAAAAGAAAAAATTTTGATTTTAGGGGTACTTCTAGGAGGAAAAACTAAAAAAATCGACCGTTCCCCCCCTGATCTCCGAAAGTACTGAGCCTAAATGGAGGTATAGCCCCTCACCTGAACTTTACTGGAAAATTAAAGAGAAACCCCTAATATTTATTTGGGGGGGGCAAATTATAGAATTAAATGGAAAATATAAAATTAAAATTGTTTCTAACCCAGCATGTTATATATCAAATAAAAGGGCTCATGATGAAGAAAACAAATATATTTTTTCCATAATTATAAAATAAATTAATTAAAAGATATTAACAAAAATATATAAAAAAATACCCATTCCCCCCCCTTATCTCCGAAACCATAAGCTGAAAAATTTTGAAACACTGGAAGTATAGCCCCTCACCTGAACTTTACTGGAAAAATAAGAAGAAACCCCTAATATTCATTTTGGGGGCAAATTATAGAATTAAATGGAAAAAAAATTATAATTGTTTCTAACGGGTCATGTAATATATCAAATCCCAGGGCTCATTATGACGAATAGGTACAAATATATTTTTTTAATTTTTTTAAATGAATATTTTGAAATATATTAAAAAAATATTTTAAAAGAATTACCCATTCTCCCCGTTATTCACCAAACTCTAAGTCCTCAATTTTTTTTGTTTATAGAAAAAATATGAAAAAAAATCCCTAATTCTATTATTTGGCCTCCAAATAATAGAATTAAACGGAAATTAAATTACTAGAAAACCCCCATAATATATTTAGGGACAAATTATACAATTAAATGGAAAATAAAGATTCAATTTTCAAACGCATCATGTAATATATCAGATAAAAGGCTCATTATGTGAATTACAAATATAACATATTTTTAAATCATTTGTATAAAAGATATTAAAAATATTAAACATCGACTTAATTCCCAGTTTAGAAACTACACTATTTAAAATTTGAAAAATATATTTTATTTATATTTTTAAATAATTTGAATAACAGATTTAATAATTTATAATTTAAACTTTGACCTATTTTGCCGTTTTTCTTCCAATGTACAGAGCCTCAAAGCTAACACAGTAGATTATAAAAGGCATTTCTTAAAGTTTATTAGTAAAATAAAACTCTAATGTTACTTTTTGGGGGCCAAATTAGAAAATTTAATACATATGTATTGTGCTAAAAATCAAGCGAATCCTAAAGCAGATAAAATAAAAAGTCTATTTTTGGAAAATCAAAGTGTATATTTTTTATAAATTTAAAAAGCTTCCTTTAAATGATATTAGGGTAAGTATAAGAAAATGCACTAATTCCCTGCTTGTCTGAAACTGGAATATTCGAATCTTGAAGGTGGTACGGAACCCTAAGTATGCGAGTCCAACTCGCACCTGACCAAATTATTTTAAAGACAGATGACTATGCTTTCATCTCAAAGACTTACCACTGCTGGGGGCATTTGAAGGAAAATTGTTACAACCATACCCAGTCTACCCTAGTTAATTATAAATTTACACAAGAACTTTTCAAACTCGACTTGCAAGTGTGCTATAGAAGATAATATCTCATACCAACATACATTCCGAGTTCGTTAGAGAAATACGTAAAATTACAAAAAAGTAAGACAGGTGAATTACAATATTTTCACTTTGATAGAAAAATAGATCATTTGCCAAATCTTTATGTTGAGCGATTTTTGAAATCTATAATTAGGGTATTAGATTAAACAACTGAATTTGAGAAACAAAGTTATCACTCGCTAATAATGTGCAGCATTTTTTCCACTGAACTAGATAACCCTCTCAGAAACCACAATCAAACTTCAAAAACTAACTTTGTTATATAGCATAAATTTGCCTTTATGAGAAAGTCCAGTTTTATTTCCCACGAAAACTTTTTCTTATAATATTGACCAGTCCTCAAAAGTATAAGTCCGAAATTCATGCGTATTATTAGGAAACAAGTGTTACAAGTTTGGTAGTCTTGCAGAATACCTACCTGTTTACTGTCTGCCCTATGTTCAATCCCTTTGCGAACAAAGTGAGACCCCGTATCTCACTCTAGGGTATATTCAAAGGTATCTCATTATACACAACTGATAGATAAAATGAATAAAGACTACCATGATTTGATTATAGATCGAAAAAGCAGGCTACTTGTTTGTATTATTATATGGAATTACTTTAAATCGTACCCCAATATGAACAACATAATGTAAAAGAGTTTAATTTTACTTATAAGATGAAGCAAATATTCAATTGTTTACTATTATAATCCAGTTTAAGTTGCTGCTTATACTGACAAAAGGTAAGAAAAGGGTATCAAACTTCGAACAGGTTGATATTGCAAGACCCTGTTACAATTGAAATTCTTTTTGAATTCTCATATCTGACCACTGGTCACTGACAGGCATTTTCATGGGAACAGAAACTTGATATAATTTGAAAAACATAAAACCAGTTAAAAATGTTACAATAAAGACATTTCAGGTTGTCAAGATCTAATTCTAAGCCATGCATAATATGGGGAACCAGTTCTAGGGTAAAACGTTACAAACTTTAATAAAGTAAATAATAATGAATCTATACGTTTATCTTCTATATGATAAGGGTGCACATTTAATGGTTTTCAAGATATGGTGATTTTAGAGTAATATCCTATCAGTAGTACGCCAATCAGAATCTTCTTCTTCTTCCAAGGTTGGCCTTGTGACCGGTAGTGGTCTTGATCTTTCGATCTTATTGACCATAAACAAGTGTTTTTATAATTTAGAAAAAATATAAAAAATCGTTCCAATAAATAAAATTTTTGATCAACACAGTTGTTTACTGTAAACCTGTTTTTTCTTTTAGCTGTTTTTACTTGATTTATATCTTTAAAATATGTGCATCTTTGGAAATATACTTAACACGATTTTAAATGTCAACTTTGAAGTCATACACTCACATATTCCTTGGATTTCTCTTCCTTTTTCCAGTTAAAGATAGATTTCACTTTACTGTTTTTCACTTGTGGAATTGCATAGCTGATAGATCAATTATCGAGAACTTGTACATGTGTCGAATACAAAAATATTGAAAATAAACAATTTCTTGAAATAAAATGTCTGATAATTCTTCCCCATATATAGCTGGAAGGTATGATTAAGTAGATAAATCTAGAAAACTATTTACATAGTCGGGGTAGCCTTAGATTCCCGTTTTACACGCACATAACACCAATTATCACTAATCACTCTTAGAGCGTCATTTTCACTATCAAAGCGTCTTTATGGAAAACAAGGGAATTCTATAACCAAAGATGGGTTCACTACTCAGTTGATGGCTTATAATGTGGATATCAGGCGCTGGACCTGCTTAACCTAACCTAGGACGAACACACACGTGCGGCTACCCCGACGGCTTAAACGGGAATCCCAATCAGAATCAAACATTACCTAAAAATATTTATTTACATTATGACGTATTTGACAAATACGATGAAAAAAGATTTACAACTAACTTATTTTAATAAGAATTCAGCTGTTCTAATACTTTCATTTACATTTGTAATTGTTGTTCACTAAATCCAAAATTGCATTACAACTAATATCATTAACTTCACTTACGTATTCTAATATTGTCTCACATATACCAATTATTCATCTTTAAAATAAAAGAAATATATTATTGTAATTAACATCGTTGATTATTTCCTGAATGTCAGTTTACTTGACGTTTATTAATTTGGATTTGATTGTAAGGATAGCCACATTTTGAATCTTCGTTGTGAACAGATTTCTTTTCCAGACACAATACTTTCACGAAACAGCACTGCGTCTATTTTTGTTCTTTGTTTTCTCGTAACCTCTCCTTTCTGCCACAAACAATTGAAGACGTTTGAGTACAAATTGGCATCCTTTACTCTTGCAATGAAAAAAAGTTAGTATGGTACTAACCGTTACTCTTGCAATGAAAAAAGTTAGTATGGTACTTGTTATTTATCAAAACAATGTTTCAATTGTTTCAGATGACCAATTTGAATACAATCACATAAGAAATTGTTCCAGTACTTATGCAAATTTGACTTACAGTTTCACCTTGTCACTTAAATTCGAGGTAAAACAGGGTGTCAACTCATTACTAGAGTTTTAAAACTCCAGGAATAAAAATGGGTACGAGTAATATGCATGAATGCACCCCCATTTGTGGTAATTTGTACATTTCTATCACTACCGGTTTCACCGAAAACGACACAAAATTTCGCATTTCATTCTTAATTCTTAACAGAAATGCACTATTAAAAAGCATTCTTTATATTTTCAGGCGATTTTTAAATCTGTGTCTAGGTGACCATGATCCTTATTGTACAACGATATCATAAACAAAAAATTTAATAAAAAATGTGCATACATATACAGTGTGGAACAACCAAATGTAATAAATGCGATAACGAATATAGAAGGGCTTTTAGGGAAAAACGCTTGGACACGTCGATTTGTATTTTTAAATGCGCATTTTTTCTACAAAAAAAATAGTTTGTGCCATGTGACAGCCAATACCAACTTTCTTATTTTAAATGCAAGCCCCTGTATATTATTTATTTTTTGGATTCACCAAAAAATTATAGACATAATTCGTGTACAATGTCCTACACCTGTCTTCAAATGGATGTTTCTCGCTTAATTCACGAAAATTTTCCAAATTCGCCGCCTGTATTCCAAGAAAAAATTAGCAAAATTGAAAAGCAGTTTCGCGAGCTTGGTCATGTAAGACAGATAAAAAAAAGTAGCTGCCAATGCTCTAAGTGATAATACGAAATTGGATTTTATGCTTAAGTTTCAAGAACATCCACATAATTCTGGTCGAAAAGCAACCCCATTATTCAACGTTAGCCACACATCAATTTTTCGAGTAATAAAGGAAAGTAAAATGCATCTCTATATTACGTATTTCTGTGAACAAATTATGGTAAGGTCTAATGAGAATCCTCACTGGATGACAGAGAAGGATTTGCAATATCCTGCTTCAAAATTATGTCGTGCCAACTTTGACAAACTTATATTCTAATTCAGTAAATCAACAAGTTCCTGCCAATACAATATGGTTTCAGCAAGATGGAGCACCGCTCCATTACGAAATAAATGTCCGGCAGTACCTGAACCAAATTTTTCCAAATCGGTTGTTACAAATCTAAATTAGCTGCTACAATCATCGATTCGAGGAGAGTCGCTACACTATGGAACCGTTTTAGTGTAATTGCCATCCTGAAGCCTGGTAAAACTGGGTATGAAGCTTCTCATTACCGGCCAATCTCCATATTATGTGTTTTATACAAGTCACTGTAGCGTATTGTACTTAACTAAGTATCTGCTAGGATTAACCGGGCGATCCAGGATTTCGACAGGGAAGGAGCTGTTATGACCAGGTGCCCGCTCCTGTGTTTTTTCAAGGGAGGGTGTAATAGAATTAAAAAACATAGCTTAATCCACAAGATTACTCAAATGTTCCCCTCTTTGAAATTCGCCAGATTCATTTGGAACTTATTCAAGAACCGTATGATCTCAGGAAGACTCTGTGATAATTTCAGCAAAGAAACCGACATTCTTAATACAAAGTTTCACAAATTTGTATATGCCGACGACTTAAAATTAAGAATACATACCTCGTTTAATAAATGTGTTAACACCTTGTAAAGAGATCATCTCTAGAAACTTTGGAAGTAGCAAAAAATGGCGACTGTTTTTACAGAAAACTATTAACACCATAGTAAAAAAACATTCTTATTACATCATTTTCAACACACACAAATATACAGTAACATTCTCGCAAAGTCTCATAACAAATTTCCTTGGCAATACCTGTTTTCCTCCTCGATATCCACAATATTATTCCTAATAGCCGAACCTCGGACCCCAAAACAATATTTTGTCTTAAGGAAAATGCACAACCAACTTAATATAACGGATATTTGCATTTATATTTAGTTATGACGGCGTACAGTGTAGGTATAGCAGTAAAGATGGGTTGGATCTTTACGAACGGAGTGTAATAGGGCCAATATTGGTTTATCTGCTGCCCAGTTTACTTTAGCTATGTATATGACTGGAACTTAGAAGCAATATTGTTTGTTTATTCGGGGTAAACTTCTGCGAGAGAACGCGCTGGCCTGGTCGGTACAACGTTGATAAGAAACTTAACGATGAGTATCCATCTTGAAATATAATTAAATTGTGAGGCTGGAGTGGCTATGGAGTTTAACGGGATATTATAGGCCGAGAGGTTTAGAGCAAGTTCGTAAATGGTGGATAGCGATGCTTAAAATTTATTTATCTTCTGAAAAATTGAGAAAACCATTAAATCTATACATAATTGAGTTTTTATCTTTAACCACTATCCACATTCAATGCCTAGTGACACTTACCCGTAATTTTACACAAATTAAGTAATTTCTTATGAGAGGAACGGGATGGCATTAATAGGCACTGCAAATGCTGCAGCCAGAACAAATTTTCGGGAGTTGGGGGAGGGATGACGACTCTTAAAATTTTTTGAAGGTGAATGAAAAGATTAAGACCGAAAAAGTTAATTTTCTGTTCATGTATTTCTAGTACACAGGGTGTAAACGGTTTCAGTGCAAAGATTTTGAAGATCAATATTTCGGCTCAAAACAAATCAAAAAGCTATATAACATTTTCAGAAATATACTATAGTTTTACCAAAAAAAAAGAAAGAATTTAGGTAGCTTTTATTACAGTGAATAATAGAATATTTCCGTCTTCAAAATGCTTTTAAAGCTAAATATGTAAAAACTCAATAGGTTATACACCTTTAACTGTAACTGTATTAACAAAGAAAATTGTTATTTAAACTCTAAATATTCTGTTATAATTTGCCGTACGTTTCTCCGAACAGATGTGGCAAGGTGGCATATAAACACGCCTAGCTTAGTACTTGTCATGTACATGTATCGGTTGTTGTGAGAAAATTTATATCTAAGTGAAAGTGATTTGCGTGATATTCGATGTAGATATCGCGATTTGATTTTCATTTAAAAAAATAAATTGGAAAAAACAAATAAAATCGCTTGTGGATTGTCAGTTCGAGTGCGAGGGTATTAATTTGTGACAAATAATGGCAGGTTACAGAATTAGAGAAAGACCTGACATGTTATTAATTTGTGGGGAAAACAGATGTAATAGCAAGAATGTTGAATTTTGAATATTTACTATGAAGAATTTCTTTGTTCTCCTGAGCTCTATCATGATGGCATATCCTATAAGTACATGGGTATTTATTTGTCTAGCATAAATAATATTAATTTAATAAGTAACAAATATATTTCGAATATTTTAACAAATAAAAGAACTGCATATAAGAATGTTTTGTTTAATATACTTTGTATCGAATTATTTCTATATGATATGTAAACAACTTTGTATCCTCCCTTCTTCAACTTGATGCATAAAATAAATGGCCAAATCTAAATATTCATTTCAATACATAGTTGTTAAAAGCAGACATTTTTGAAAAAAATTTACCTAAATAATTCTAACGGCACTCGAAACAATATAATTATTCAATACAGAAAAAATCACAGGTGTTCATGTTTTTATGGTGACTCATTTCTTTATTATTTGCACTAAAAAAGAATCTGACTTTACCGCCACGTTGGCGGATTGGGAATAACTTAACATGTATTTGGAATTTTTTCACTTACTAAGGCCTATAGACCATAGTGTTATCAGGGTTTTTTGTTTTATTTGGTGTATCTCCACCTAAAATATATGCACTCAAACTATTTATACCCGGTATAAGGAATGTATAAAATAAAAAAAACATTTTTATTAAAATAGTTGTTACTTTGTTAAAATTGAATCTATTGTATTTAATTTTCTAATTTGGAATACAAAAATTAACATTAGAGTCTTATTTTACTAATAAACTTTCAAGGAAGCCTTTTATAATCTACTGTCTGAATTTTGAGGCTCGGTAGATTGGAAGATAAAGGACAAATTCTGTCAAGTTTTAAATTATTAATTATTAAATCTGCTATTCAAATTATTTGAAATTACAAATAAAAAATATTTTTCAATATTTAAATAGTGTAGTTTCTAAAGTCGATTATTTTTGTTAATATCTTCTAAATAAATCATTTAAAAATATGATATATTTGTAATTCACATAATGAGCCTTTTATCTGATATATTATATGATGCGTTTGAAAATTGAATTTTTATTTTCCATTTAATTGTATAATTTGTCCCGAAAATTACTAAGGGTGTTTTCTAATAATTTTTCTTATAAATTTCAAGTGGGCCCCAGTTCCTCTAATTATTTTCATAATTTTAGGTAGTATGGTTTCGGAAATAAGCGAGAAATAAGAATTTTTTATATATTTATGTTAATATCTTGTCACCCATTAATTTAAAAAATATTAAAAATATATATTTGTATTCCTCATAATGAGCCCTTTCATTTGATGTATTGCATGATGCGTTAAAAAATATTTTTTTTATTTTCCGTTGAATTTTATAATTTGGCCCCCAATATTAATATTGGGGATTTCTTCGTATTTTTCCTGTAAACAAAAAATAGGTATTATAATTTGCGGAATAAAGGGGGAATGAGTAATTTTTTAAATATTTTTTTATTGTTTTAAAATATTAATTTAAAAAAAATATTTGTAATCGTCATAATGAGCCCTGTGATTTGATATATTACTTGATCCGTTAGAAACAATTATAATTTTTTATTTTCCATTTAATTCTATAATTTGCCCCCCAAAAGTGAATATTAGGAGGTTCTCCATATTTTTCCAGTAAAGTTCAAGTAAGGCGTTATACCCCTATTATTTAAAAAATTTTACAGCTTATGGCTTCGGAGATAAGGGGGGAGGGGGGGACTAGGTATAAATTTTTATTTTTTTGTTAATATCTTTTAATTTATTTATTTTAAAAATACGAAAAAAATATATTTGTTTTCGTTATGATGAGCCCTTGCATTTGCATTTGTTATATAACCTGATGCGTTAGAAACAATTTTAATTTTATATTTTCCGTTTAATTCTACCCCCAAAATTAAAAGTAGAGATTTCTCCTTATTTTTTCAGTATTCTTCAGGTCGGTTACGATTTCAAGTTTTATAGATAAGGTGGGGGATGGGTTAATTTTGGTATATTTTCGTTAATATCTTTCTAAATAATTTGTTTTGAAATATGAAAAAAATACTTCTGTTCCTCAGAATGGGACCTTTCAATTGATTTATTACATGATGCGTTTAAAAAATTTTCCCCCAAAATTAATATTAATGGTTTCTTCTTAATTTTCCTTTAAAGTTCGGGCAAAATTTTAGGCTTAGTAGTTTCTTAAGGGGGAAACCGTCGATTTTTTTTTGTTTTCCAAAAAGTATCCCTAAAATCAAAATTTCTTGGTCACCAAACTATACATTGGTGTCAAATTTCAACCTCTTCCGTCCAGTATTTTAGGAGAAAAAAGCTGTGATGTGACAGAGGCACAAACCTGGAGTGATATTATTAACAAGCAAACTGAAGCTGAATAAACCAGATAGGTCCATGCAATGGTTTACCCAAAATAGTTTTTTCAAGTCCATGAACACAAAAAATAAATAATACCATAATTCCGAAAAGATCTCGTATATTTTCTGTGATATGCAATAACTTCAAAATCAAGAAGAATGTAATAACCTAGCGTACCGTGTCTCAAGTTCCGGGACTACTGAATATTTGCTAAGGTACTTCATTTCTGGAAAAAGTCAAGGTCACTCATTTAGTAACTTTCACCAAGGAATCCGATAGTGACCTTAGATTTGACCTTGAACCTAAATGTTTTTTAATGAGAACCCCTATTTTTTATTGCGGAATCGGAAAGAGCGGACAATTTCACGTCCGGACATGTATTGAGATTGAGGTAACACCTGGAGGTCAAATAGAGCTTAAATAATGACTCTCTCACGAGTTCAGTGCTAAAATAAAATAAACAAAGGTCATGAGGTCCAGAGTCAAATCCACCGTTGGGTTCCTAGTTAAGACTTAGGTAGGGTATACCTTGGTTTTTTTTTGTTTTCCCACTGAAAATAAAGATATTTTTATTTGTAATCAAAATTCCTATTTAATGACAAACCTCGCCTACATTTAAAAATGAATGATTACTGTTTACGTTTTAGACCATGCAAATCTGTTTATGAAGAATATTTTTTTCTGTTAAAATTATTAGTAAAAAAATCTTTTGATTAATGAATACACACTGTATATACATATTAACTCCACAACAGCTTACTGTATAAGAATGTCCTTAAAAAAGTTTTCCCCGATTTCTTAAAAAAATATATGGCACCACTTCGGGATCCCGCAGAACTAATCTTCTTTACAATTTATCCCATGATCCTAATAGAAAAATTGACTTATTTTTAATACCATCGACTCCACCAAAGCAAACTGTATAAGAAAACGGTAAGACAATTTTCCCCTTTTTCTAAGAAACGGTACAAGCCATGTTGGTGAAAATATGGGACCACTTCGCGATCTTCCGGAACAGGATCCAGTATAAACGGTCGAAATTCCTTGAACCGTTTGCGAGTAGTCACTGAACAAACATAAAAAAACGTAGATGCAGACGAATTGAGAACCTCCTTCTTTTTGAAGTCGGTTAAAAAGCGCCCCCAAAAATTACTTTTATAACAAATTTTGCAAAATATTTAACAGTTGATCATTACTAATACACAACAAACTTTACGAAACAACTGTGTAGAAAATAAAATATATTATAATTCAAAATATGTTCTAGTTTGCTCAGATTCTCCCTGTAAATGTGAAATATCTCGTATATATCTAAGGGAGTTGGGCGTACATTTTCCTTAAGACAACAACCATCTTTGACTCTCAACATCTTTGGCAGTTTTCAAACCAAATTTTCCTTCAACGCGCACGGACTTTAGTGCCAATATCGCATGAAATGATTTTCCGCACAAATTTACATAGTCTGATGGCAAGATGTTTTGCTTTATTATTAGAGAAATTGAAACTTGAAAGGAAGTTTACATAGAATATGCTGGGAGATTGTCTTTCGTATTTTGCTGTATTATAATTGCGAATCGATAATGTGGCTTTATATAGTCACTTTAACTATGAAGATGGAGGAGCAGTACGGGTTAGCGAATAGGGTTGGGGAGGATGGGGCAACACAAAATATGAGGTTTTGAATATGATACCATGGGTTTGGTAAGATTAATGACTGGGAATGGAGAAAGTTTGGGAACGCTTTCGGATATACGGTTTCTCTTCTATAATGTACAAAAAAAACCGGCAACCAGCTGCATCAAAGGTGTTAAAGGAGAACCTAAGAAAGTTGCGGCAAGGATGAGTTTTAACATCATCGATTTCTCTGAATCTATTACAATTAGTGATCTGAATGTCACTAATTTATTATACATTCGACATCATGCTTGTCGCAGTTTGCATAGGCGATCTGTGAAGTACAGTTTTCTGTATACTTTATTTCTGGGAAAAACGTGGCAAAAGTAATTAACCAGTATTTTCATGGCATAGTACTGGTTCAACATTATACTGTATATACATTTTTGTAAACATATTTGGTTTTTGAGATTATGAGCATCAACTGAATCCTTTAGGCGATTTATAATAAAATGTCACAACTCACATTTTGACATTAATTAATGTCAAATTGTAATTTCCTTAATTTGTCATGACGAATCCTTTCAATTTTTAACCGACTTTCGAAAAGGAGGAGGTTATCAATTCGTCTACAACTTTTTTTTATATATGACGAGCGATTATTCAAAAACGGTATTCCAAAAAATTAGAAAAAAAAGTAAATACGGGGCTAGATTTCAGTGAATTTCAATGCATCTTCAATGTTTTTTTCTAAAACCGCTCAAGAAATCTGAATATTATAAATTGTATTCTACAAATATATGTTCCAGCTTGATTCCGTATATTTTTCTATAATGCATAACTTACCAAATTATGAAAATCGGAAAAATATATGCGAAAAATCTATAAATATCATGGTAAATGTCAAATTTGCGTCATAAATATGTAGTTTAAATGTCAAGATATGGAATGAAAGTATATCGTACAGGGTTTTTGTAATGGTTTTCATTTTAATTCGTTTGAAGTAAATTTTTTTAGTGACGAAGATAAGTCGCGTGAAATTGCAGAAAATATTCCATTAGTTTGTCGAACCGAAAATTTGTTATGTCGGCGAACTCTTCTATATGGTATACGGTTGTAGGTGAGTGCGTGCGTCCATGTCATATTAGGTGCTGCATAGGCAGTTGTATACATGGGATGGTTGAAATATAAGTTGGAATTGAATTAGTTATAGAGGGTGGTTCTAAAAATATTGTATTGGGTGGCACATAAGTAGTTGCGTATACAAGGTGGTTGAAATAAAAATGGAACAAAATTATACTTATACAGAGTGGATAAGTCGGAGAATAATAAGATTTATAAAAAAAGCTTTAAAAATTGTCAGAAGCAGTTGAATATACAGGATGGTTGAAATATAAGGTGGAGTATCATTACATTACATTAAGTTATACAGGACAGTATAGAAAGAGTTATATAGTTTGGAACATAACTAGTTCCTTAGAAAAGTTGTTTGAAGTAAGGATGAGGTAAAAATATTGTTTATTAAAAATTTGTTATATAAGCATAAGCAGTTAGGATATTTGAATTATAGGACGGAGTATAATTATAGAGATGGGTTCAAAAAAATCCAGACAAAGAATAAAAATTAGAGAGAAAGAAAGAGAGAGGGATAAGAAGAGAAAGATAAGAATGCGCTAAAATGTTCAATTGAATTGTACCTTAAATAAATCAGATAAAAAAGAAGATATGTCTAAAAATAGTAATTGACTGCACACTATTTCTAAACGGTTTTTAGTTTAAGCTAGCCGAAGTCGGTTCTTTTTTAAATATAAATTATTATTTTTTCTCGTTCATTTGTGTTAAGTTATACCCTTGGAAACGGAATCTGATTTGGACCTTAAAAAGTTTGGACTATTTGAAAGATACAGAGTTTCACGAATATCTGGTATTATTCCCAAAGAACTCAGAAAATGATAAAAATCAGAGATGCCACAACTATCCTTTAGAAAACGACAATATATTATGTTGTTGAATTAAATTGATAATTTTGCAATTCACTGACATGGAAAAGCGGGAAATTTTCAAGCCAGGATCTAATCGAGAAAATCTCATCCTACTGCATTCGCCTGTGGTAGAGTAAGCTCTATACGAGTGCATTGTGTTAGCGTTTTGGGAAGCCGACTAAGTTAATATCAGTCGTAAAAGATAAATAAAAAATAGAACATTTCTTTCTCGGCACCGCTTTGAAGTTCAAGAGTTATGACCTTTTTTAGAAGGAATTTTTCGAATTTAGATTTTGGCGATTTTACCATATGTATTTTTACTATTGGGCCTATAATGTTTCTGTTGGGCCACACTTGTGCAGTATAACCGATTTTTCCTATTGGAATAGATTTACTGTTTGGCTATTATTTTGGTAGGAATAATTTCATAATTAATAATAATTTATTTTCGTTATTAGTGGTATGGTGCATATTTTACCACATATAGATGGTTAAGTCATGGGAGTACCAAGATAGTAATTATGGTAACACTAAAGTAGATACTCCCACGTTTTGGGAATGGTTCTGAAAATTTTAATTTTTTTCATGATCGTGGTAAGGTTTTGAGGTAAGACTATAATTTGGATGGAGTCAACTGCTTTGGATTCCAATAAAGAACATGATTTAAAAATGACTTTATACTGGAGATAAATTTTTGGGTTATAAGGATTTATGATTTTCAGATGGTAAGATTATATATTGTCGACAGGTTATCTTATTAAAGACATCTCATAAAACATCACCAAATAAAATTTGTATAATCATTTTTGATTACTTTGAAAACCATATGACATAAGATTTTTGAAGAAACAATTTGATTTAGTTGAATGATATCATAATCATAAACTAAAATTTAAATGATATTGAGATATTAATTATTTGTACTCATATAGTGTGTTTCTAACCGATGATATCTATAGACAATTGCACTAATGTAAATATTTGTTGCTTGTTGCTCGACAATTGCATAAGTGAAAATATTGAATACAGTATAAATTACTGTTCATAAGTTCGTGTTCGGGAGCATACCTCTCTCAATATAGCCAGAAGGAGCTAAACAACTTAAGCTTATATTAGTTTTGTCAATTAAAAGGTATGTATAAAATTTCAAGTTATAAAACTGTCTGGCGCCTGTAATTAAATTTACTTTTGTTTTTGTGCTCACTTTCCTAAATGTTACCGACGAAGAGCTGCTGTTCACCAATGTGCCCCCAATAACGGTAGAACAGTGTTTTGGAGATGTTTGACTATTTAGTGTTAATAACTGTATGAGGCCACAAGGTCAACACAATTTATCATATTCTAACTTTATAGATTGATGTAGGTAATCTATATATAAATAGGCAAAGACAAAACGGTTCGGTACCATTTTCTCCTTTGTCGCTCAACCGATTTGCTTTATTTTTGTTTTGTTTAGTAGCTACGGACAACCTTCAGTGCAGAATGCTAAAAATAATTTATAATTTTGGTTCACTTATTAAATAATAAAATAATAAATAAATCATTATTTACCTCCATACTGTCAGTGCCAAATAGTGCCGCCAGATTGCTTGTAGAGAAAATCATTAGATGGGTTGACTCCAATGTGAAAGACAAACTAGATTAAATGTAAAACTAAAAGTTTTTGCCCTTCGCTACAGTTATCATACATAGTCATGCTAATGAAATAGAACCGACGAAAAATTATATTACATAATAATTGCCGTTTATTGAGCGATCGCAAGCTTGCAGTTTGCAACTTTCATTGCATTGTAAATGTGGTTTGTCAATTAAAATTAGAATATCTTATTAATTGTAACCTTAACTTTTAATTTAGTCTTTTTATTTTTGTGGCATAACTTTCATGTAATTTAACTAAGATTACAAAAAATCTTGAAATTATACTCAAATTCACGATAAATAAGGAGATCTGACAACACTGAATGCATGGCTATCTGCAGGAAATTTTATTTAAATTTTGACATTTCATTAAAAAAATACCAAAAAATATTTGTATTTAACTAATATTGCTTAACAATATGTATATTTTCTACAGAATTTGTCATTAGTTACTAGGTAGGTGAGTGTGTTTTAGTTAACATTAATGAAAATATACGGAATCTTAAGTTATGTGAAATTTGTTATATTGAAAACCATAATAAAAATTAATGTTTTCTGACAATCTGGGTACCTTACAGTTAATTTATTTTACATTAAGTACATGGTCCCAATTCTGCAAAGTTTTGACTTTTGATACCAGGTGACAACGTTTTACTTAAAAGCAAAATATTATTGACATTTTAAAGATTTGTTTGAATATAAAAAATGTACCTACCCATTTATTCTAGAGTAAAATATATCTTACATTGCTGGCTTTAGAGATTGCAACTTAGTAATGTTAAAAAAAATTAAAATTCAAAATGCTCAGATGACAACAAAAACCACTGCGTAATTATATATGCTAGGTTGGTTCTCAAATAATAAACATAGCAATGACTGAGTAACCCTCTTTCAGACCATGTGATGACCATCTTTTACTATCCACTGTTTGGAAGTGCCTATAGTTCACCACGAAAATATTTAGTTTTGTAAATTATAGATCAGAATTAATTTTTCGGACAAGTAGTAATATTTTGTTGTGATTATAATGCTGTCATTAATATAATATTATTTTCACAATAGTCGGAAGATGTTGTGCAACAAATCATCAATTAGCGGACAATAGAAATGACATTAAAGATTAGAGTTTTCATAACTTTTAACTTACAAAGAAAAATCCGCCGATAATTACATCGAACATGTTGCATAGGCACTAGTACAGTGTGATAATGTATAGGACATATTTATGTAAAAATAATCCTAAAATAATATACATAAATAAAAAAAAATCGTAAATTATTTCTACAAATGTAATCCAAATGAAATAATAGGGATAGCAAAGGCCTGGCCTACTTTTCTAATTTCGCCTCAACTCTATTTCTTATAGAGACAAAATAACATCAATAATATTTAGCTGAATTTTAATGAATTAGGGCTAGTAGTGTTAATTTTTTATTCAGAAATATGAACTTATTTGTACCAAAATTTAAGAACGAATCTTTGCTAATAGTTCTCAAATATAATCTACTGGCAGACAAATTTTACGAGATTTTCAATTACATGTAGAAAATGTAGTCAAAGATTTCCCTCGTCTGTCAGGCAAATATATGAGGGCATTTTGGCAACCACCATCTATAACACGAAATTCAGCTTCTTCCATTCTGATGAACTCAACAAATAGAGCCCTTTTCAGGATACGCTTTAATGTATTATATGAATAATTGATCCCAATAATTAAACAACATGCGATAATGGAATAATCCATTGTTCTATTTTAATACTAATTAATTGAATAGCATGCAAGTTCCGTTGTCACGGCAACCTTTTCAAAACCAGGTGTGGAAAATGAACAACAGCCAGATATTTGATTATTGAAATAGAATTTCGCGGAATAACACATACGTTAATTCTAAAATAATGTTTGTTCTGATTAAACTAATTAATGGATTCTTCTGTAAAAGTTTGGAGGGTATTAATTGGCATTGTTATGTTTGATCTGCGTCCAATATTGCATACGTTTGTTAATATTTCTGGAAAACCTGATCTAATTAGTAACAATAAATTAATGGTAATGCAACATCATATACTAAACAGAAACTGGTTTTACAAACTTGGACAATAGAGACACAAGATAAATTTGAACATTTAATGTTTACATACATTTTATATTGGAGAAACATCTAGGCCTTTGAGTGAAATAATAAATGAACATAATCAATTCAAAAAATTTGTGATAATTTTGGGAATTAGGTCTCAGAACAATATTAGACAAGTTAACTATATTACACAGAGAAAAATACAAGACAAAATGAAAATTACGTAGATTTTAGTCGTTTTTTCACCGATAATATGAATTATTTTAAGATTGTTTTTGTTTACAAAAATGCAGTATAATTTATCCCAAGTATTTTAGCCTGCTGAACATGAATTTACCATCAGAACTAGTTCATAACACTTTTATTTCAGAAAAATGCTGGAAATATTTGAGTTACTAATTCGAATCTGATGAATATTAATATAAAGTAGGAGGGTGAATCAAATATGAACCGGACTTTTGTTTTAAAAATTTTATTGGTACGATCAATACAAATTTTAATACATATTATTTTTCTACATAGTCTCCTCTCTTATGTATACATTTTTCCCTCCGAATCGGAAGTTTTTTAATACCTTTCTCAAAGAATGAAACTGGTCGTGTCGATAACCAATTGCGCACAAATGTTTCTACACCTTCGTTGTCCTCAAAGTGGTGGCCTCCTAGTTCTTCTTTAAGTGGCCCAAACATGTGGTAGTCACATGGTGACAAATCAGGACTGTAAGGCGGGTGTTCAAGGGTTTCCCAATGCATTTTGTTCAATTTTCCTTGAGCTGTATGTGGCCGAGCGTTGTCATGCAACAGAATCACACTTCGGATAGACATATCCCGCCTCTATTGCCGATAGGCAAGTTTCACTTGTTGGAGTAGTTCGCAGTAATACTCAGCATTAATTGTACGACGTTCGTGCAGACAGTCGATCAGCAGTACGCCTTCAATCAGCTCACGAATTGCGTAGATATTCGCCTCGTTGATGCTTGTCGTGGGACGGCGTGCATGAGGCTCATTTTCCACTGTCTCTCGGCCATCTGAAAACTTTTTGTGCCAGTCGTACACTTGGGTCCTTGAAAGTGTTTCATTGCCGAACTGTGCAGAGAGTCGACGCAAAATTTCAGACGGTCTAACGCCCTCCCGCGCAAAAAATTTGATAACAACACGTTGCGCAACAGACGTATGCACCTCTTGCTCTGACATGATGCTACTAACAGCGCATCGACTACGCCTCGCCAAACCGACAAACTCCCCTCTTCTTAACATCCCTACCTAAGATATATCGAGACGTCACGCCACTCGAATTACCTACAGGGCGAGAAACAGAAAAGTCCGGTTCATATTTGATTCACCCTCGTATAATCTCCTCTCAAAGCATTTTACAATATATTTGTAACTCTTTTGAATATGAATCTTATATAAGAAATAGTGCACCACGCTACAGTTTTTTTAGAAATATGCTACGAAATATTGCTAAAATGGTATAGAAGTCAGATGTTTTCACAAAATTATTTATTATTTATATCTGAATTCTTAAACATTCTTCACTCATTTGCAGACCGAAATTTAATTTTCACCATTTCTCTGAATATGTTCAACATCTTTCCTTAGCTTACAAATGTTCCGATGTTAAAATGACCTTGACACTTATCTGCTAAGATCAGGTGCACTTTTCATTTAGAATTTGCTTCCCCGAAGCATATAATTTTGATGGTCATCGCTAACTGAAAGTTATTAGGAACCTAAAGATATTCAGCTAAATCTGGTTATATTTTTATATAATGATATAATATCCAGAATTTTTTTGCTGAATATATTTTTTTACTGTAACTTTTATCAGGAAGGCATTTCAATAATCGAAAGATTTTATATCTATATAATTATTATTTATCTAATCACAGTTTAGGATGTTTTAAATTCATCAAATTCCCGTAAAATTAATCTGATAAATTGCTACTTGTTTTTTAACTATGTATTTGGACATTTATTTATTTCAGTTATTTATTTATATCTGTCATTATTTTTTGTAAATTGAATGACTCTTGTACTAAATATATTAAAAAATTCATTGAAATTATTTATGAGTATTTGTAGCCCATTTTATTGGACTCTTGAAATCCCACAAATTTATTTCTGGAGTTTGTTCCTAGACTTACAATGCTATCATTTTTATTTCCACTAGTATGCTCTTCAAATGACCGGTTTATTATTTCTTTTTCAGTTACTTTATATCTTTAGCAAAAATAAACAACAATTAATTAAAAAATACCTACTTGAACATTCGAAGTAAATAATATAAAACAACAGTTAGTTTATTATACTTTTCAGATATTCGGTTACACTTACCTAATAGTTAATAACAAACTAAATATTTAACAAATTCTTAAAAGAAACACTGCTAGACCAGTAATTATTTGTTTCATTAAAAAAATTGCAACAACCGCCAAATCTGAAATAATAAATAAAAATGTTTGATTTTTTGTCCTTATAAAGTTAAGACACTGTTATTCTGTAAAATTGTCACATTTAATTTTTTAAATATTTTTCAATGTTTTAAAACGTTTTTTTTTTTTTGATTTCACAACTAAGATCCCTATAAACATTAACCTTAATTTAATTCTACTAAATGGATTTTCAAAAGGTGAAATTAAATATCTGAGAAAAATCTTTTCTCTTTTACAATATTAGATTATTTTAAAAAATTACCACGTAACAGAAATTTGTTCACAGGATATTTATAAGTGCTGCTGAAAATCGCTGAAATATTAAAAAATCTAGGTTTAACCTTTGTACGTGATAAAGGTGTTCTACCTTCATATACACAAACAATTAGAAAGGGGAAAAATCTTAACAAGGGATTCAACATTTGGGAAATATGCAAATTCTCTGCTGTTATTGACGAATAATAGTTAAAATAGATAACTCGTTTATAATTTTAAATAAGTTTTGCTATTACGGCAAATAAAATAGAACTGACAATGAAATATTTTACAAGCTGTAAACGAAAAGCCGACTTGATAAGGTGCATCTGTAAGAACAGTTGAAAGGGAATTTCGTGTGTCAAAATGAACAATACAGAGTGCGTTAAAAAAGAATAAGTACCATAAATCCTTAATAGTTCAAGAACTTACGGAAACTAATTTTTTAAGTCTAATGCGCTGCCGTGAGTGGTATGCTAGGTAGTGTGATCAAAATTCCGATTTTGTAAATCATGTCTTGTAGAACGATGAGAGTAGGTTACGAATTACAGAGTTTTATGAAGCACTCATCATTGGGCTGTTGAAAAGCCTCACCAAGTGGCAGACCGACGTTTACAGACCAGAGTTGGAAGCAACGTTTGGTAATTTAATTTAACTTACGTTTGTTAATTATGTACCTATTATAAAATTATGATTTTCTTCAGGAAATCGACTTATGGGACCATTTTTATTTGGATTCAACTTATTTGTGTTATTTTGCGACAAACAAGACATGGTCTTCTTCAATAAATTAAGGCCTGAGTTTATGAAGTGTGATATTTCCAGGAAAATAATATTGGTTACATACTTGTGAAACACCACTGGACCGTAAATTTTACGCTCGATAACAAAAATGAAACTTAAGGCGATTGGCGGGATAACAAAATACAATAGAAACATGCCATACCCGGCATCTTTTTACCCATGTGATCAAAATAAGCAAAGCAAAGACCCCCCGCCCCTCTATAGTAGCTTACGTAATACTTGAACGGCCCCTTTGTTCGCATTATAAAACTTGACAGAAATGAAACATATTTGTAGGTTGCATGCATCTTATATGACGCTACGTGGACAGAACATGAGAAGCAAAATGCGACTAAATAAGCCTTAAATTTTCAAACAGACGAATTATTTACACCAGTTGCATTGCAAGTTTATTCGGTCTGCTGGTGTACAATGAATAAGCATTCTGCGAAATAACGAATAAAATTCGTAGGATCAAGCGAATTTATAATATATATTTGAAGATGTAAAGACCGACATCTAGGATTTTCGGGGAAACTAGCACATAGAGGTTCCGAATCTGGAGCCGTTTCATGTAATTTCTGTTACCCGAAATTCCTAGGTTAGAATGTCAGGATGAAATTTTCAGGTTAAGTTCACCTGTCAGAGATATTGAATACTCTCTTGGAGGTGTCATTCCTTTGTACGCAAGACAATATATATAATATATATTGCATCTGGTTAGGAAACCTTCATCAGTTGCGCTTCCCACGATTGAATGTCCTCTCGAACACTTCTTTATATATTTGAGAGATATCGTTAAATTTGAAGACGCTAGATGTAAAGACCGACATCTAGGATTTGCGTACAAAAAAATGACACCCCGAAGAGAGTATTAAATATCTCTCACAGGTAAAGTCAACTTGAAAATTTTATCGTGACATTCTAACCTAGGAATTACGGGTAACAGCAATTACATGGAACGGCTCCAGATTCAGATCCTATATGTGCTAGTTTCCCCGAAAATCCTAGATGTCGGTCTTTACATGATAATATATATGTTGATTTGCTATATTTTCGAAAACGTATTTATTGAAAATGAGCCAATTCATTGAACTGATATTAAATTCAAGAAACTTGGTGTACAGTCTTGGAAACCCGAATGTCTTTGGTGTGAGAGCATCTGATTTTTTATACATTTTGCTATATATAGCTCTATATACTTGAAAGAGTCATCTACATTACATAGCTATAAGGTTGTTGGTTCTGCTCGGTCTCGTATACTTCCCTGTTCTCATGCATATTTAACAGTTGCCTTATTCACGAATTTTCCCAAGTTGGATTTCAGTTAAGATCAATTCGCAAGTTCTATTAAACTTGGCTTGTCTGTTAGGAACGTTCTGGTCCTGTTTCATAATAATAATATACGAAACTGTATATATTCTAGTTTACTTCAACTACAATTTTCCCAACAACTATTCACGTATAATATGTGCAAGCTATATTGCGTATATTATTGGCAAGCATATATTTCAAAAGTTAAAAAGTTATTATTCAAGAAATCTTTGCTTGTACACTAGTATTCACTAGTAGACCTATACACTCGTCAAGTATCTTTGACACTAGACCGTTGCGGCATCTCGTCATTTATTTTCGGAACTCTGGTTCTTTCAAAGCCGTAATTTATGTTTGCAATAAGAATAAAGATTATTTATCCCATAATATGGAAATAAAAAGCTCAAATCGACAGTGCTGTATAATTGATTTCTGAAAATGAATTTCATTTCCACGTATTTACTCATTGAACACATAAAATTTATTATAATTATTGTTGTATTAACAAAAACAAGATTTCATATTTATCCACCAACTTTTTATTACAGAAGTGATGGAAAAATTAAAAAATACACATAACAAAACTTACTATTCAACTATATTTCCTCCAATATACAGGGTGTCCCACGGTCGATGGTACCTTAGACGTTTACGGAAATCGGAACATGGGATGTTTCTGAAAATTTGGTTACCTAAGTAATTGCTCCAGATCTATTAATGTAAAATGTTGCCACTTATACCAAAAAGTAGGAACATTTTTTATGTTTTAAATGGGACACCCTGTATATGAGAGCATTCCAATAATCTAATTCTTACATAAACTTAATTTTATTTCATAATCCTTAATATTTAAGTTTAGGAATATTATATACCATTTGAAAGGGATTTTGATTGCCTTTCAGGTTAGTTGATAACATACTAGTTAAAACAATCACTTTTTAACATTTTTGTATCTAGCAATAAGTTCACGAATTATAAAAAACCTTGTATAACACAGAACAAACTTTTCTATTCCAGACTAATACATAGGCCAGTGGTAAGCTACTTCCAAAATTTTAAGTTTCTATGAAGTCAAATACCGCCTTAACAAACATTTAATTGAAGCGATGTTTTGAACAAAAAATATTGATTAGACCGTAATTACGAGTTCAAAAATGGTATCATATACAGGGTGTCCCATGTAAAATATCAAAATGTTACTACTTTTTGGTATAAGCGGCAACATAGCATCATTTAAAATATTTTACATCGATAAATGTGGAGCAATTACTTAGGTAACCAAATTTTCAGAAACATCATAAGTTCCGCTTCCCGTAAACGTCTAAGGTACCATCAAGCGTAGGACACCCTGTATAAAGAAGCAAAGTGTTCATAAAGGTTTACGGGCTGGAAGAATACCATTACGACAAGAAAAAAATACATCTTCACTAGTCGATGAGGCTCCAATTGAGGTTAACAATACTAAGTAAATGATAAGAAAGAAACACATATTATTTTTTATATTATTGATTATATACAATTTTTTCATAGATTTCACTGGGGATGAAGTTTTAATGGATCAAGAAATGAAGGAAATGGTCGTATAATGATAGATGAATAAATTAACTGGAATAATTGTAATAATCCATAGTTTTTTATATTCTTAAAACATACCTATTAAGTTCGGTAGGTAATATTTATTTAATAATAAAACCCGTATTTATAGTAATATCATTTCTAACAGTATAAAAAATTATATATTCCAAGAAATGTAGTTTCATTATAAGCTTAGTTAATTACATTGTTTGATTTTTCACCTGCATCAAAATGGGCTCTCCAAATCCTTCAATTGGTTTCTGATTCCAATAAAATATATTGTTTATTCGTAAAATAAAATATTATTAATTAAATAAAAATAGGAATTATGTTAGCCTAAAATTACAATTGACTCTAAAAAGAAAAGAATTATTAAATCTTATTTTTGTTAACAGAAAAACAATTATGAATTTACTGCTGACTAAAAACATTTTTTCTTGGTGTGTTTTCACAATCAACAAAACCGCACTCTCGATTTGATGTGTTGCTTTCCATTTTATGGGATAAATAATCTTTATTCAAATACACGGCAAACAAAAATTACGGCGTTGACAGAACCGGAGTTCCAAAAATAAAACACGAGATGGCGGAAAAATCTTACGTCAAAGATTCTACTTTTATCTTGTTATTTAAGTAAATTTTACACCACAAACAAGATTGCAGAAATATTCTTAAATGAAGCGGAAATATTGGGTTTGTAATTTGCCTGGCAATGATTGTCTCGGCTGTTTTATATCGAGTATATCATTATGCAGGGCAGACATTTTGACAGGTTTCGTCAGTATGAACTAAAAGTCTTAACAATGATATATGTATCTTATATAGGTAAAGCCCTTTTTAGAAGTTTTTAGAAATTTCAATAAATTTGTCAAACTCACAGCGCACTTATTTTTTTTTTCTGAATGGAGAACGGAAAAATATAATAAAGCAACCACATTCCATAAAATTAGGATATGCATGTTTACTAGAAAAATCATAGTATGAAGGTGGATCTTCATGCATCAAACGTATATGCGGTATTCGTGATTTGTGAACAATTCCCATCACATGAGACTACACAATTGAAAAACACCCAGAAGAAAATGTTTAATTTAATATTAAAATAAATTTAACTTTCTTGGCTTGCCAAACCACATCAATATAAATTTATTACTTTTTACTTGTTTGCAATACAGTAACACTGTTGAAAATTATTAATAAATTTTCTTTTAAATGTCCATTTATGAAATAGGAATGATGGAGAATATTTAATTGTTCTGGTCAGTTACTTGTTACTCTTTTACAAATGAATCTATAAAAACGCACTTAAGTGCTTACTTTAGTTGACAACTTTTCCTTTTTTTTTTCTCATAAACCATAAATTCGATAATCGACCAAAATACCTGCACTCCATTAAGTTACATCTTGTACAATCGACATAAAGAATAATGGTTGCTAATGGATTCACAAACTGACAAAAATGTGATAGTAATATAAAATTTATATTAATAATATTAATTCACTTCAGAATTTAAAATTATGAGTTATTCAAAGTCCAAATAGCATATTTCATAAAATCCTTAGAACTGAACTATTTGTAAAATTGAGCTACTTTCTATCCAATTAAAAAGAGTAATTAAAATCTTACTAATCCATACTACTTATTGTGTGGCAGGTTACCAAAATACACATTAAAATCGGTTTTTAAACATTTATTGAAATCTGTATTTTACAAACTATTGCTTAAACTTTAGGATACATTGTAAATGCACTGATTGAGTGTACCAGTACCATGGATGACGCCGTATGACACACCTAGAAATAAAAATATTTTTGTTATTAAATTACACGAAAGTATTAAAAAAAATTTTGCAAAAATGATTCCTTTCGATTTTGCATATTTACAATACCATCTATTTCACATTTACGTGGCTTTACATAAAATGCATTATTCGAACAGTAAATTATTTTCCTAATGTATAATTTCAATATAATTTTTACAATTTGTAAAATTAACTTTTTGCTCTTCTTTATTCAAGTTATTCTCAGGCCATATATATCAACCAATTTCACCCTATTTTTTTCTTGAACTATTGGAAATATTAAATTAAAATACCGGGAATATGACATACAAGATGTCATTTTTCCAGTATTCCAGGTGATGTTTCGATACCAAACCATTATATTTCAGAGTCATATAATGGTCAATATAAAGAAATAAGGATATCAAAGGGTATCAATGCACAATAAATTTCTATAAAATCTTTAACTTATTTTTGAATTTTCTTAAAGTTGGAATGTCACAAACAATCTTAAATATTTACATATAATATATACAGATAAATATATACAGACACATATTTACACCAAAATAGAAGTACACACCAAGGCCGTTATTTTGTTGATTAGTGATGGAATGATTAGAACTAGAAAATTTATATTTTTTCATGCACTTTCAGGATATATAAAAATGTATAAACAAAAAATTTATTTTTATGAAAAAGATGGTTAATTAGTTAAAATTGAATCTTGAATCCCCGAGACCTCTCTAACTGGCAACAGCCTTGCCACACACCAAAAACCTGAAATTATCCTGTGACTGAAATACTCCTAATAGCAAAACATTCATAAAGAAATTGTTAAAAAATTTTGAGACAGTATATCAGTTCAAAATGACCGATTGAGGAACGCTCTCATTTCTAATGTTAAAAAATTGCAACTATAACTGAAAATATTTAAGATCATAATTTACCATCGAACTTTATTGCTGAAATCAAGTTTATATGAAAACAAATGGTTCTCTAGAAGTTTCTGAACAATATCAAGTACCACCAGTAAAAATTAAGCCATGATCAATAACTCTGAGAATACTTGTGAAGGAATTAGGTAGGTATCCTATCAGCAAAATATAGATTCACTCTAGCATTTTCGGCCCAAGGGAGATTAATTACCTCAAGTGAATAAGTTGCAGGTGCTCAGTGGTATGACCAGTTCGTTCACCCGATTTGACTCCACTAAATTTTTTCTGTGTAATATTTGAAGTCCAAAGTCAAACGATGAATTATGGCTAACAATAAATTTAGCGAATCGATAGGACCTAAGGAAGCAGACATGAAACTGCAGTTAGGTGACCACTCAATCCAAATTTGAAGACAGGAGATGTAAGACCGACATCTAGGATTTTCAAGAGAATCAGTACACAGAGGTTCCGAATCTAGAGCCGTTCCGTGTAATTGCTGTTCTCCCTTAACTCCTAGGACAGAATGTCACGATAAAATTTTAAGGTTACTTCACCTGTCAGAGATATTGAATACTCTCTTCGAGGTGTCATTCCTTTGTACGCAAGACAATATATATTATATATAAATATAATATATATTTTTTCTGGTCGGGAACCTTCATCAGTTGCGCTTCCCACAATTGAATGTCCTCTCGAACACTTCTTTATGCATTTGATGAAGGTTCCTGACCAGAAACAATATATATTATATTTATATATAATATATATTGTCTTGCGTACAAAGGAATGACACCTCGAAGAGAGCACTCAATCCAATTTAAGACAGATACTGAAGTTTATTTAATTCTAGGCATGGACCTTTGTAGATATTAGATTTAATATAAGGTTAATACAAAAAAAATACCTTCATGCCCCTGGCAATTGACAAAAATTGTAAACGAATCTCCTATAAATTTTTATTATTTCGTACGTTTTATTCGTATCTGCCACTGTTTTTTGTGTAAAAAATTATCAATTTCATGTGTACCGTAAAAACAAACAATCATTCTGTGACGCAATACCTATGTTATTTTTATTTCTAAATCATTAAAAACATAAGTTTACCTGACGTTGAAAACGAAGAGCTCAAATTCAGTGCTCTAAATGGTCACCTTTAGCCATTACACAGGAGTCTAGACATCGACATATAGATCTTCGAATTCGATTGAAAATCTCAGGAGAATCTTCAATAACTCTACAAGAAACAATAATGTGGTTTCTTATGTCTTCTATGTCTTGAACAGAATTTCCATTATAAACCAATATTTTTAAATGTTTCCAAGTTGAAAAGTCTATCGGATTTAAATCAGGTGGACGAGCTGGCCAAAAATGAGGTGCACCTCGACCTATCTAGGGACGTGGATATGTTTCGTTCAAATATTGGCGTTCTATCAAAATGGGCAGGAGTGTCATCGTGCATAAACCACATTCCTTCCATGACATCTAAAGGTATCGGACCAAGTAGAACAGGCAGCTCTTCCCTTAGAAACTGAGTGTGTGTATCTCCATTTTATGTAGGTGGAAGAAGATGTCGGCCAATTGAGTGATCTCCAATAGTTCCAATCCACACGTTTAAAGAAAATCGTTCTTAGTGGTGAGCTTTAACGATGGCATGAGGATTTCCGCCCATATGTGGTTGAGGTGTTTATTAACAATTGCTTCCCTTGGAAAACTTGCTTCGTCCATGAATAAAATATGCTCAAGAAAATCTGGGTGTTGTCTAATCACATCTAGCAACCAAACCGAAAATGCTAGACGGTTGGGAAAATCAAGAGGTAACATTGTACATGCCTGATATAGATACAGTAGCTCTACCTTTAAGATGGCAATTACCGCCGTATGATCAACGTGTAGCTGTAAAGCAATTTTCCCAATGTTGGTATCAGGTTGCTCGTCAATTAAATTGAATACATGTTCTTCGAATTCTAGTGTTCTAATATCCCGGTGGCCACCATAATAATGTTTTCTAGGTTTGAAGCTACCTGTTTCTCTTAGTCGTTGATGAAGCCCTCCAAACAAAGTATGATGAGGAGCTACACGATGTGGATAACTTGCAGCATATCTTCTCAATGCTTTTAAGTAATTACCATTAGAAAGACGGTAGACGAAATGCATATCAGCCATTTCTGCGTTTGAATAATCCGCAATATTGGTGAAAAATTGCGAGAGGTCAGCACAAATATCACTGTGTGTCAAGCAAAATTAACGAAAGAAACTAAGTTAGACTGTCTTCTAAATGTTATTTGTGGCATATTCTTGATTATTTTTATGTTTTCTTGAGAAATAACACCACAATCGAAATAAAAAACTGTATATTGAAACAAAATACCAAACGGTTCAAAGTCGATTCTAATTTGTCGTTGTCAATTGCTTAAAAATATGTATTGAAAATTGAAAGTTTGATTTATGACATTTAAATATACAGGTAGCACAAAAATTTCTAAAGATCATTTATTAATTTAAACAGCTTTCAAGTTGGAAGAGTTTGAAAGAGTTGTTGGTGAAAAAAGGAACACTCTGTTTCTGCGGGGACTTGGAACTAGTCTCCATTTTTTATAATAAACATCCAAAGATTCGAGATCTTTTTCAATCATTCTCTTTGCTGCATCAAAAGATTTAACTTTCACCGCTATAGCCAGATCATCGGCATACGCAAATTTATGTGCAGTCGTTGCAGGAAGATCAGCGGTGTATAAATTAAAAATGACAGGAGCAATTACGGAGCTCTGAGGAAGGCCATTATTTAGAATTCCCTGTTTGCTGACTTTGCCGTTCATGATCACTTGGAAGTTTCGATCAGAAAGCATGTTACTCAAGAGCCTTCCAAGTTTTTTACAGGAAATCACATGGAGAAACTTATAAAGGAGACTTCCTCTCCAGACTGTATCATAGGCAGCAGTTAAATCTATGAATACAGCCGTGGTTTTAAGACATTCCTGGTATCCTGATTCAATGAATGTTTTCAGGCTTATCCCTTGGTCCGTACAGCTTCTACTTGGTCTAACTCCAGCTTGTTCGATTGGAGTGTTTGCAAGTAATATGTCTTGGGGTCTATTGAGTATGAGTCTTTCCAAGAATTTGTAGCAGGTGGTAAGGAGGGAGATTGGTCTATAGCTTTCGGCTCGTGATTTTGGCTTTCCAGGTAGATACAAAAAAGCAAGAAATAAAAAAAGAATCCCAATTGCCAAGGGCGTACTGAAAAAATATATAGGGACAAAAAAGTTTGCAGATTTCAAGATCTTGTACTTGTACATCCGTAACGAAGCGTTTGCGGACATATGTTCATAGGAACTTTTGGTCATAAAATGATTCAAGGAAGGACATCTTGAAATCGTTTCCACTTATTCATTTATACTTATTTTCAAATCTATCGTCATCTTTCTTAAATGAATTTTACAAGAATCATAATTATTTCACCATTGTTTGTCTGAATTCCATTAAATTGTATTCATCGTTTTAGAGTAACACAAATTTTATTTCTCTTAAGAATGAATGAGGTCGAGATGGTTACAGAAAATGCATGGATTATAGTAGTTATCCAAAAAATAATTTGGTCAAGTGCGAGTTGGACTCGCATACTAAGGGTTCCGTACCACCTTCAAGATTCTATTCCAGTTTCAGACAAGCAGGGAATGCATTTTCTTATATATACCCTAATATCGTTTAAAGGAGGCGTTTTAAATTTATAAAAAATATACACGTTGATTTTCCACACATAGACTTTTTATTTTATCTGCTTCAGGATTCGCATGATTTTTATCAGAATACATATGTATTTAATTTTCTAATTTGGCCCCTAAATATTAACATTACAGTTTTATTTTACTAATAAACTTTCAGAGAAGCCTTTTGTAATCTACTGTCTGAGTTTTGAGGCTCTGTAGATTGGAAGATAAAGGGCAAAATAGGTCAAGTTTTAAAATATAAATTATTAAATCTGTTATTCAAATTATTTAAAAATACAAATAAAATATATTTGTCAAAATTTAAATAGTGTAGTTCCTAAAGTGGGAATTAACTCGATGTTTAATATTTCTGTTATTATCTTTTAAACAAATGATTTAAAAATATGATATATTTGCAATTCACATAGTGAGCCTTTTATCTGATATATTACATCATGCATTTCAAAATTGAATTTTTATTTTCCATTTAATTGTATAATTTGTCCCTAAAATTACTATGGGGGTTTTCTAATAAATTTTCTTATAAATTTCAAGTGAGCCGCAGTACCCCTAATTATTTTGAAAATTTTAGTTAGTATGGTTTCGGAAATAAAGCGAGAAATGAAACTTTTTTATATCTTTATGTTAATCTCTTGTAAACAATTAATTTTAAAAATATGAAAAATATATATTTGTATTCTTTATAATGAGCCCTTTTATTTGATGTATTGCATGACGCTTTATTTTTTTTTCCGTTTAATTGTATAATTTGGCCCCCAATATTAATATTAGGAATTTCTTCATATTTTTCCTGTAAACAAAAAAATGTCTTATAGTTTGGGGAATAATGTGGGGAATGGGTATTTTTTAATATATTTTAAAATATTAATTTTAAAAAAATTTAAAAATTTCATTTGTTTTCGTCATAATGATCCTTGCGATTTGATATATTACATGATCCGTTGGAAACAATTATATTTTTTTATTTTCCATTTAATTCTATAATTTGCCCCCCAAAATGAATATTAGGGGTTTCTCCTTATTTTTCCAGTAAAGTTCAGATGAGGGGCTATAACTCAATTTTTTTTCAAAATTTTCCAGCTCATGGTTTCGGAGATAAGGGCGGGGTATGGGTAAAATTTTTAATATTTTTGTTAATATCTTTTAATTAATTTATTCTAAAAGTATAAAAAAATATATTTGTTTTCGTCATAATGAGCCCATTCATTTGACTTATAAAATGAAGGGTTAGAAACAATTTTAATTTTATATTTTCCATTTAATTCTGTAATTTGCCCCCTAAAATGATTATTAGCGGTTTTTCCTTATTTTTCCAGTAAAGTTGAGGTAAGGGGCTACACCTCCATTTTTTCCAAATTTTCCAGCTTATGGTTTCGGAGATAAGGGGGGAATGGGTGAATATTTTTATAATTTTGTTAATATCTTTTAATTAATTTATTTTAAAAATATGAATAAAATTTATTTGCTTTTGTCATAATGAGCCCTTTCATTTGATATATAACATGATGGGTTAGAAACAATTTTAATTTTATATTTTCCATTTAATTTTGTAATTTGTCCCCAAAATTAAAAGTAGAGGTGTCTCCTTATTTATCCAGTAAACTTCAGATCAGACTCTATACCTCAATTTTTTTTCAAAACTTTACGTTTTATAGTCTCGGAGATAAGGGGGGGTGGAATGGGTAAATTTTGGTATATTTTCCTTAATATCTTTTTAACTAATTTATTTTTAAATATGAAAAAAATATATTTGTGTTCCTCATAATGGGACCTTTCATTTGATGTATGACATGATGCGTTTGAATTTTTATTTTATTTTTAAATTTTTATTTAATTCTATAATTTTCCCCCAAAATTAATATTAATGTTTTCTTCTTATTTTTCCTGTAAAGTTCGGGCTACGTTCTATATTTCCTATTTTTTTCAAAATTTTAGGCTTAGTAGTTTCGGAGATCAAGGGGGGGAACCGTCGATTTTTTTAGTTATTCCTCCCAGAAGTACCCCTAAAATCAAAATTTCTTCATTTACGATATGTACTCCTAATCGGGTCACCAAACTATACATTGATGCCAAATTTCAACCTCTTTCGTCCAGCAGTTTAGTAGAAAATTGTTGTGATATGATAGAGGCAGAAATCCGGAGTGATATTATAAGGATATCCGTATATTGTATATACGGAACCCTAAAAAATGAACAGGTCTTCTTGAAAACCAAATAATTTGAGAATTATTTTTCGACTATAGCAATTCAAGTTACAACTGATTTTCAGACTCATATTTCTTATCCTGCAGATCCAAAGTTGAGTTAAACGTAATGGTTTGTTTTTCTCTGGCTCCCCATTGTGAGAGCTAAGTTTTAATTGAGCTCCCTTAATATTTCAACGTTCATTTCCAGAACGAGCCGCCTTCCAGGACCAGAATTCAGGACGATGACTACTAACAAGTTCTGCGTGCATTATCACTACACCGTCGTCGAAGCAGGAAATATTCGAAACTAATCGTCACGCGATTTTCGCCTCTATTTCCTTCCGGTCTAAACCTCAAAACTGCTAACGAGCCGACCGTAGTGTTAATTCAATATCCGCGTTGTCTTAAGTTTTCTATGTAATTTGCATGGAAGCCATTTTGAAAGCTCGCTAGAAGTACGAGTAGAGCGCCAGGCTCCTGCCTGTTCCCGGTTACGAGGGAACGGAAAATTCGCCACCCCGCCGGTGGGGTGAGATTTCCTCGCGCGCGCGAGAGAGAGTTCCTCCGGGGTTCTTCGAGAATGTTGCGAGGCGGCGTGGCGACGTCGGGCGGGCCAAGGGGGAGCTCGGGGCTGGGGCTGGGGGGGCTTCGAGGTGTTCGGCACGGGGTAGGTAAGGAAATTACATAAACCTTAAGTAAGCGAAGCTGATGCTCGCTGTCATGGAGAAACTACAGTGTTATGATTAATTATGCTTTTCCCGCATCTACATATATATGTATACACGTGAAAGCGTAGATGGGAGGTAGGTGTATGTTTACACAGGGAAAAGTTTTGGGGAATATTTCAAGAAATTTAATATGTTACGCAAGTTATTTAATTAACAATAGTTACATTTATAAATTCAAATAACTGTTCATGTTTTAACATAATATGGAAATGTTTATAAATCAGCTTGAGAAACTTTGTAAACGGACTTTTCACAAACTTGCAATCAAAATCTAGGACTTTACAAAAATATGCGGGGTCCACATTTGAAGAATTCCTTGAGTAACACAAAAGTCAGCTTTAGTTAAACGTTTTTATTAAGTATGTTAGCTACAGTCACTTGAAATGATTGAAGCGAAGGCTTCGCAGTGAGGCAAACATAAGAAAATAGATCAATATGGTAGTAACATGCAAAAATTCGACTTTGTTGCGATAGTTCGTTTTGAACCTTTCTTGACCTCAAAAGGTCCATACAACTTAGTTTCCTGTGTGATAAATAGGGAACAGATAATAAATAAGCAAATATAACGTCCATTTTATAAGGGGCGTTTCGAAAATAGGCTTCCAAACTTCTGTTGTGTATAGAACTCACTAAAATAAGCCAAAAAGTCCCTATGAATATGTGCCCTAAAACGCACCCTTAGGAAGTAATATGCTCTTAAAAGGACGCCAACAAAAATGTTTTATGTTAAATAACATTAAAAATTATAACAAAGTGTTAAAAAAAGTAATTACTCTTGCAAAAATTATGAATGATAAATCAAAGGTTGAATCCATACAAAATAACAGCAAGCTTTTATGGAAGTTTATCATTAACAAAATTAACAAAAATCGCAACACTAATCAAATAATATTGCCAAATTCGAGTAAATCATGAAGAAATATCCAATACTCAAAGAATTGCCTACGAATTTAATAAATTCTTCTGTAATATTGGACCTGAATTAGCGAATCAAATTAATACGCCAAATAATAATAACATTGAGCATCCAACACCAAATGATAAAAGCACGTTTCTAACACCAACGAATCGTATAGAACTAAATAAGATAATTATGAACTTAAAAGAAAAATCCGGTGGAGTAGATGGTATAAACGTAAAAACTCTAAAGCACATTGCCGAATATATAACACTACCTCTGAAATATATATTTAACAAATGAGTTGAAACGTCTACGTGGTCAGACGCACTGAAAACCGCTGAGTCCCGATCTACAAAAGTGGTGATAAATTATTATGTACTAATTACAATATCAAATATAGCTAAAGTCTTCGAAAAAATATGGCATAAAAGTAATCTTGACTTCGTAACAGACTGCAACATAATCTCGGATAAACAATACGGGTTTTTAAAAAACAAAGGCACGAAAGATGCCATCTACCTAGTTCACCAGTTAATTACCGATAAAATAAAATAGAAAGAGCTTGTCATAGCAACTTTCCTTGATTTGAAGAAGGCTTTTGATACGGTTAATCATGAGATATTATTGGAAAAGCTAAACAACTATGGGATTAAAGAAATTACCCTAAATCTCATAAAAAGTTATTTGACAGATAGGTATCAGTTTGTAAGAATTACTAACTACAAAAGTAGCAAAGATAAACTAGCTATGGGAGTACCACAAGGCACTCTACTAGGACCATTACTGTTTCTCCTATACATAAATGACCTGCTGTTTAGCTTACCAATAATTCCATATTATCTTATGCGGATGATACCGTAGTAATAAGCAGAAGTAATTCTTGGAGCGAGACCCAACTCATTACGGAGAACTACATACAAATAATCAGTAAATGGCTCCGCAGTAACCAGTTATCATTGAACCTGAATAAAATAGTTTATATAACCTTCGGAAGCTACATAGATAGCATACCAAAAAAATTAGAAATAAACATAGATGGCCAAGAATTGAAAAGAGTAGACACATGCAAGTATTTGGGTGTATATTTCGACAGACACCTTAAATGGGAAAGACACATAGTGCATGTAGTTAGCAAATCCAAATATTTAATCTTCATATTCAAAAAACTGTCTGAATTTATGCATGCAAAAACATTACTAAGGATTTACTATGCACTATTTCATAGCATTGTAACGTATGGGATACTAGCTTGGGGAGGAGCGTACAATGAAGTGATTGATGTACTAATCAATATACAAAACAGGTTACTAAAAAGAGCCAAAATATATAAGCTATCAGTAGATCAAATTCCTTTAAGCCTAAAACAATGCTTTATATTAGAATCCCTCAAGTTTCATTATGACAGCTTAAAAGATAAATATTTTCGCTCGAATAGTATAACAAGAAATAAACCACTGTTACTTCCAAAAATAATTAAAAACTGCAGTATACAGAATTCTAAATACCAAGCCATTAAATATTTCAATAAACTAGACAACAATCTTAAAGCTATTAATTGTAGAAAACAAATGATAAAAAAAGCTTAAACTGTGGGTTTCAAATACAACGCCTAGATAGTACAAGTCTATATATATTATAAGAAATAGGTAGAAATTAATTCGAATACTATAGATATAAATGTACGAGAATATTTGTATAGCGGTATGTGTGAGTATGATGTATGTATGAGTATAGAACGTAAAACAGTATATGTGTATTTTGAATGTGCGTATGTATAAGTATACGTTATTACTGATATAACGTAATCACTTAAATACTGTAATTAGCAAGTAGGATCATTGGGCCATGTTCGCCTCAGTACGAGAATATCATTTGTCTAATGTCACCTTTTGGCGCTCATTAGAAATAAATCTTTTAGCGTGTAATTCAATTTTGTATTCTCTTAGCTCCTGTGCACAGAGAGTTCATCTCTCTCTTACAGGATACATTACATTGTATTATTGCTTAGGTGATTTTCTATGGATTGTGTATGAGCTAAATAAATAAATAAATAAATAAATAAATAACAAGTGCTACTCAGTTTTTTGACATGCAAATCATAATTTTTTCGGCCAGTATTTTTTTTATTTCAATTGTTTTACAATTTTCTCTACACCTGTATAAAATCTTGGTTACAACATTAAATCAAGGCAGACAACTAAACACTTCAAGCTGACCTTGTCCGAGTTAACCCGCTAGGGGTGCGTATTGTTACAGAAACTTGACCGATGGTCATTGTAAGAGAAACTTCTTGGAAAATATATATTGCATAAAAAGTAAAACTTTATTCCGTTATAATACTTTTCTACACTGAAATGTAATAAAACTGGTTTAAGAAAAAGTAGTTTAATTCTCCACATTTTAACTCAATATTATATGTTTTATAATACCAATAAGAGAAACATGTTCCTTACTGCTAAATGTCGCTACTTCTTACAACAAAAGCCTGGAAATATTGTGGTGCGTTCCCGCATTTGTTTAGTGTATTGTGTTCAATTTGATTGAATTACTTCATTGATTTTTAAACTTCTGCACCTTTTCTAAAACATTCCGTCGCGCTAATGCTAATTGTAAGTGTGTTTTTGCGTGTAAAATATGGACAGTATTGTGATTCGTGTTTTGGATCCCAAGCTATTAAGACGCTTGGGAGTTTCGTGCAATGTACTCCGAACTTTTCGGTGGCTTTGATTCCGTCTGAAGAGACGCCGCTTTTTGTTGTCTTTTGCGTTACGATCCGCGAGTTTTTAGCTCCATTCGTGGCGACCGCTAAACCGCTTTCATTTTGTTTCTTTTGTGTTTACAAAAGCGCATCATTTGTTGTTAAACCCGCATTTTTTTGTATGTTCAATCAATGAACATTACGTCACTTTTTTTTGTGTAACGTGTTGTCCAGACGAAGCTCTAAGAAACTGTTCCTGTTCACGGGGCTAGCCTCAGAAGAAAGAACCAAGAAAAGACCAGAGCTTCGACTTAAAGGTTAGTGATAACTTTTATTTGGTGATTCGTTTATGTGACGGCACGTGTTTATTGGTAGTTCCGCTAAAAGGTCCTTCGTCAATATATACTTGCATTGAACCAGCATTGAACTAAAACCGCAACATCTATTTCATACATTTTTTTGAATATTATTCTCTATATGTAATGTTTATCGAAGACATTACATAACATATTGGAAGAAGTATATTCCGGTTTGTATTGCATTAAAAGCTTTAGAAAACTTTAAAAAACAAAAACCGACTTCACAAATATAAAAATAGCTATACTAAAAATAAATAAATAAGATTTTCCTCCTACAGTTAAATACTTATTAAATTGAGAACGGAGGTTTTTGCGGCCATAGTCATAGCTGATGCTACTTTTTCTGGATTTGGACCGCGTCATTTTTTCGAATTAGTTTATTTATATACCTAAACCGGGATATAAACAAAGTTTGCCGACGTTTCGCCCACACTTATAAGGGGCTTTTTCAAGGATGAGACAAAAAACAAAACAAATGTTACTTACCTTGCAGCTACTCCATTCATTTCATCTTTTTCTCACGAACACTTCAAATCTCGAAATTTGAACTCAATCATAAAATAATCCCATTAAGTTCCTCCTACCCTTCTTGTACCTGAAAATTTCGAGGGGCCAATTATTATTTCTTCGTACCTATTACTCAATTAGAATTTGTACTTCATTGTGACAAGTTGAATAAAAAGTGAAGTTTTGAAGTGTTCGTGAGAAAACGTGAGAAAAAGATGAAATGAATGGAGTAGCCGCAAGGTAAGTAACGTTTGTTTTGTTTTTTGTCTCATCCTTGAAAAAGCGCCTTATAAGTGTGGGCGAAACGTCGGGAAATTTTGTTTATATCCCGGTTTAGGTATATAAATAAACTAATTCGAAAAATGATGCGGCCCAAATCCGGAACAAGCAGAATCAGCTACTTATTGAAATATTAAATACTTATTTATTTTTTTAAATTTGGCACCGACTTCAAACTTCTGCTGTGTATAGAACTCATTAATATAAGTCAAAAAGTTCCTATTAACATGTGGCCTAAAAACGCACTTAAAATGATTCAGACAAAACTAGTTTTTGCTGTTATTGACAAAACTAGCGAAAATAAATAGAAAAAAATGTATAGGTCTTACATAACTTTTTACGTTTTTTTGACATGCGTCCTATTTAGGTTGATGAAGTGGGTTTTCGGCCGTATTTTTTTATTTCATTTTTTTACAATTTATAGAATCTTAAGAAAAAAATATTATCTTTGTCTAAATCGATGTTTTCAACATTTTTATGGTAAATTAAGTAAATAGTAAATAAATTCACAATTTCAAACAAAGTCATGGGAACTAATATTGCCTAAACACACCTACAAAAAAACACTGTTGTCCAACGAGTCCTGAGAAGCAATCAAACCATCACACCACACTGATAAGTATTTTACAATATATACATGCATAATATTATACAGAAAAACTAGTCTATGTATCCATAGATTTGGTTTCACTCAATGAGTTTTTCTATGAGAAGGCAACTAGTATCCCAGACAATTTAAACAAATTACTTTTACCACTCTTTTATTCTCAACTGCTTAACTGATCTGTTTTTCCGAAATCACCATGAAGAGGAAAAACCCAAATGAACAATCAAATTTTAGACCTCATCTGAAGAAATATAAGGATGTTCTGGGCATACAAAATCATTGTCATTTCTACTCTGAGAAAAAGCAAAGAAAATTTACCATTCTTTATGAAATGGACAAACAGAATCTATAGAATCAAAGGTCAGCTCGTCCAGAAAAATAAGTTAGTGAGTCAAACGTGGCACACCTCGGATCTTAAATGACCAATAGAGTTTGTAAAATACCAAAATGATAAGTCCGGGCGGAGAGAAGCCCCAGAGTCTCTCCGTTTTGATGTTAGCCTCGGGCAGCCTATGGCAAAACTAGGTAGAAAACTCTGGGTTGAGCGTAGGTCCTCTGAATTGGTGCGTTTGTGTTAGCATACTTGAGATTCACGTTCCTGGCAGATTGAACCGGTCCAGAATTCGAAGCAAATCCTTCTTCTCTATATACATCTCTAAATCGTCCCTTACATGATGAGTAGCAGAGCTAGTTAGACCGGTAACATTGTCTATACATCACAATCATAGAGTTCGAGTTGATTCGGCCGAAAGATGTGGTGTACACCATTTCAGGCGCCTGCAGCAGACTAGGCAAACTTTAGTGTTGTGGTTTTAGAAAATGCTGAAATAGTGACTAACATTATGGTGTGTGCACTAGAGCATTGAAAATAGATTCATTAATATGACCCGGCCAAACCTAGCAGTATCTACGACAAATCGGTTAATCCTGATGGTCATTCCAAGTTTCTGCATGAAAGACTTTGTGTCTCTATCAGTATGAGACCTGACGTTAACCTATTGATATATTGCATTCCGTATGATTTGTAGGTAGGAATGTGAAACTGGTTGTAGGAGTTCGTTAATATATAATTGAACTCTTGGCAAGAACGAGAGGTGATCTGGTTCCGATACATATGACGGCTCATACTGTGACACTTTGCTGTGTTATTCCAGTTTTGTTGAGTTCTGTTCTACTTCAAGCTGCGACCCTTGTGTTGTGGTTTCAAAGGATCGATAAGCTCTCAGCTCCACTTCAAGCAATCTTCGAAAAATTATGATCCTCGAGATCCGTTATATAGCTGCAATTACTAACAAATCTAACAGGGTGCAAATCATCACCTTCTAATAGTGTAGGTCCTTTTCAAAACCCTTAGCAAGGTTGATAGATTGGCAGTAATTCTTCTTCTATTAAATGATCAAATTGGTGACCACCATGAATTCCTGGTATTGTTAATTATGGAACAAAAAAATATATAACAATAGAACACTACCACTAAATTAATAATAGTAAGAAAGGACTAATTTATGTATATTTCCAAACATTTTGGAGCCTAGGTCAGATTCAGTTGTCAATAGCAAAGAAACTATCAAAAAAGCCACAATTCTAAAATATTAAATTAAAATATTTGACAATATCTGTTATTTGACTAATGAAGTAATTAAGAGAATTTAATTTGATAATAGCACAGAGATCATCTTCTATACTACTATAAAATTGTAAGTTTGTTTGTTTGTTTTTGTTTGTTTGTTTGTTTGTTTGTTTGTTTGTTTGTTTTTGTTTGTTTGTTTGTTTGTTTGTTTGTTTGTTTGTTTGTTTGTTTGTTTGTTTGTTTGTTTGTTTGTTTGTTTGTTTGTTTGTTTGTTTGTTTGTTTGTTTGTTTGTTTGTTTGTTTGTTTGTTTGTTTGTTTGTTTGTTTGTTTGTTTGTTTGTTTGTTTGTTTGTTTGTTTGTTTGTTTGTTTGTTTGTTTGTTTGTTTGTTTGTTTGTTTGTTTGTTTGTTTGTTTGTTTGTTTGTTTGTTTGTTTGTTCGGGCATCACGTAAGAACTAGTGAACTGATTTTGCTGAATCTTTTTTTGTAGACTGGAAAAATTGGACCTTTTTCTCCTTTTAATCATGTCATTCGTGTACCCACAGTGGCCAATATTCTAAACTAAATTTTGTCTTATTTGTTGAACAACCCTTTTATACATAAATGTCTATAATGACTGAAAAACTAATAATAAAAAACTTGAATGAGTTTATAATGACGACATAAAACTGCGAAATCAAAATACCTAAATTTATCATCAGCAATCCTTATTTACCCATAAAATTACTATTATAAATTCTATTGTACCAAACAAAACACGCTAATAACTGTTAGTTTCAATCACTTGAAGAAAATTAAAAATAAAGATTTTAAACTCAATTATTTAAACAAAACAAACAACACGAAACATAGTTTTAGCTTAAATAACAAACAAATAATTAGTGTAGACTACAGAAATATACAATAATAATAATATCTTACAATCAACGCCTGCTATGAATAAAATCAGACAAGAATTTGAAGTCGAAAGATTATGGAAACATAAATTTTATCCTTATAAGTTCATAAAACTTTAGATTCTTCCTCCATAGGAATTGCCTAGAATTTTGCAAAACTCTCCTTGAAATGTCAATAAGTGGAACCTTTTAAAAAAAGAGCGGCAGTCCTTTGAGACTGATCGATAGAAGGAAAAGCTTCTTACGAACTATTCTTCCCTTCTCTCGTTATCTCACTGTCTCTATTTTTCTTACTTTGTGTTACTGTTAGTAGTGAATATAAATATCAGGTGAATCAAAATAATTGTCGCTCTTTATTACGACTCAAGTATTATTCCTAATTTAATTCTTAATTATATATCTGCTAAGAAATATAAGTTTAGATATTTAGTATGTGTTTGTAAATAGTTTTGTTCATCTGAAAAAGTATTTCTAGATTTATATTACGGTAGCAACGATTTAAAATTTTTAAGTTCTTATTGTATGTATTATTAAAATGAGTTTTATTCATTTTATGTGAATTAAAATTATTTAGTAAATAAAATTAATTAATAATGACATAATATTTAAAAACAAATTATACATGTTCTCGGTTTCAAACCCGAGAACTTTGGATTCGCAGCCGTGCGCTTTAGACTCTGGACTACTTCACTATCCTTCAATTATGTTCTTTACAGGATATACAAGTTCCGGATGTATGTAATACATCAATTCTGAGTGGTAAACGAACTTTGTTTATTACGATAACAAAACGATGTAAACAACTGCATATATACAATGTGGTTGAAATAAGGGAGAGTAGAATAAGTTATACGGGGTGGTTCAAAACAGTTATATTGAGTGGGCCATAAATAGTTGCAGATACCAGGTGGTTCATAAAAGACGGAGTAGAGTTGTTTATACATGGTGGTTGAAAAATGAGATCGAGTCGAATTATATAGTGTATAGAGTGGTTAAACAAATATTTTATATGCACAAGTAGTAGCATATATAGGAAGGTGGAAAAACGTGGAGGAGTATAATTACAGCTATACAGGTGGGTTTAAAGAATATTATAAAGAAATGTTATGATCTACAAGCTTTTCCATTTACTGGATGGTTGAAATATAGGGTGGAGTAGACTTTTAAGGATACAAGGAGGTACAAAAATATTATATTGGGTGGCAAATAAGCAGTTGCAAATAAAAGGCTGTTCAAGTATAGGGTGGAGTAAAATTATAATTATACAAGGTGGGTAATAAATGGTTGAAAATTTTTTTTATAAAGCAGTTACATATATGGAGTACCTGAAATATGGGACGCACGAAAGTTATATTTACACAGTATGATTCAAACAGGCTTAGAAAAAGTTACAAATGAAGGGTGCTTTAAATGAAGTGTGGAGAGAAATTATAATTTGTAATGTGGTCAGAAAAATATGAGAAAAAATTGTGAAATTGCATATAGATAGTTGAAATATAGGGTGGAGAAGTGATATAGGTAATTAAAAAATGTTATATTGGTTGACCAATAAGCAGCAGCGTGTACAAGGTAGTTGTAATACATATAAGATGATTTAAAAAAATTTTGAACAAAATTGTTATATAAGGTGCCCCATAAGCAGTTGCGCAGTTTTAGTAAAATATGTTAGGCATTGACGGCTTTATAGTTTTACAGGGAGGTACAAAATATGTTATCCTGGGTGGCCGATAAGTAGTTGCATATACAAGGTGGTTGAACTAGAGGGTGGAGTAGAAATATAGTTAAACAGGTTGGATAAAAATAGATAGAAGTAAAATTATAGTAATACAGTGTGATTAAAACAATGTTAGAAAAAGTTGCATCTGAAGGGTGATTAATTGTACTTTACAAGGTTGCTCAAAAATATCAGAAATAATTATTATATAGCGTATACCATAAGCAGTTGCATGGCAGAAATATAGGGTGGAGTAGAGTTATAAGCAGGTGTTGAAAAAAGTTATATTGGGTGACAAATAAACAGCAGCATATGCAGGATGGTTGCTGTGTAGAGTCAAGAAGAGTTACAGTTATACAAGGTGATTAAAAAAATGTCGAATAAAATTGTTATATAGGGTGGCCCATAAGTACTTGCAGTTTGGGTGAAGGATATTCGGGATTGGAGGATGTATAGCAGGGTGTTTTGAAAAAAACTCTGAAAAATATAGATTTATAGTTAAGCCGGGTGTTTCAAAAAATTTGGAAAAATTATTATATAGGGTAACCCATATGTTTCACAAGTTATTTATTTTTGCAAAGGGTTGTACATTCCGTACGTGGGTGAAACCCCGGGTAACGGCTAGTATAATAATAAAGTACTTCTGTAATTTGAAAGAATTTGAAAGGGGTGATCTTCAGAACTTTATGTGGCGCTCCTAGGTGCGACTTTGTTATAAGTGCATTCACCAAAAATGAGATCAAAGAAAATTGTTGATTCAACGATCCCATTAAAATCATACAATTGAACTCCACGGAGGTAATAGCGATACAATCGTTTTTATGTAACAAAACTAAAGCAGACTCTTTCAGTTTTCGTTTCGTGTTGTGTTCTTCTTTATGTGATATAACTGAATTTTGAAATTATACTTTATGACCAATCCCAAGCATGTTCACAACTTTTAGATTTTTCAAACCGTCGTTTTTTAATGTAATTTTTGTGTTCGGTTATTCGAACATTTAGTGGTCTATAGGTTTTTTCAATATAGAATTTATTACATTCACAAGGAAACGTTTGGAAATACAGGGTGTAAATAGTTTGAGTGCATATATTTTAGGTGGAGCTAGTATACACCAAATTAAACAAAAAACTCTTATACCACTATGGTCAGTAGGCCTTAATAACCAAGAAAATCTCTAAAACATATTAAGTAAATTATTGTCAATCCGGCAACGTCGCTGGCGTTCGAAACAGATTTACTCTTAGCGCGAATAATAAAGGAATGACTACGCCGACAAAAAAATAAACACCTGTGTTTTTGTATTGACTGATGATATTGACCTTAGAATTAAATAAAAATGTATGAAATATTTTGTTAAAAATATTTACGTTTTTAATACAAGGTTTTGCAATTAGAATTTGTATTTGGCGGTTTCTTTTATGCAATTATACAAAGTTGGGTAAATATGATATTCAACTCAAGAGATCTGTATATGTAGTTTTTTACCAGTTAAATTATTCGAAGAATCATTATTACTGATTTAATTAATATTATTTATATTAGACAAGTAAATATGTAATCCTACTTACCGAATTTATAATAATGATAGAACTGAGTTGAAACAACGGATTATTCATAGCAAATGTTCAAAATGCCCACCATTACTATCGACACAAGCACGACACCGTTTAATCCAATTTTTACGTATACGAGAAAAAATTCCTGGAATATTTCGGATTTCGTCAGCAGCGTCAAAAATGCGTTGTCTAAGGTCATTCTCGTCAATAATTGGAGTCGTGTAAACCTTACTTTTCATGTGTCCCCATAAGTAGAAATCTGAAGGATTGAGATCAGGAGATCTTACTGGCCAACGCATATGTCCGTTTCGACCAATCCAACGACGGGGAAATGTTCTATTTAAGAAGTCGACAACTAGATGACTTGCGTGGGCAGGTGCCCCGTCATGTAAGTACCACATATTGGAACGTGTTTGTAGGTTCACTTCATCTAACAAATCTGGTAGCGTGTTGTTCAAAAAATAAAGGTAATTCTCACCTGTCAAACGTGCAGGCAGTATAAATGGCCCAACCAAGTATTCACCAACTATTCCAGCCCACACGTTAACTGAGAATTGGTGTTGAAATACTGACTGGCGTATTTCGTGCGGATTTACCTCAGACCACGAATGCGTATTATGAAAATTTATTATACTATTCCTATTAAAACTTGCTTCATCTGTTGTTAAAATATTGTTCACAAAATTAGGAAATTGTCGATGTTTTCTGAGGAACCAACGACAGAAATTGAGTCTTGGTTGAAAATCATCAATTGAAAGCCCTTGAACCCGCTGCATGTGATATGGATAGAGCAATTGTTCCCGTAATGTTCTATGAACAACAGTGTGAGAATATTGCAGCTCACTTCCAATACTCCGTGTGCTACGATATGGGTTGATGTCGATAAGGTCTATATTTGATCCTCAGCAGCTAAGATACGATTATGTCGCTGTGGTCCGCGATTGTTTATTTGTGGTATTACACTACCTGTTTCCAGAAGCCTCTGCGAAACAGCTACGAATGTCCTAGCATTGGGCAGGCGTCTGTTTGGAAACCTTTCCCTGTATAACATTCTTGCTAATCTGCAATTACGTCTGCTTTCCCCATAAATTAAGAGCATTTCATGTCTTTCCTAATTGTATAATTGGCCATTATTTATCACAAATAAATACTGTCGCACTATTCTTAATTTTCGAACTTACACACTAATCACAACCGATTTTATTTATTTAAAAAATATATTAAATGGAAAGCAAACCACGAAGTCTACATCAAATAGATATCATTCAAATCACTTTACCGTTTATCTATTCTTATTTACAAGAATCGAAATCGCAAAAAACAATCGTAACTCTCAGCCGTCGTTAAAGTAAAAAATGTAGTAAATAAGTTGGTCTGTATGCCACGTTGCCATATCTATTCGGAGAAACTTACACTAAATTATAAAAGCATATTTCGAGTTTAAATAATCAATTTTCATTTTTAATGTGGCTATTAAAGATGTATAAGCTATTGAGTATTTACATATTTATATTTACAGACATTTTGAAATCGAAATTATTGTATTATTCACTGTAGCAAGGGCAACATAAAATCTAACTTTATGTGTTCTTTTTGGCAAAACTATAGTTTATTTTAGAAAATGTTATAAAGCTTTTTGATTTGTTTTTGCCTGAAGTATTGTTCTTGAAAATCGTTGCACTCAAACCGTTTACACCCTGTATACAAAAATTTCGTGACTTGTGGTGTTATTTCCCAGAATGTGCTTAAACACTACAACTAACTCTCAAGCTTGATTCAAATCAGAACTAGTAAAACCTGACTTAAAAAAGTATCTAAAATATATCATTTAGGATAAGACAAAAAATAAGAAATATCCTATGCAAGGCGGTGAATATTTTTTTGCTGTCACTATAATTATATTAGAATTGAATTAAATGACACACTAATGCAACTTTTACAAGTTCTATATCCAAACAATTTACAATTGACCACAATTTAATGAAGAACTTTTGATTCCAAACGTACAATGTTTGAAGTCAAAAGTTATTGAATAGAAACTGATAAAATCTAAACTCGACATTCAACAATGCGTATCTCGTATCTCAAAAAGACGACACAGAGTAATATTTACTCGAAATATCGGAATGCCCATTCGGCCGCCTTAGTCTATAATCCACCGAAACACTTCGAGTATTAGAATAATATTCGGAGGCACAGAGAGAATACCAGCCAACCGTCGAGTCGTCTCTTTCTCTTTAGCCGTTCGTACGTAAAGCTGGAACTTTGCCAATTTAAATGATAAAATGATACTATTAACTTAGAAGGGGAGCATTACAATAAATTATACAAGGTTTTACCTAAGGTTAAGTTAGTAGATCTAACGACGGAACCTTCCATTAAATTTACTGAGCTATTATGTGCCTTTAAGACTATCCGCCGTTGCCTGTTGGTATTAATGAAAACATCGCGTTCTAAATAAGGCACTGCCAGACAATTTAACGGTGCTAAAGGAGAAAATATTGTTGTTTGTTAAGTGTTCCGCGCAATACGGCATGTTGTTGTTCCATAATGAAATATGGATGGCGAGGGTCGGATACAACGTTTTACGAAAGTATGGGGACATTACACGAGATTTTCTTTGGATTTTTGGTTTAACTGTGGATTAGTTAACTCAGTATCATTTGTTTCTATAGATTTTAACAACGAAAAAAATATATGGATGCACAATAGATATGAAACTTGTACATATGGCCAAATCCAAGGAGACATTACTTTTAGCACAGTTCATTTAGAAAGACGGTTTTGGGGTTTCCTGAATCATCACCAGGTCAAAAAGCTACAAAATAAATTGAATATAGCTATACTTTTGTGAATGTCAATACTTAGATACATAAATCAAGGCCGCAGACAGTGAGGAGGTTTGGCAGTTCAAACCCCCCCCCCCAAAAAAAAATAGCATAACAAAATATATGTTCATTCTATATATTTCTAATTATTCTGGAAACACATTACATGCACCTTAAAAAAATTGCTATAGTAATCAAGTCCCCAAACATTTTCAGGCTATGTCCGGAGACCAATTAAATCATGATAGAAAGTTTTATTTCATGAAACAAAACTGAAATACATCAACCTCAGAATCTATAAATTATCATAACGAACTGAAAACATAAAGTAAACCGGAAATTAAGTCAGGTAATAGGGTGATTCAAATTATACTGAATATATTGGGAAGCTGTCCAAATTTAGCTGTCCATTTAAAGTTTTTATAATATTTTTGAATCTCAATGTATTCTAAATTGTTCAAGATTGAACCTTTATTTGCCAAGTGCAGATTGCTTATAATCAAAATAATTGTTCGATTCAACTAAATGTTTGTTAGAAACTGAAAACAATGAAGTATTTGTGCCCAGAACTAATTTTATTAACACTGATGCGCTCTTAGTCTAACTTTGAATGATCTGTAAGTTCTACCAATGTACAGAGAGCAACAAATTCCACTATTAAGTTGGTAAACTCCACTAAGCTCCATAATTTCTATTGTGTCTTTGATATTTGTAGCTTCTTGACCAGATGACGGGGCACATTCTGTAGACTCCAACACTGGTCGTCTTTTCCAATAAATTTTATGGGTTTTGGATCTTTTTCTTATTTTAGTATTCAGAACTAAATTTTGTCTTATTTATTGAACAAAAATAAACCTTTTTATTCGTACATGTCTCGAGTCCCTAATAACAAAAAATTTGAATGAGTTTATAATGAAATCAAAATACCTAACTTTATTAACACTTAATATCAGCAACGCTTATTTACGCATAAAATTGCTATGATAAATTCTTTTTTACCAAACAAAACACTGAAATAAACTGTTAAAAAATAAAAATTTTAAACTCAATTATTTAAACAAAACAAACCAAGCGAAATATTCTTTTACTTTAAATAACAAATTAAACTTACTCTAGACTACCGAAATATCATAAAATCAACGCTTCAAACTAAAATGCTATGAATAAAATAAGACAATAATTTGAAATCGAAAGATTATTATGGAAACATAAATTCCATCCTTCATGAAACTTTAGATACTTCCTCCATAGGATATCGCGTAGAATTTTGCAAAACTCTTTCCTTGAAATAGCAATAAGTATAATCTTTGAAAAGAGTGACAGTCATTTGAGACTGAACGATGGAAGCGAAAGCTTCTTACAAAATATTCCTCCCTTCTCTCGTTATCTCACTGTCTCTATTTTTCTTTCTTTATGTCACTCTTAGTAATGAATATAAATATCAGGTGAATTAAAATAATTGTCACTGTTTGTTACGACTCAACTAGCAACAATTTAAAATTTTTAAGTTCTTATTGTAGTTAATATTAAAATGACTTTTATTCATTTTATGTGAATTAAAAATAGTAAACAAAATTAATTAATAATGACATAATATTAAAAAAGATATATAATAGTTCTCAGTTTGGAACCCGAGAACTTTGGATTCGCAGCCGCGCGCTTTAGACTTTTTCCTTCTTTTACGTTCTTTAGAGGATATAAAAGTTCCTGACGTATGTACCACATCAGTCCCTCTATTGAGTGGTATATCACAGAGAGAGAATTGGACTGTTTATTAGAACGAACAGCAAATTTTGTGCAGGTATTATTCTATATTACTTGGATGTTATATTGGTTTATTTCCTAATTATTATTGATTTTTTATGAAAGAAGAGACTCCTTATATATTACCTGGTCCCTGTTTCTTACACAGAGAACTGAATTGGATGGGTATTTCAAGATCGAGGCAATGTGTAGTGTCGGTGTCGGTCGGGTCGAAACAAATGAAGTTTCAAGTTATGCATTTCATTCCCTTGCTCATCTATTTTCATTTGTGTAAGTGTGGACCTCCGTTAAGAAGCTTTTGCTTCAAAATTTATTTTTTAAGAGGTTGTATATACGAGGAAATGTATTTTGGTTATAGATAATAATAAGTTTAATTATTTAATTTATGATGCAAGTTTGATTTCACAAATGCAGCTGTAAGTCACTTTTTGGAAAATTAACCATTGAGAAAAATGTTACTCTGTTGGTATCAGTTGCTGGTGTGGCATAAATTCATCGACAGAACTTTTCATATGAGTTATAACAACTTCAGTATCTGTTAGTAGTCCCCGGTACACTCGTTTTGAACCAAATCTGACAAAATTGTCCACATTAATTTAAAATCCAATATGAGTCAACATTTATTTTATTTTGGAATAGGAAAACATCACATGGATTGAAAATGGATAAAAAGAGCAATCTAATAGTAAATAAAAGATAAGGTATGTGTCGTTTGAATAAATGAAGTTAATCGTATCTGAAGTTTTTGAACTATTAGTTTTTTCACATTTTTTTCCCTCAGATTAATTATATCAAACCCTATTTATAGTAAAAATACAAAATGGTTATGTAAATTAACTTATATTTTAGACGTTTATAGAAATTTAATCTAAAAATATGTCATTCCATTTAGGCAACTGTCAGTATAACCGAAAGTACCCGACAATTAACATTTAATTTTTCTAGAAAACGTCCCAACCAAAGTTTTTTAAACCCTATCATATTTATTTTTCATAAAAAGCCTTAACCACATGGTTTGAGTAGCCCTATGTGTAGTAATAATAACACAAAGAAAACCATTATAACTACTTTTGTTAATAAAAACAAAATATTTTGACGATATTTTGATGAAGTCATGAAATTCTAAATCAAAATTATTTTTGTGGACCCAGTGAAATGAGAAGGTTTAATAAGAGACGGAAGAATTCGCAAGATTTGGCTATGTTATCAGGGCACTTTGAGCACTGGCTCAAGGGCCAAAATTAAAAAAATTACCTTTCTTGAAAAAAAAATATAAGTGAAAGTCTAAATCCAAATAAAGTCTACAGAAAAAAACCAAAGATACAATGTTTATATTGTATGAATATTGATTTTGAAAATTTGTATTACGTTTTCGTATTCTCAAGCCTATATATAAATTAAACTTAGGATTTTTAAACCCTATTATTTTGTTCACTTACAAATCTTGTTTTTTTAAATTCTATATAAATTTGGGTTAACTTTATTTATACTGACGTATTTTATATAAGTATGTAAAAAATATAGCATGTTTTGTTAAAAATAATAAATGTAAAATAAAAAGAAATTGATTTCCAATTTTCAATCCCTTACGTGGGCCCACACCAGTTTAGGGCCTAGGGGCAACCACCCACTTAAATCCGGCCCTGAATGTTATTATGTAGTAAAGTATGTATGTAGGTGTTTCACAGGGTACAAGCATTTGCTCTGATAGTGACGGTAATATATTTTTCTATCCCAATGGCATGGCGATACTATGAGTAAGAAATATTTGGGATCTAGCTGAATGCAAAATGAATGATTATCTTAGAAAACTTAATACGTGGTGTGGTTATTACAGTGATAGTGTACCACGGAATATTAATCTAATGTTAAATGATCAATTGATCAGAAATAATCATAGAAAATATTTGCGTATACTAGTTTATTTTATTATCACGTGACGTGTCTACATATTGGACATTTTTAATAAATAAAGTCAGACATTTAAAGTTCTTAAATTTATTTATTACCGAAATGTTTATAATATTATAAATTATGGTTTGTTCATTTGGGAAGGCGATATTTAAACTTAAATTTAATCTAAAATTCAAATACTTGGTGTAACAAATAGTATAATGTAGCATTTAAAGAAATTAATTTACTTTTTTATAGGTCTACTTTCTCAACTATAAATAACATTATAATACATTAAAAACAATATATCGAACAAAATATTAATATAAAACCGAGAGATTTTTCAACATTTTCCAAAGAATGTAAAAATGAACAGATTTCTGATAAAGGTAAATGGAAAAAATATACGTCTTTAATATTAAATTAGAATAGGTATCAAAACACTATTAAATTGGAAAATCCAAAGATTTTTATGGTATCTAATATGAATTTTTTAGGTAGATAATAGTTCCTGGGTATACAGTTTTGTCTATATCTTCGCGATGTTTATTGTACCATAATTTAAAAACTATACTTCTTTAACCAAATAAATAAATAATTATATTTGTTATTAATGACTAAGTAATAAGTAAGAAAAAAAGCTACATAGTGGCTATAAAGACCTACTTCCAAATGAGCTAAAATCCATCTTTCATGATAAGAAATCTATAAAGGAAAAGGGGGTGAAATGTATTGTAAGTAATCAATAATAAATATAGAGATCTCTACTTTATGTTACGTGAGTTGTAAGAGTATAATAGGGAAAATAGGTCTTAGAAAATATAGCTATATATACAATACTGCTTATATTATGTTTTTCTAGTTATCTATTAATAAAAGTAAAATAAACAGAAAATGATGTACAGGAATCTTTCTCTCTATAGGATTTACATATATATATATTGTAATTAATTTCTTTTGTTACGTAATTTTAGCTGCTGAATCAATTTAATCTGGTGAATAAATGATATAATCATATCACTAAAAACACTATTATAAAAATTCAGATATTTTGTTTCTCAGATATTAATATTTAATATGTGTCCAAATGCCAAGAAGACATACTTTACCTAATCGAAAAATCATATATCCAATATGACAAAAACTTTCACTTCAAATACCAGCCACTGGAACAATAATACCTACACAATACATCTATATATCTATAAGGACTATTCATCAACTGAAAACGAAAAGAACCTGAGGGATATGTGGGGACGCTGAAAAAAGAAAGGAAAAAAGATACGCACACTGGCCTTTTTTAACGTATCTACACATGCGCTTTGAATTCTATAGATCTACTTCTTTCATTTTTCCTTTTCTTATCCTGCTATACGCGGCTTTTTGCCGGCGTTTACAATGGCAGGAATATCTGCCGTTATGGTGGCCAAACATATGTGTACTCAGCGGGGTGTTGAATGGAGCGGCCATGAATGAAAATTGTACGGTAGTGGGTGTGAAAAATTCATAATGGAGTATTTTAACTCTATCCAATTTAGCTTACAAACGATTCAAAGTTTTATTCTGACTTCTTTGTCAATGGTTTTCAAACTGAATAAAATATACATATGAAATTTCAAGCTATTGTTGTACTATATTTTCGAGAACTTTTATCAGGGCGTGCTTAACTGAATGAATGAATGAATTTAGTACATTTAACTGAATTTGATATTTTATCTGTTTTCGTGAGCATGACCAATCACTATTTCCGAAAAATTTGAAGATAGGTGTAGGACATTGTACATGAATTATGAGTAGAATTTTCAGGAGAATCCAAAAAATTAATAATATATAGGGATTTGCTTTTAAAATAAGAAAGTTGGAATTGGAGACTGTCACATGACACACCCTATATAAAGTTTTTTTGCTGAAAATACAAATCAACGTGTGCAAGCGTTTTTCCCAACAAGCCCTCCTTTATTCGTTATCCAATTTATTCTATTTGGCTATTCCACACTGTATATATTTCACAAAATTTTATGAAAAGGCCAGAAATCACAAAACAGTTTACAAGTTACAGTGTACAAGTATTTATGCTCAATTAGAATGGAAACATTCACGAATCATCAGCGATTTACAAAATAAAGCTTTTACCCTTTTATTTCGTTCCTTCGAAAAAACTATTGAATCTATGACTTCTATTGATAGAACTAGAACTGAAGGATGTAGAGAAATATACGAATATTGTGGCTGTATCGTTCTACAAGCGAATTCAAACATGGAAACTCAATAGAAGTTGCATATTTCTGCTCTGATAATTAGTTATCTACTATACAAAATTGTAAACTCATTAGAATGATTCCGCTTATAGTATTTTAATTAGCGGTAAATAATGTATTCTATAAAATTATAAATTCTGTGTGATGAATCTATTCCATTGAGAAACTGCTAATGAATTCCTGTAGTAAATTAATTAAATTAATTAAAACTATTTACTCTGTTTTCTACTGCTAAATTGAGCAAATAAGCAAACAAACATCAAATTTAAAAAAAGATAGGTAGGTTTAAGGTTCACTGTTCACATAATATCAAAGAAAAAACGACTTCCACCATGGATTTTTAATCGACTTCAAAAAAGGGAAATTTCTCACCGGGGTTGGATTTTTTCGATTTTCTTACCTTAGAACTACGTCAGTTTTGAATCTGGATAATTATTTTATTATCTGAAACTGTATACATCCAGAAATATCCTCTATTGTTTTCCTACAATGCGAACGATACCGCATGCCAGAAAATCGATAAAACATGTTATTTTTTAACAAAATTTGGCGGAGGCGAGAATATTATATGCAATTAATTATCGTTCGAAATCTGGGATAAAACTAATTGAAAATAGCTTGGAATGATATCAAGGTAATTGTTAGTCACCCGTAATTAAGAGATGTTTTTAATTCGTCTGCATACACAATACACAGTGTGTCCATTTAAGTTGAAATATATAGAAAACATTTTTCTTAATAATTTTTAGCAAAGAATCATGATCTGAAACCTAAACTGAAATCATCGCATATCACTTTTTTCATGAGTATGCGAAACTAGTTAAATATAAACGTATTTTGGGTGTTCAAGTATTCTCACAAAAAATTGTAAAATATTTTTTAAATAGGAAAATCTGATTATACAATCAAATTTTGCGAAATAGAGAGTAATAAATCAAAGAAACTGGATTAAATCAAAATGACCCGCCAGAAAATGTGTAAATTTCTGTAGAGATACCCAGTAATCCGGGATATTTCCAAAAATGGGTTACTACACTTTATTCCCCAGCTACAAATTTCAATCTGGTATAGAACAGAACTAAAGACAGGACCGGCAGGATAATGAATAATAAAATTTATACTTCAAAAAAGATGAACGTATTAATATGAAAAATAAATATTCTAGATAAAAAAGTGTTTATTCTGAAACGTAATGATTATTAATGTTGTTTAAAAGCAAAAAATCCTTATTTTTGGCAATATCGAAAAAGTTATGTCACAAATTATGTAGGTATAGTTTTAATACACAAAGCCCACTTCAAACAAATAATTTAAAATAATAACAATAAGTCAAAACAACAATAATCACACTAAAAAGTCCAAAATAACTCAAATTGGTTGTTTATAGTTTATAAATTAATATATTTTTTTGTTATTATTAAGTTGATAATGCTATTTATTGTTTATAAACTTTTTTTCTTCATAGAAGCGTTTATAAAAAATGTACTTTCTGCCCATCAATACCCAGGAAAATATATTAATACAGAGTAAAACAAAATAGAATACCAAACAATTGCTAACAACCAACATCAAACTTTACCAAGCAACACTGACTTCCTAGATAATCACATTAATACAACAACTATAGCATATATACAGGGTCTCTCAGAAAGACTAAAAATAGTGGAAAACAGATATAATATTAAAACATCATTAGAGATAGGATAAATTTTCAACATTATAATAAAGTTAGAATGTGATATTGGGTATGTACACAGCTTCCTTTCTTGTCGAATATCAGAGAGAGAAACTGTACTCTTAATAGCTACAATAAAGAGTTCTTTTCACAAAAACAAAGACATTTACATAAATTTAATCAACTTCTTTTAAATAGAAACATAACAAACAATAACACAAATATTAAAAATAGCCTCTCTAATAATGAATTAGGTGCAATTACAAATTTACAAAATTACAATTGTATATAAACTTTACCTGCTGATAAAGGTAATGCAACAGTAATTTTAACTAAAACTGATTACGATGACAAACTAACAAAAAATCCAACAAGCTCAATAGAAAACAAAGTATACCGTTTACTGTACAACCAAACTTTCACTTTGCAATTTTCATTTTCTAATACATATAAAGCCATTGACAACGAGGTAAGAATCGACTTTGAAACGTTTGTTTTTTTCTTTCGATATGCAGCTTTTTATTTTAATTGTGGTGTTATTCCCAAGAAAACCTAAAAATAATCAAGAATATGCCACAAATAACATTTAGAAGACAACATCATTTAAAACAAGAAATACAACAAAATCAATTATATCAAAAATAAAAACAAAAAACACAACTCAAAATACAAAAAAGTGCATTTATAAAATCCCTTGTGAATGTAATAAATTCTGTATTGGAGAAACCTCTAGACAGTTTGAAAAATCCACAATTTGTGAACATGCTTGGGCTCTTGGTCATAAAATACAGTTTCAAAATTCAATTATATTACACAAAGAGAAAAACAACACCAAAAGAAAACTAAAAGATTAATTTTGTTAAATGAAAACGATTGTATTGCTACGACCTTCGTAGAATTCAACCGTTCCTGATTCCGTTGATTAAGGAAGAAATTTCTAATGGTCATGTCCTTGTTAACAACCCAATATCGGGTTAGTTGACCGCACTTTTGGCGAATGCACTTATATTATAACAAAGTTATATTATAACAAAGTCGCACCTAGGAGCGAACATCATCCTTTCAAATTCTTCCAATTTGGAAGGAAATTTATTACATGATCTTTATAAGTTTCTGTGGTACCCTGTATAGTATCAAGGAAAATTCTATTAGTACATCAGAAGTCAAATAACAGATATTGTCAAACAATTTAATTTTACATTTTAAAATTGTGATTTGTTTCATAGTTTCTTAACCATTGACAACGGGATCTGACCTAGACCCCGAATCTGTAAGAATATACAGCAACTTTCGTGACTTGTGGTGTTATTTCCCAAATAAGTACTTAAACATAGAAAAATATGCCACAAATATCCTTCAGAAAACACTTTCTCCACTTACACTTACTTTCACTCATCATCTTTTAAATTTATATTGATGTTTTACTCTCCAACCCTACACAAGCTTTTGTGATGACACATTGGTGTTCTGCTACACGAATGTTGCGTAACATTAAACTAATAAACTTACAAAAATATAAATATATAATCTGCAACACTAATACTCTGCCATGTCATACATACTAATCCGGAAAAGTACAATTTTCTTAACAGGTGATAAACTTATAGAGTAACAGAAGAGAAGGGATTGCACCGTCCTATAATTTCTAGTTTTGATACAATGACCACTGGTCAGTTTGTTGTGTCGTGAGAACGCAAACTTGTATGAAGAGTTAGTTATTCTTTGTCACATCGTTAACATAACTGGTATTATTAAGTGGTAATCTTGTTAATATTTTGTGCAGAAGTATAATAAATATTTTTAAAATTCGGTTTTTTAATCATTATATGATAAAAACAAATAGCACTCAAAATAATGTTATTATTGGAGGTTAAATTCTTTTAGAGTGTTCTTAAAAATTTCGAACAACAATATAAGAATAACCTATGGTATTTGGAAATTCACTGATAAAGGCGAAGCTTTTGTTTGATATACAAGGAAAATAATAATTTTAATTGTCAGAAGTTTATATTTATAATTAAATATAAAGTTAGTGCAAGAATAACTAATCCAAAATAACTAATCCCCATCTATAGACAATTTGGGGTTAAAAACTTAAAAATACATAGATCATAGAATCAATCTTTTAGTTTTAATTATTTTTTAAAACCTATTAAAATTTGGTCAAATATTTTATTAAAAGTAGAAAATAATATGAACTGTTTGTATGAATAAAGGATTTTTTTGCGAATTTTACATATTATTATCTAGCCTATCATATTCACAAAAGACACAATTGGTTTATGCTAAAATTAATATGATTAAAATATTTCCTTTAAAAATTTCAAAAAAAACGTCAATAATAGTGCCATATCACAATTGATAATATAAAATTAACTATGACCGAGAATGCCTAATAAACTATAATAATTATCATGGGCATAGAGAACAATATGGCAGAAATAATATTTTTATATATGCTGGGTACGATTACGTTTAGGTATCGGAAAATAAACTCAACCTCCCTATATTTTCACTGCATAATAAAATAATAAAAACTCAACCCATTTCAAACTTTTTTACACACCCTGTATACAATAAAGTGGTTTTCTGTATACTATTAGTTACATTTAATCTTCCTTCTAATAATGTTTTTTTTTATTGAGCAGGAAGTGTTTACAAAGAATTATTATCTAATATTATTAAAGATTCCGTGGTTTCAATTTTTAAAATTTTTACAATCAGTTTAACCGTCTTTATTTCAGCAAAATAAACTCACTAATTTACAAAACAAAAGTGAGTAATACTATACAGATGATGTGCTACAAGCTGCCTTCAACTGAAACTCCCCACCCATAAGACAATCGTGTTTTATATAGGTTTCATTCAGTTCGAGAACTTTGAGGACTCACGTTGTTGTTGTCTTTTTGTATTCAGTCAGTTTTTATTTTCTCGAGGGTTAATTATTTTTTGGCAACGTAACATGAATGTTATAACAATACAAATAAAAAAATTTGAATATATCAAAAAGTAATAACTTTAGGTATGGGAAAGTTCAAGCATTACGTATGTAGGCTTTGTGGGAGGGGGACTTCCTTACTTTTGCTGACAAAAGGTGTTGAGGGGGATATTAGATAAAGACTAAACTAAATAATGTTTTAAAAACATTGCTTGTAAGTTAAATTACTATAACTGTTTTAATTACAGTTATTTCCAATTTATTTTTATTTTTTTTATTAGAAATAAATTAATTAACTATTAGAACTTCTTTAAATGTACCGAAAAGATTGAAAAACGTAAAATATAAAACCTACTACACTCAATCTATCGACTGTTTTGTTCGTTTAATCTAATTGCAAGTTTTTGCATGAAATCTCAATGGTTTAGAAAAAATTCTTAAATCTGATCATTTAGGGGGTGAGGGTGCTAGGCTAGGTATCTAAAATCATTAAAATTATATTTACATAACACTAGAAGACTCAATATAAGATATTCTACACAAAGCAACTGTAAAATTACTACCCAAAACTGGATTAATATTTAGAGTTCCGTTTAAAATAGCAAAGGTATTCTTAACATTCAATACACCCTGTATTGACCGAAAGTTGATAATATTTTCTTTAGATAAGGCTCAACACAAACTTTTGTATACAAATTTTCGTAAACGTCCAGTGTAAAGTAGTTGTATATATATGGATGGTTTAAACTTTATTATACATTATTTATAATTTATTACTGCAGTTTTATTATTACCTGTTTGTTTCAGTAGGTACACAATCATAACGCTGAAATTAATTTCTACAATTCTTGAATTAAAAAAGATTATTATAAAAACATGAAACTGAGTAAAAATTATCAACTAAAAAGTGAAATTTAGGCAATAAGAAATATAGAATTCATCATAACACATACTATAATAAAATTATAACTTCAATGTTATAAAAATTATAGGCTGTGACGAATCTATAAACACAATATGTTTGGATTAGGGATATAACAAATGTCCGATTTTCGATATTCGCGAATACGAATGCGAATGCGAATATCAGATCAAAATTTACTTGTTCTGATTTAATCAAAGATAATAAACTAAACTGTGCTTAGTAATTATTATATAGCCATTCTTCTATTTTTAATACATAAACTGAAATACCTTTGAAACCTATGTTGTCTTACGCTCAACGCTGTTTCAACAGTTAAGCTGTCAACATATTAGAGTGAACCAACAAAGTTTTTTTTGGTTTATGAAAGAACTTATAAGAAGTTTGTATGTATTTAGAAAAATTATATAATTATGTTTATGAGCCAAATACGAACTAAAATTATATAGGGTTGCCAAAAAAAACAGAATTAGATTGTGATGTTATATGGACCCATTTTAATTAATGTTGGCTTGTTTAGTAGACAATTGATGATGTCAGAATACATATTTTTAAAATCAGTTTCAAAAGCAAAGAGTCTAACCTTTGTATAGCTTTAAAAGTAAGATTCTGCCAGCTTGTTTATTTCTGAGTAAAATGAGATTGAGTGCATGAGAATCGGTCAAAAAATAATTGACTTATGACAAGGTAAAGGTATGTTTTAACATCCTGATAGCTAATTTCTCTTATTTTGCAATATTAACTAGGCGTAATGACAAATTTCGCTTTGTTGGCTGTTACTGCTAATTAGAATTGACAGCCGCGAAAATGGTACTAGCTTAATGACCATAAAATTTACATCAATACTTTAAATTAGAAAAGGATACAAGACGAGTTTTGCTACAAATTGTTGCTAGACCCTTAGGAAAATATTCTGTTTACTTCGAATTTAGCAGCTGCCCTGACAAAAAGCCTTGGGCTAGTCTAAGCGTTCCATAAATTGTCAAATTTAAACTTGGTCCTGAAGTTAAAGAAAGCTAGGAGGAGACTATTAAGGTGCCGAAATCTTTTTAAAAAATTTAGAAGTAGAAGAGATATCCAAAAGAAACGGTTTAATGACAAATGTTTTATTATAATTTTTTTAACAACAGCACAAGTCGATAGGTTGTATATCTTCCTAGCAACCAAAAAAGAGTTGAAACACCATTAACCATTTTTTAGAAAAAGGGACAAGTTCAATATTTAATGGTGTCTGTGGATTTAGCAGCAGCATCAATTGTCTTTCAAACAAGCCTTATTTATTTAAAATCAGTCCACAAATAAAAATGTTATAAAATGAAAATAAAATTTCGTTTTCCTTGGACAACCTTATATAATACTGTTGAAAATATATTGCTTCTAGTCGAGAACCTTCATCAGTCGCGCTCTCCTCAACTGATTGAACCTCCAATAGTTGGTATCATAATTTCTTTGAGAGGTTTTCGTGAATCTAGGAATTCTTTGTACTAGTAATCACAAGGAAACGGCGTTATATGCAGTATGACTCCTGATTTAGGTTCTCTGATGTAACTTGCTTAATTTTACTTAGCAATTAAATTGTTGCTTAATTAGATGTACATGTGAGGATTCCAGAAGAAATGTAATTATGTAGTTGACACACAACTAGTGTGTTTTTTCTTTAAAGTTATAAATAAATATATATCATCAACAATAATGAATGCAATGTGAAATAACAACTGTTATTTCACATTGCAAGTACAAGTTAATATCCGTTTTTAACTTTTGAAATGACAAGTAAGTTATACAGTGTGCAATATACCTAATGAGTTTCATCATAATAAACTATTTTCGCTTTTCAATGTCAAACACATTCGCAAAAAAATTCGCATGAATAACCGCGAATACGAATGCGAATATTAAAAAACACACGAATATTCGCTGATGCGAATGCGAATATTCGTTACATTCCTAGTTTGGATACTTTACATAATTAGAATAAATAAACTAAAACAGCGTCCCTCATAAATTAATTCTCTTAGTTATTATTTCAAATTACTAGTAACAAATCATTCAGAATATTAAACATTAAACTATGAAAACAATTTTGCAGTTCGGTTACTTCAGTCTACTTCTTTACTAAAATTCATAATATTTATATATGCATTTTATAAAATAACAAAATTTCTTCTTAATACAAGTTATGCTATTCAAGTGACAAGGAATAAGTAACTTTACATACAAGTTTCTATTCCCACGAAGCAAAGAATGACCAGTGGTCATTGAATAAGAACTGGTAGTACAAGACGGCAAAACCCCTTTTCTGCTGATCCTTTCATTATATTTTGGTCAAGAAATATATACTTTTAATTTGTTAGTTTGATAAACGCTATCGCGAAATATTAGTCTAGAGATTATACATTTCATCTAGTCTTTGTTTATAGTTACAACCTCATGCGTGTTGTGGAGAACAGAGACGTTACATGAAAAGCTGTTTTGTGACATTAAAGAAAAGTTGTTTTGTGACATGAAACAAAAGTTACGTTAATATAGTGCAATGGTGTAATGTGAACACAAAAGAATTCTGAGGGGTCCATACCAACGATATGTTCACATTTGCGAATTCGGAAGAACCATAAATAATGGTTTTACAACTTTACACATATTTCTTTGGTACATTTGGTACATCATTTGGATAAGTAACCTCTTCAAAAAAAGTAGGGGACTATTTTGGAATGCATTGGTTTATCAGAGAATTTTCTAGGATTGCTTACCTTTCTTGTTTTTTAAGCTGGAGATTACATTTGGGTTAAAAATGTTGTGTTTAGCTTATTTCATGGTAATTCAGTCATTGGTTGGTTTTGTATTTCACGATCAGTTTCTTTAGCCGCATTATCATTTTCACCATGTTCTAAATTTTAATTTCGGTGAGTTTGTCTTAATTTCATTCCTTGATGTTGGTAATGTTCGCAGTCCTTGTTGGTTGTTGTTGGTTGGACTCATACCACATTTGACATTTCTTTTAAAATCGGTAAATCATAATGTATGTGTGGATTGCCAAAAAAAACCTAATATCCTTAATATCTTTTAAAATGCATGTTATAAAATTAGAAAAAATGTTTCACAAAACGAGCCTATTAATGTGATTTGCTACATGATGTTCTTGGATTGTTTATTTTTTAGTATTTATTTAATTTTTAAAATTTCCTGAAAATATTAAGATACAAATTTCGGTTAATATTTCCTGTAAACTTTTTTGAAACCTAGCTTCAGCTATTTGAGATAAAGACAAGAATGGATTGATATTCTATAATTTAATTAAAATCTTTTGAACAAACCATTATAATATTGCAACAATTTAGTTTTCTAATTTGTGCTTCATTTTATTTTTTCGTGTCCACTTTATGTTATGGCTTATATTCTCCATTTTTTTCGTAATCTTACGAACAGTGGTATCGGAATTTCCAGAAAAAAATAAAATTACAATTTTCGGTTAATATTTCCTGTAAACATTTTTCAAACTCTAGTTTCAGCGATTTGAGATAAAGACAAGAATGAATCGATATTCTATAATTTAATTAAAATTTTTTGAAAAAACCCTTATAATATTGCAACAATTTGCTTTGAACAGATTCTTTCAAAACATACAAAAAAATTGCGTGGCTCATGAAAAGCCTTCTCGTTTATGAAAGAAAAGAGCTTTTCATGAAAACGACAAATTTTATATTAATACCCAACGTAGGATAGGATATCAGGATTTTTGCTTTATTTTCCCGTAATGTCTCAGTGGTTTCACAGATAAGAGAAGGAGGGAATGACTCGATTTTCGAATATTTTAATTAAAATTATATAAACAAATTATTGTAAAATATTTAAAAAATGTACATTTCCCGCTTCCTCTCTTTTATAAGATATATTACATGAACCACCTTAAATATATATATATTTTTTATTTTTTATATGATTTTATAAATTGCACCCAAAAAATATTATTGGATTTCTCTTAATTTTTCCCGTAAATTTTGGTAAGTCACTTCATTCATTTTTTCTAATTTTGGGCTCAATAGTTCGGAGACAAGCAGATCGATTTTTATTGAATTTCTCTCAGAACAACTTCCCAAAAATTAGAATTGTTTCATTTACGGTAAGGAAGGGTCACCAAACTGTGCATTGATACCAAATTTTAACCTGTTCAGCCAAGTAGATTCGGAGAAAATGACTGTGGGAGTACCATGAGTGTAGCTAGAGGGCCAAAGAGGGCATTGTCACTTTTAGAAAACTTGTTCCCCCTACAAATTTAGTCAGCGTCACATGACTAATACAACCCACAGCTTCCTGTAGCTGCTGACCTGGCCATTTGCCTTAATAGGAAAAAGTCCACTAATTATTAATTTAATTCAACTTAATTGGAAACACTTGAAACTAGTAAATTCTTTATCTTGTAGGATAAAATTTTAACTTTTACGACACACTTTCAATTTCATAAAACTATAGAAGAAGGATTCCACCTTCGGTGCACCTATTTAATTTGAGTTTACGGGTATTAAGCAACGCAAGAAAATGACAAATTATGACCTATTATGCTAAAAAACTAATATCTATATTTGTTCAGATTGAAATTAATTAGTCGTAATTAAAATATATAGTCCTCGAATATATTTAACATTAAAATTATAATCAGCTATTTATGTCCTAAAACATGAAAGTATCAAAGCTAAAACTTATAAAGCAATATCTATGAATTATTGACATATAGCCTCATTTTTTTGTTTTTCTCAAATAACTCCTTAACTAACCAATATCCTTTTTCTTCTTCAAAGTGTCGTAGTAGCCCTGTCACCTAGGCCTTATTAACCATTCACAATTTATTTTAGATTTTCTTGGGAATAATACCACATCAGAGTTCAAACTTGTGTATATTTTAAAGTATTATTCCCAAGAAAATCTAAAATAAACTAGAAGATGCCAAAAATAACATTCAGAAAACAACCATTCACAACTTTTCTAATAATTACAGATTTTCATAGTATAATGAGCGAATGTTTTATCTTCTTTCGAATAGTTTCTATGCTGTTCTACTATCTACCGATCAGATTTTGTGGGGATGAAACTCAAAATTTTGTGAACACTACAAGTGGAACAGCTGATGTTAACACCATTTGTCTTAGAGATTTTTTCAGTTCCATTGCACATATGTTCTAATACAGCTAATTCGACGTGATCAATTCTTCTTGTTAACCACGTATCCCGTTTCGTTGCCATTGCACCACAGTTCAGTAATGTATTCATGCCCTAAGAGTCTCTCTGGATGCCTCTCACTGGAATTACGAGCCGGTTCTCTAGCGCAATTATTTATCTAAACATAAAGAACAATAATCATAAAACACAAAACCTTGTACCCTAACAGCAAACCTTTCATTTTTCTCAAAACGCACGTTTCAACAGTGACGCTGTCATCATCAAGGAGTAAAGTCTGTGACACACCAAAAGTTCCACAGTTTTCACAGTATAAAGAACAATGTCAATTTTTTTAGCTTATGTGTAAACCATTTTGTCGAATAAGAAAATTAACGAAGTAAGGCTTAACTAAACTGAAGCGGCTATGGAATGAAACTAAAACATTTACTAGCAACTTTTTTTCTTTTTTAACGGAAGACAGGATTCATTTTTTTATATGAGAAGTTATACACAGTGGCACCTCTCAAAAATTACACGTCGAAATACTACTCTTAGCCAAACAGGCTGTCCTTACATTAATTTCGTTATCATATCGAAATGGCCCATACCAACCAAATTGCTCGAAAATCGACTGGTGTTAAAGCACCTAGGAGACATTCAGCAACAAAGGCAGCACATAAAAGAGCGCCCGCTACAGGTGGTGTAAAAAAGCACATCTTTACATAGCCAACGTCTTGCTAGGGAAATTGCACAGGATTCCAAGACCGACTTAAGATTTCAGAGCTCAGCAGTAATGGCTTTGCAAGAAGCTAGCGAAGCTTATCTGGTTGATCTTTTCGAATATACCAATTTGTTTGCTATCCACGAGAAACGTGTAACCATCATGTCGAAGGACATACAGTTGGCAAGACGTATACGTGGTGAAAGCGCTTAAGTAAATATAATTATAAAATATATAATTATAAAACAATTTAAAGTGAATTGTTTGTTCATTTTCCTTGTCGTAGTAGCTAAAAGTCTTTAAAATTATACGCGAATGATCTATTTTAATTATTAGTGGTCAATAACATGAGAGATCGGAAAAATATCCAGGAATCACGTTTTAATTCCTACATTTCTTAAATGGAATATCAAAAAAACACACCGTTGAATTCGTTTTTAAACAGGGTTAAAACCATTAAAAAAATTGAATAGGTAGCGCTGTAGTGATGAGTGTGCAATTTAATTGATGGTTAATATGGCCAAATATGTCCCCCTTCGTAAAACATGAAGTGTTTTTGCAAATTAAAAAAATTTATAGTTTAGGTAATATTCCAAGAGGCTCGTTTTCCTTGCGACACCCTGTATATGCAGAGTTGCAAAAAAAACTATGAAAAAACAATCCAGTTAAACTAAACGAAGCTGATGGACAGATAATAGAACACCATAGGATTTATTAAAAAATAGGATTTTGTTCCCAAAATCTTTCCAATTATGAACTGTTTATAAAGCTCATTTACACGCTCGCACGAACGTGAACAAATTTGCTTTGGCAAGCTCATAGCGGAGGAAGTTCCCGCCTAATTAAAATTTCATTCCGCCTGATGAATAAAGAGAGAACATCAAAAGCATCTTATCTAAATCAAGAAATCCTCTCAAGTGAAACGAAAGACATATATAGAGACGTAGATAGAGAGCTCCATGTGAGCTTTATGTATATAAGGCCTCAAAGGATTAACGTTACCAACATCATTTCAGCTCCGAATCCTACCTTTCCTTTCAAGCCATTATAAACTGAGATGTTAATCTTACTTCAACTAAGTCGAAATTACACATCTCAAGAAGCCTTCGAGCATAAATAATGACTCAGGCACGTAAATTGTAAATTCTCCAAGGTATTAATCTAACTTAGCATGGAAATTCAAACTCCTGTGACTCGAGATTACCAGTTTAATATATTCCTAAAACTTCCTCTCGCCCGAATAATCAACGAATTTTCTTAGTTTCGTCCTCTCGTCCCCCGTTCCCCTCCCCAGGCCCCGCAGTACGTGCACCACGCAGCATCCTTTGCCGTCTTACGGTCTCAAAGCATCCGAAAAGTGCGACGGGGAAAGAAGGGAACGCCAGATACGGCGCGCTATGAAGGGGTAATTGAAAAAGTAGGGGAGAAACACACAGGGCGCTCCATACCCGCCATCTTAAATCAATATAATATAAAATGGGCGAATCTCAGTTCTCTCTATAGACAAAGAAAGCTCTGCCGGCACCTTCAGAACGCCAGAGCAAGACGCTCACGACGCAGCTTCGTGGTGAAGAGAAAGAGGCGACGATGATGGTGGGAAGGATTCGCAGCCCCGTTGGAGTTTTCCGGGCAGCTGCAGATGCCAACGAAAGGGTCAGAATTCAGGAATTATTTCTTAGGATAATGGGAAGATGCTCGGCCGCAATCTAAACAGATTGATTTTTTTTTCCTATTTGCGAAAGGGTCGTCTGATGAGCAGGAAACATCTGCATGGTTCACACAATTAATATTTGAAAGGTCTTGGATAATTAATTGTTGCTTTAAGTTAAAGTAACGATCGTCGTTCTCCTGAGAAATTTTCCTGAGAATGTGTTGAATTTTGTTTCGTCTGTAATAATAAAATCTAAATTTTGATAGCTCCTTAGAAATTAAATAAACGCAGACGACGTTTTAGATTATTCGAACCCATTTATATGAAGGCAGATTATTAAATTTAAAAAATTTAACTGATGAACTATAGAATTATTCCGTAATAGCTGCTATCTAACTGAAAAATTATAGACAATTTGTGACTAGTAAAGCAAGACAAAGGCAAAATTTGGCGGTCTTGGTTTTGGTCTTACTTTCGCTTATACGGTCTTGGTATTCGTCTTGCAATTTGCTTGGTCTTGCAATTCATTTTTTAATATTAACCGGAGGGGTTAAAACTGGAACTTAAATATATGATTAAAAAGGTAGCCTCTCTTCGAGGTTATTCCTTTGTACGCAAGACAATATTATATATATAACATATATTTTTTCTGCAGGGAACCTTCATCAGTTGCGCTTTCCACAATGGTCCTCTCGAAACTTCTTTAAGTATTTGAAGATTTCGTTTTAAACGCGAGATTAAGACAATTAGTTTTCGAAAATTAGCACAAAGAGGAATTGGAGCCGTTCCGTGTAATTGCTGTTCTCCCTTATTAGGACAGAATCAGTAACATAATCCAGATTGAACCTGAGAAAATCCTAGTTTTCATCTCGCGTCTTCAAATTTAACATATATAGATAGAGGACTTAGTGGGAAGCGCAACTAGCATGACCAGAAACAATAATTAATACAGCTTGCGTAAAAACGGTATTCAATATCTCTGCATTTAACCTGTATGTCTTTATATTACACGGAACTTCCAAGTCATGTGCTAATTCTCTGGACCTAGTTGTCGGTCTTAATCTCGCGTCTTCATAAAAAAATTACAATGCTTAGGTATACGTTTTCATTATCCCCTCATAAAAGCTAATGAAAGTTTTAAGCTATGTGTATGAAACAAAATATTAGTCATTTAACTTTATAATATTTTATTCGAGCCCAATTTGTATGTAATAATCATAATATTTAGTCGTTTGCATTTTTAAACTGTGTAAATTCAAAATAATATTTTGTTATGTTTTGAATTTTCTGTTTTATTTTAATTATCTGTTTCTATTTGTCACAAAATTTTAACACGCTGAATGTTTTACTACCAACTATATTGAACATACCTTGAATTTACTTTGTAAGGTTTTTGCAATTTCCAAATTGCTGAGCTTCTACCATTTTTGAAGTTTTTGACTTGCAGCTATATCAGTTTCATTTTCACTACTTTGCATTTCAAAAGAGTATTTCACTGTTTCTTCTTCAGTTACTTTGTGTTTATAGAAAATATATATATACTATATATATATATATATATATTATATATATATAGGAAAAGACAAAACTGTTTAGTACCATTTTCTTCTCTGTACCTCAACCGATTTTCTTTAATGTTTAGTAGTTACTAGTATTGACGACCTTCAGTGCAGAATGTTAAAATTTATTTATAATAGTAGTTCATTTATTGGATAAAATAAAACAAAAAATTCATTCTGTACTTCCCTACTGTCAGTGCCAAACAGCAAATAATAACAATACCGCCAGATTGCTAGAAAAAAAATCGTTAGTTGGATTGACTCAAATCATATTACATACGAATCGACATTTATTGGGCTCTCGCAAGTTTGTAACTTTCATTGCTTCATAAATATAGTATGTCAACTAAAATTATTTATTATATTATTAATTTTAATATTATATCTTTAACTTCCGAGATTAAATAGTTAGATCTTCAATCTGGCATCTGAACGGCTCTGATTTGATTTAGACCAATTCATAATATTGTTTGCCGGTATGTCGATGGTAACGTTTCAATCAACATTTCCAACCATCAACTGATTCAGTTTAATGCAGTTATTATTAATTGTATATAGACTACATATAAAGATCCTAATTCGTTTCATACTCACTTTAAGTTTATTGAAATTAGTTTCAAATCTCAAAATATTTTTGAAAAAATGTAGTTGATAGGTATCAACTAATCTGTGAAAATATTATGATAAACATTAATTTACTAACTTCCGAGATTCTTCAATCCATCGAGAACTTTCATCACTCCCCTCAACTGATTGAATTCTCGAATAATTATTAATGAATATAGTACTTCAAATCGGGAATCGTACTGTTTGTAATACCGTTTCCCTGTGGATTTTCTAAAACCTGTCAAAGAAATTACGATACTAACTTTTCGAAATTGTTCAATCCATTGAACGCAAGACAATATATTGTTTCTAGTCGAGAACCTTCATCAGTTGCGCTCCCCTCAACTGATTGAATTTTCCAATAATTATTTATGTATATAATAACTGAATTTATTTTTTTATCGCGAAAAGAATTCCGACATCCAGAAGTTTCAGGAAAATCTAGCTCACAGAGACTCCAATACAAATATTTACCTTTTAAAGAAAGCAAATCAGGTAAGAAATGTAAAAAGGAAAGTTATATCAATAACAAATACACTTTTTGGAATTGAGGGGTATGCTAGATATTTGTAAAATTCTCTATGAGGTTTATATTGGAGAATGATAGAAACCTCTCAATGTACGAATAAATGGACATAAAAATTGCAAAAGATATGAAAATTTCAAGTTTCAAAAGTTGAGAAATATTTGGGACTTAGACCATAAAATTTCATTTTCAACAGGGAAACATCACAAAACGAAAGGATTTTATTAAATTAAAGTGGTATTAGCATCGCTTCTGCTTCAGTAGAAATAAGTCATTTCTGGTTGTGGTTAATTAATATTTTTACCTAATAACTTTAAGGACATTATGAACAAAATTTTTCCTCGTACTTTATGCGATTACATCTAAGATAATTCTAAGGATAACTCTTCAAAGTTGAAAGAGGAATTATTATTTATATTGCTACCCGGTGTATATCAAATAAATTATAATTTCAAAATTTAAAACAGCTTCTATAGTAAATCGAAATAAAATATAAGAAGAATCGTTCGAGCCTGATATTAATTTTGTAAATAATTCATTGGTACTTATTTTTGAAAAGTATTTATAAAAATATAGTAAATAGCACCCCACAGCCAGGAGCGTTGAGTGGCCTACAAAATTTTTTGAGTGGTATGAATTGACTAGAGCAGCAAAATTCCTATTTTTATTGAAGTATTTCTGCTTACACCATCTGTATATTGGAAACTACTCGACCAATCTTTATAAATTATTATGCCTATTCATTGGGTTTTCTCTTCTCAAATAGACATCAACTCCAGAGTATACTGATAAGTATAACGCAATGTACAATCCATTACTTATATACAGGAATACTGGTTGATCTTCTTGTAGTCAGCTCTTTCTCTCATAATAACTATGAAGAAGAATTTCTGTACAGACAGCCAGTAATCCGGGCAATTTTAAGAAATTGCCTTTGTACACTTTGTTCTCCATATACAATTTTTAAATACTCATTTGTGGCAGGAAAATTGTGAGGACAGAAAACCCAATGAAAAGGCAAAATAATGTAAGACCTCCTCAACATTCTTTTCGAAATTAAACTTTATAAAGTTGGTACATGTGAATTACAATTTATAGCGAATTAAGCGGTAATTGTCTTCTAAACGTTGTTTGTGGCATATTCTTGATTACTTTATGTTTTTTTGAGCAATAACACCACAAGGAAAACCAAACGTTTCAAAGTCTATTGACAACGAAGTCAGAATAGACTTTGAACGTCGTTTTATTAGGGTTCCGTATATACAGTATACGGATACCCTTATAATATCACTAAGGATTTCTGCCTCTGTCACATCACAGCAATTTTCTCCTAAACTACTGGACGGAAGAGGTTGAAATTTGGTATGAAGGTATAGTTTGGTGACGTGATCAGGAGCACATATCGCAACAGAAGAAATTTTGATTTAAGGGGTACTTCTGGGGGGAAAAACTAAAAAAATCGACCGTTCCCCCCCCTGATCTCCGAAACTACTGAACCTAAAATTTTGAAAAAAACTGAAAATATAGAACGTTGCCCGAACTTTACAGGAAAAATAAGGAGAAACCATTAATATTAATTTTGGGGGGCAAATTATAGAATTAAATAAAAATTTAAAAATAAAAAAAAATTCAAACTCATCATGTAATATATCAAATGAAAGGTCTCGTTCTGAGGAACACAAATATATTTTTTTCATATTTTAAAAAAAATTAATTAAAAAGATATTAAAGAAAATATACCAAAATTTACCCATTCCCCCCCTCTTATCTCCGAAACTATAAAACGTAAAGTTTTGAAAAAAAATACTTTCATAGATTCTGACCTGAAGTTTACTGGAAAAATAAGGAGAAACATCTAGTTTTCATTTTGGGGGGCAAATTACAGAATTAAATGGAAAATATAAAAATAAATTGTTTCTAACCCATCATGTTATATATCAGATGTAAAGGGCTCATTACGACGAAAATAAACATATTTTTTTCATATTTTTAAAATAAATAAATTAAAAGATATTAACAAAAATATAAAAAAATTTATCCATTCCCCCCCCCCTTATCTCCGAAACCATAAGCTGGAAAATTTTGAAAAAAATTTGAGTTATAGCCCCTCACCTGAACTTTACTGGAAAATTAAGGAGAAACCCCTAATTCTTATTTTGGGGGGCAAATTATAGAATTAAATGGAAAATATAAAATTAAAATTATTTCTAACCCATCATGTTATATATCAAATAAAAGGGCTCATTATGACGAAAACAAATATATTTTTTTCATATTTTTAAAATAAATTAATTAAAAGTTATTAACAAAAATTAAAAAAAAAATTACCCATTCCCCCCCTTATCTCCGAAACCATAAGCTGTTAAATTTTGAAAAAAAATAGGTATAGTGCCTCACCTTAACTTTACTGGAAAAATAAGGAGAAACCCCTAATATTCATTTTGAGGGGCAAATTATAGAATTAAATGGAAAATAAAAGATTAAACTTGTTTCTAACGTATCATGTAATATATCAAATCACAGGGCTCATTATGATTAATAGAAATATATTTTTTTTTATTTTTTTTTAAATAAATATTTTAAAATATATTAAAAAAATATTAAAAAAAATACCCATTCCCCCCTTTATTCCCCAAACTATAAGACCTAATTTTTTTTATTTACAGGAAAAATACGAGGAAATCTTTAATATTAATAATGGGGGGCAATTTATAGAAATAAACGGAAAATAAAAAATATTTTTTTAACGTGTAATATATCAAATAAAAGACTCATTATGTGAATTACAAATATATCATATTTTTAAATCATTTGTTTAAAAGATATTAGCAAAGATATTAAACATCGACTTAATTCCCATTTTAGAAACTATACTATTTAAATTTTGAAAAATATATTTTATTTGTATTTTTAAATAATTTGAATAACAGATTTAATAATTTATAATTTAAAACTTGACCTATTGTGCCCTTTATCTTCCAATCTAGAGCCTCAAAATTCAGACAATAGATTATAAAAGGCTTCCCTGAAAGTTTATTAGTAAAATAAAACTCTAATGTTAATTTTTGGGGGCCAAATTAGAAAACTAAATACAGCGAATCTTGAAGGTGGTACGGAACCCTTACAATGCGAGTCCAACTCGCACTTGACCAAATTATTTCGATTGTGGTGTTATTGCCCAAAAAAAAACATAAAAGTAATTAAACGGTAATATTTTAACAGACGTGCCACTTTCAGTCATACCGAAAATGAATGGCAACTTGGTTCTTTAAAGAGAACACCCCATATTTTATATTGTGTTTTTAATAATTTTTTATCGAAAAATGTTAGGTGCAGACCTTTATGTTAAAACCTCCACGACCACGAATCTTAAAACTTTAATACAATTTGACGGTTTTGAATTTAGTTAATCAATAAACTCGAGGAATAAATCTGTCACATTTACCATATTTAAACGTTAATTTTGGAAATGTTTATTATTAAATTCCAATTCCAATTATTCCAATTTGTAAAAAAGTACCAAAGAAAGTATTTTGATGTTCAGCTCAAATAATAATAATAATAATATTAAGAATGTCAGCAACATTCCCGGCCTGGTAGAATACTAAAAGTTAATAACACGGCATAACCTTCAACAAGCAACCATAAATCGGAAATAATAATATTTTTTTTAAGTTCATGTTAATATATCAAGGCAAGTGAAAATAAACTTCCTTTATTTTTGGAACTAGACTGGAATAAAACATAAAATTTAAATATTTGGCAATTTTGAAATTTGCATACATGTTTGCCAACCCCGTATAGAATATCGCAGTTTTTGACAGGTGACCAAATATCTAATTAACCGGGCAAGAGATTTTCGTATTTGGTATGTTGTTCATACGAAATTCTTAATATAAAAGTCCGCAGCTGCGAATTTTTGGTTAAAAAAACTATACAGTTTAGGTTTATTATTCTACACAAAGTGAAATTTAAATTTTAGGTAGAGTCTGAAAAGTTAGTAATAATCTTATATACTCCGTAGATTTTAAAGCAATTTACTTTCATCAAAAATAAATCTTCTTCATTTTATCAAAAATTCACAATCACTTCTAGACTAATACTTTCACTAAATATTACAACAATAAGTCAAACATACATCAGCTGTTCCACTACTGTTTTGCTTCTGTCGAACAGCCGAATTTATATGCTGTCCCCGTTATTCTCCTTTATTCGTGTAGCATCGTGATCTGATCTGTTTATAGTGCATGAAGAATAGCTTTCAAAAGGAATGGTATGTTCAGTAAAAGAATCGAAATGTTTTTGCTGTGTGTTATTTGTCGGTGAATTAGTTTTTACTACGAACAAACCCCCTGTTAGTACCGTCAATTAAACATTGGATCAATATATAGGGTGTTCTATTTAAAATAATAATAACTCATCAAGTAATATATCAAATCAAAGGGTTCATTATAACGAATTCAAATATATTTTCTTCATATTTTTAAAATGAAAATTTTAAAATATATTAACAAAAATATAAAAAAATACCCATTCAACCCTTTATTTCCTAAACTATAACACCTAATTAGGAAGAAATCCCTAATATTAATTTTGGGGGCCAAATGATAGAATTAAACGGAAGACGGAAAAATATTTTTTAACGCATCATGTAATACGTCAAACGAAAGGGAAAGGGAAAATACAAAAAATTGTCTTTTTCGGCTTAATTTCCGAAACCATACTACCTAAAATTTTTGAAAATAATTAGGGGTACTGGGGCTCACTTGAAGTTTATAAGAAAAATTAGTATAGAACCCCAACATTAATTTTGAGGACAAATTATAGAATTAAATGAAAAATAAAAATTTAATTTTCAAACTTATCATGTAATATATCAAATAAAAGTCTCATTATGTGAATTACAAATATGTCATATTTTTAAATCATTTGTTTAAAAGATATTAACAAAAATATTAAACATCTACTTGATTCCCACTTTAGAAACAACACTATTTAAAATTTTGAAAAATATTTTATTTGTATTTTTAAATATTTAAAGATTTAATAATTTATTACTTAAAACTTGACTTATTTCGCCTTTTATCTTCCAATCTACAAAGCCTAAAATTCAGAAAATTTATTATAAAAGGCATTCCTGAAAGTTTATTAGTAAAATAAAACTCTAATATTAATTTTGGTGCCCAAATTAAAAATTAAATACATATTTTTATAAAAATCAAGCGAATCATGTAGCAGATAAAGTAAAAAGTCTATGTGTGGAAAATAAAAGTTAAAGCGTTTATTTTTATAAATTTTAAAAGCTTAATTTAAAAGATATTAGTTTAAATAAATATAAGAAAATGCACTCATTCCCTGCTTGTCTGAAACTGGAGTATTAGAATCTTGAAGGTGGTACGGAATCCTTAGTATGCGAGTCCAACTCGCACTTGACAAAATTATTTTTATTATTTTAATGTAATCCTTATTAATAATAATTCATCTCCAGTTAGTTTAATTAATACACAATACATGTTTATTGATAACGCACTTTGTATAACTTTGTATATTGAAATGCTTACAATAATAACTTGGTTACAACATTAAATCAAAGCAGACAACACTTCAAGCTGACCTTGTCCGAGTTATCCCGCTAGGGGTGCGTATTGTTACAGAAAACTTGACCGGTGGTCATTGTGATAGAAGTTTCTTGGAAAATAAATATTCCATGAGAAGTAAAACTTGATTCTATTTTAATACTTTTCGACACTGAAAGGCTATGAAACTGGTTTAAGAAAAGGTGGCCAATTCACAAAATTGTAGCTCTTAAGGACATATTTTATTTCAATAAGAGAAACATGTTGATAACTGCTAAGGGTAGACAATTCTTATCACAAACGGCTGCCTGGCGGAACATTGGAAGAAGTAGGTTTCCGTTGGTATTACAAAAAACTTCAAAACACGAAAACCTAAAAAAATTTTATCAAATACAATGACAGTTTTGCATTTTGATTGTCAAAATGTTTTCGGCGGTGCCACTTTGTACCGACTTCAAAACAGAAGTAGTTATTTCAGTTATATATTTTTTAGAATTTGTTACTTCAAAACTTCGTCAATTCTGAACAAATTTCCATATTTTTGCGCACGCTTATATTAGTTGACATGTATGAATATATGTATGTATGTAACCAAATCTTTACACCACCTTTAAAATGTCTAATTAACTTGAAAGTTTGCACACGTGTCAAGGGTCGAAGGCAATACAATTATTACATAAGTTTGTAATAATATCCTAACTAGGATAAAAAAATAGTTTCTAGATTCGTTTGCAGGTTAAAATTTGAATTATTAAGACAAAACGCGTTAAAATAATTTTGATTCAATAAACTTCGAGAAAAATTTTACAAACATGTATTGAGACACTTGATATCAAAATGAACATTTAAATTAAAAAAATATAAACAATTTTAAAAAACTGTCAAAACATTAGTCGGTAGTTTAATGCAATTACCCCCTCTGAGAACACATCAATTTACATCTAGCATTTTACAATCAAGGCACCAGATCAACTTATTGATGCCACACGAAATTTAGGTGATAAAATGTAGTCACTGTTAGGTATACTTAACGATTTATACTCAAATGGAAATACTGTGGAACCTTTGTCAATTAGTCATGTTTTGAACACTAACACCAAATAAAAATAAAGGTTTGGTGAAAGGGTGCAAAATCGTTTGTTTTTTTTCATTTTTTCATTTGATATATATTTAAATAGAAGTTCTTGACTGCTCAAAGTTTACAGAGAAAATTTAATGAAATAGTGCTGCGTTAGATGAAATGGATAAATTATGTAAATATAAATAAAATACTAAAAATCGGGGCTGTTGATTATAAATACTATTGATGTCGAATTGAATCTAAAAATTAAAAAAAAAATAATTATAATTAAAAAAAAATAAGAAAACACACTTTAATAGTAAACCGTAAACTACTGAACCTAAAATTTTGAAAAAAATAGAAAATATAGAACGTTGCCCGAACTTTACAGGAAAAATAAGGAGAAATCATTAATATTAATTTTGGGGGGCAAATTATAGAATTAAATAAAAATTTAAAAATAAAAAAAATTCAAACTCATCATGTAATATATCAAATGAAAGGTCTCATTCTGAGGAACACAAATATATTTTTTTCATATTTAAAAAAAATTAATTAAAAAGATATTAAAGAAAATATACCAAAATTTACCCATCCCCCCCCTTATCTCCGAAACTATAAAACGTAAAGTTTTGAAAAAAAATAGGTATAGCGCCTCACCTGAACTTTACTGGAAAAATAAGGAGAAACCCCTAATATTCATTTTGGGGGGCAAATTATAGAATTAAATTGAAAATAAAAAATTAAACTTGTTTCTAACGTATCATGTAATATATCAAATCACAGGGCTCATTATGACTAATACAAATATTTTTTTTTAATTTTTTTTTAAATAAATATTTTAAAATATGTTAAAAAAATATTTAAAAAAATTTCCATTCCCCTTTATTCCCCAAACTATAAGACCTAATTTTTTTTTATTTACAGGAAAAATACGAAGAAATCTTTAATATTAATAATGGGGGGCAATTTATAGAAATAAACGGAAATTAAAAAATATTTTTTTAACGTGTCATGCAATATATCAAATGAAGGGGCTCGTTATGAGAAATACAAATATATATTTTTAAAATTAATTGTTTACAAGATATTAACATAAAGATTTAAAAAATTCTCATTTCTCGCTTTATTTCCGAAAACATACAACCTAAAATTTTGAAAATAATTAGGGGTACTGGGGCTCACTTGAAATTTATAAGAAAAATTATTAGAAAACCTCCATGGTAATTTTAGGGACAAATTATACAATTAAATGGAAAATAAAAATTCAATGTTCAAACGAATCATGTAATATATCAAATAAAAGACTCATTATGTGAATTGCAAATATATCATATTTTTAAATCATTTGTTTAGCAAAGATATTAAACATCGACTTAATTCTCATTTTAGAAACTATACTATTTAAATTTTGAAAAATATATTTTATTTGTATTTTTAAATAATTTGAATAACAAATTTAATAATTTATAATTTAAAACTTGACCTATTGTGCCCTTTATCTTCCAATCTATAGAGCCTCAAAATTCAGACAATAGATTATAAAAGGCTTCCCTGAAAATTTATTAGTAAATAAAACTCTAATGTTAATTTTTGGGGGCCAAATTAGAAAACTAAATACAGCGAATCTTGAAGGTGGTACGGAACCCTTACAATGCGAGTCCAACTCGCACTTGACCAAATTATTTTGTTAAAAAACAAAAAAGAGATCGATAAAATTCCTTTAATTTTAGAAATTTTCCAAATAACCTGCCGTTCCGGGACTTGTTGATCACCGTTTTTTTTATGTCTGGTTGGCACACCTTCATCATTTGCGTTTCTCAAAGACCGACTTTTCGATTATTTACATATTAAACACCTATCGTTGAATTTGTTAACACCTATAGCATTCAGTGAAAAAAGTCCGCAGCATTCCAAATTTAGGAGTCGTTCCATGTCGTTGTTGACAACAGCTATTTCTACAGTGTGGAAAGCTGCTTTAAGCAATGCAAAAGTTTGATCTAACATAAGAATTAGGAACATAATAGAAAGAGATAAACTAAAAATATTATCCACGGAACACTGCCCAAAAAGTTTTCAGTTTTAATTGGGCTGGGCACTGGGCTGAGACAAAGACGACCATTGTCCACAGTCCGGTTAATTTTTTGTACAAAAAGTGACTGAGTTAAAGTGGCATCAATCTAATATATAAATGAAAATGTTTATGTGTATGTCGTTTATAGAATCCTAAACGGCTGGATCGATTTTGATAAAAAATTTTGTGTATGTTTGGGTGCATCCCTGGATGATTTAGATTCACGATTGGGCCCAATAGGTGGCACAAAGATCGGGTAATAACTCCTTCTAAACGGTTGGACCGATTTTAATGAAATTTTTCGTGTATGTTTGGGTGGATCCCTGGATGGTTTAGATTCACAATTGGACCCAATAACAAAGATCGGGCACTCACTCCTCCTAAACGGCTGGAACGATTTTAATGAAATTTTTCGTGTATGTTTGGGCGGATCCCTGGATGGTTTAGATTCACAATTGGACCCAATAGGTGGCACAACAATCGGGTAATAATTCCTCCTAAACGTCTGGACCGATTTTAATGAAATTTTTCGTGTATGTTTAGGTGGATCCCTAGATGGTTTAGATTCACAATTGGACCCGATAGGCACTAAGATCGGGTTCTAACTCCTCCTAAACGGCTGGACGGATTTTAATAAATTTTTTTGTGTATGTTTTGGTGGGTCCCTGGATGGTTTAGATTCACAATTGAACCCGGTAGGTGGCACTAAGATCGGGTTCTAACTCCTCCTAAACGCCTGGACAGGTTTTGATGAATTTTTTGTGTATGTTTGGGTGAATCCCTGGATGGTTTAGAATCACAATTGGACTCGATAGCTGGCATTACGATCGGGTTATAACACTTTATTTTATTTTTGACATTTTTTTTATTTTTTCGCACATTAGTATACAGTATACCGAATTATAATGTCAAAAAACACTTTGCTGAATCCACTCCTAGCCACGTTGGGACAGAACAACGTCTGTCGGGTCAGCTAGTAACAAATATTTGAAATACAGTTTCACACATGACGCCATCATTCTAACAGACTGGTTTAAATATGAGGTAATAAGTACGTTCAAATTTCCAGAGAAGAGAGAAATAAATGCCCGGAGGAGCATAAGAAGAAAACCACAAACGGAAATAGAAGAGCAGTACAAAAACCAAGTATCTAGTTGGCTGAGACACGCAGCAGAGATGATGTACAAAAAAAAATTGTTGTAGAGTAAGATGAAAAAGAAAAAAAAACCTAGAAAAAAAGATTTCAAGTATCAAAAAACGACAGATAATGAAATTCAGGGTTTGGAAGATGGAAGCTTCGAACAACAAAAATAGGAAAGGTAACTAAAAAATCTCCTAACCATGAGTTACTCTATATATTTTACCCAAAACCGAACTATTATGATATTTTTTAAATATATATGAATGTGCCCCATAGACTATAAGTTTTGCAATAATAAGAATTGGTAACCCTTTCAAAAACATGCCCGTTAAAAATTCTCAAAGGAGTGATAACAACTGAAAATGTACTTTATCTGACTTATTGTTATAAAAGGAATTCCAGTTTGTTATAATATTTAAAGACACCTTATATAACCGACTTCATTCATTTATCCCTTTAAAGAGAACATGTTATTCCTTTAAGCAAACATTACAATAACATAATTCAAGATTCATTTCAAATACCCTCCTTTCAATAAAGGAAACTAAAAATCAAGTCTACAATAAATATCAAAACCAGAAATTTAGTCGAATCAAACACCTTTCCCAGATTTCAACTTGAACACATAACTAAGGGAACAGCCGATCAAGTTTTCTTTCTCACGTAAACCAAGAATATCTTATTAACAATATTGCCCCTTGTCAGTGACCAGTGGTCATTCAATTCGGCGATACTTATTTAGTTAAAGTGGCACAACAGGGTAGTAGAATCAAGTGTAATATTAACTCGAACCGAATCCCTTTAGGGTTAATGGTCTGTTTCTTGAACGATATAACCTGTTCCAGGCAAATTGCCGCCTTGCAAGGTACCACATAGAAAGGGATAATTGCCGTTTTACCAAAGATTTTTAGTTTCTTGTCTTGCCGGCCTCTTTGTTCAAGTAATATTCCTAATTTTAGAGAAAATAACATGTTTAGGACTAACTCTTTTAATTCCTATAAAATATATATGTTATTGGTTTCGGATTATAGTGTGTGTTATACAGGGTGTCCGGAAAGTAATTAGACACAGCCAACTGCAGAAAAATACAAACGAAAGCTGCCATAACAATGTTTCAGAAAATAAGTTACCTTGTTGCAGCATTAATAATACTATCTCAGTAACATTAAGATTAAGATTAAGATTAAGATTTTCTCAAAATGGCAACATCTTTTATGTACTTCTGACAACGTTTACCTAGACTCTATCTAAATGGAAAACATGGCTGCATTATTTTTAATGTTATTTCCAGCTTTTCCATAATACTCCTTGTTAATTTTTCTATTCTATTACTAGAGTGTCTGTCGGCAATGAAATTCAAGTGGACCCTTAGAAAGAAGTCTAATGGCTTGAAATCTTCTATTACTCAATTGGTTCCACCTCACGCACAAGATATTCGATACTTGAATCAGCTTAGCCTTTATTCAAAATTCGGAATTTTTAAATGTAACATGTTTCGATTTATCAAAAATCAACATATATCAAACGTAATTTTACAGGGTGTTCTGTATATAGGAAACTTAGAGCGGTGTAGAATTACATGGATTTAAAAAATCTAAAAAAACTTATATTTGGTGTCCTATAAGCAGCTGGATATATACGATGTGGTGGAAATAAGGGGGAGTGGAATTAGTTATTCGGGGTGCTCCAAAAAAATTATATTGAGATAACCAGTTCCATATACCAAGTGCTTGAAAAAGGGTAGAATATTTATACAGTGAATAAAAAAAAATTAAAAATGTGTTAGGTAAGCAGTTCGGATCTTTGAATTATGTTCATAAGATACTATAGTTATGAAATGGGTTGAAGAAATGTTCGAATAAGTTGTTTATACAGGGTGTTTGAAATATAAGATGGAGTAGAATTATAGTTTATGTTGTGGTTAAAAACTTGTTTTATATCCACAAGTAGTTACCTATATAGGATGGTTAAAATATGTAGTGGAGTAGGTATAATTACAGCTAAACAGGTGGGTTTAAAAATATTTTAAAGTAATGGTATCATCTACAAGCTTTCCATTTACCGGAGGGTTGAAATATTGTGTGGGCTAAGGATACAGGGTCGTACAAAAATGTTATATTTGGTGAAATATATGGTGGCTTACAGTTAGAATTATGCAGGGTGGGTAAAAAATTCTAGAAAAATTTTTGTTATAGTTATACAGTGTCATTCAAACAAAGTTAGAAAATGTTGTAAATGAAGGGTTGTTTAAATAAAATGTAGAGAGAAATCTTTGAAGACGCGAAATGTTTCAAATACATAAAGAAGTGTTCGGGAGGACATTCAATTGTGGGAAGCGCAAATGATGAAGATTCCCTGACCAGAAACAATGTATATTATATACACTATATATTGTCTAGCGTACAAAGGAATGACACCTCGAAGAGAGTATTTAATTTATCTTGAAAAAATATAAGAAAATAATGTGAAATAGAGTAGTTCATAATAAGTTGCAAAGATAGGACAGTTGAAACATAGGGTGAAGAAGTGTTGTGATAATTCTTTAAAAAAATGTTATATTGGTTAACCAATACGCAATAGCGTAAAAAGGGTAGTTGTAATACATTGTATGTATTCAAAAACATGTTGAACAAAATTGTTATTTTCAGTGCCCCACAGGCAGTTGGGGTTTTAGTAAAATATGTTTGGCATTGATGGATTTATAGTTACACAGGGTGGCAGAAAAAAAGTTATACTGCATGGCCAATATGTAGTTGCAAATACAAGGTGCTTGAAATAGCGGGTGGAGTAGATTTATATTCAAACAGGTTGGATAATTTTTTTTGTAGAATAGAACATGAGATGTTGCGAATATGTATTATCTGGTACATGGATCGAAGTAAAATTATAGTTAATACAGTGTGATAAGAAAGTATTTAAAAATTTTATATTTGGTTGCCTCTAAGCAGATACACAAACAGGATGGTTGAAATATTTTGTAGAGTAAAAGCATGGTTATACAGGGTGGTTCAAAAATAAGTTGTGATGTTGGACTCATTGGCAGCGGTGTATACAGGATGGTTTTAATGTAGATGGAAGTAGAGTTAGTTATACAAAGCGGTTAAACAATTTTTAAACAATTTTTTGAATAAAATTGGTATATAGGGTGGCCAATAAGCAGTTGCAGTTTGGGTGAAGGTTTAAATAAAAGTTTGGTGTTAGGGTGCAAAACTGTGTTTTTATATTTGTGACTTACGAAGGGTTCCACATCATTTCCATTCGGATGGATCGAAAAAGTTTTAAAAAAATGTTATACAGGGTAGACATAAACAGTTGCATTCTACTATATAGAATATTTGTAATATGGGGAGAAGCAAGATTATAGTTTAGACTGTATTTTTTACGTCAAAAATCAAATAATAAACATTGTCAAATATTTAAATTTACATTTTGGAATTGTACCTTTTTTAATCCGTAGTTTCTTAGCCATTGACAACGGGGTCTGATCTAGGCCGCGAAACGTTTGGAATATACAGCAATTTCCTTTAAAGTGTGGTGTTATTTCCCAATAAACACTTAGACATTGAAAAATATGCCACAAGTATCCTTCAGAAAACAACAATGTTAGAAAAAGCTGCATTTAAAGGTTGATTAAATTATAGAGTAAAGAGAAATTTCACTTTAAAAAATCGTTAAAAAATATCAAAAATAATTGTATACAGCGTTGACCATAAACAGTTGCATTGCTGAAATATAGGGTAGAGAAGAGTTATAGTCAGGTGTTCAAATAATTATATTGGCTGACAAATAAACAGCAGCATACAGGATGGTTGCAATATAGGGTGAAGTAGAGTAACAGTTATTCAAGGTGACTATTATATTGGGTGGCCCATAAGTGCTTGCAGTTTGGGTGAAATATATTCAGGATTGGTGGATTTATGTTTCAGTAGGGTGGTTCAAACAATGGATTGAGTTGGCTGATACTTGGTGGAAGTTGAAATTCATGATGATTTGAGTAATACACTTATTACAAACTTACACTTTATTTAAAAAATTGTGACAATTGTTTCGCGTCCGATGGAGCTTAATCATACAATGGTAGTACCTTAAGAAATTCAATAGTTATAAACTCAATAGAATATAAAAAAAGCAGTTTACAATGTTTCTTTAATCTTCTAGTTGTGTTAATATTACTAAGAAATTAGGATAAAAAATAAAAGAGATATATCAGATTATGGGTTTTTCCAGATGTAATTTACATAAAGACCTACCATTGAATATGAAGGTTCAATTTTTATGGTTCTAGAGTGATTCAGGTAAACCGTAATAGCTATTTATCAAATAAATGTCAAAATGAGGCAAACATTTAGCTATTACGGTTTACCTGAATCACCCTAGAACCATAAAAATTGTACCTTCATATTCAATGGTAGGTCTTTGTGTAAATTACATCTGGAAAAACCCATAATCTGATATATCTCTTTTATTGTTTATCCTAATTTCTTAGTAATATTAACACAACTAGAAGATTAAAGAAACATTGTAAACTGCTTTTTTTATATTCTATTGAGTTTATAACTATTGAATTTCTTAAGGTACTACCATTGTATGATTAAGCTCCATCGGACGCGAAACAATTGTCACAATTTTTTAAATAAAGTGTAAGTTTGTAATAAGTGTATTACTCAAATCATCATGGTTCAAACAAGTTAAAAAAAGATTTATATAGGATAGCCCATATGTTTCATAAGTTATTTCTTTTTGGGAAGGCTTGGACATTCCGTACGCGGGTAACGGCTAGTAATAAAATAAATATGGAAAAAGACGTACATTTTTTTTCCATAAATCGACAATACTTACGCTAGGATTGTTCCCCTTCCTGAGAAATCCAGATGCATTAATTTTCAGCTGGATCCCCATTTGTCTGAAAAATACTATAGCGTACATTCTTAATTTTCTTCTTTAGCGTGACATAGTGTTTTAGTAGCTGACCTTTGAAGCATTACTTTCCAGAGACCCTGTATAAAAAAATGATGAATTGAGAATATCCTATTGTTTATGTCAATGAAAATTGTCGAAAAAGAATAAATTCCATATTAATAAAAAAAATTGTAAAACTATATAATGTTATGTAACAATTATTATCAATTATTAAACTAACGTGAAATTACAAGAATTGAATAGAATTAAAATAGAATATAACCAAACCAGTTCCTACTATTCTATTCAATAAGAGAGAATATCGAGCATTAAAATGACCAGTAGGGCATAGACAAGTTCGAAGAGATCTTAACTTGTTACACTTGTTTCTTGACAAGAGAACTGAAAAGTTCTATGACCACTGGTCACTCATGTGAATTTGTTTGCCCTTTTTCGTGAGAGCGTAAACTTGATTTTAAATAACACAAATTTAAAAGTTTAAAAGGTAACTTCAGACCCTAAGATCAATCAACAAAATAAGTACAAAATTCAAGAACGGTTTATTAGGTAGCTAGTTGTCATTTTTTATTGTTTGACATTTTTGATTATTTTTTTACATTTACGGTGGCGTTGACATTTTTAGTTAGTTTTCGCATTTTTGAAGTTGTGTACATTTGAAATTCTTCACATGTTTCTCATTTTAGGTTTTAGACAGCCAATTTTCTCCGAAACTACCGGACGGAAAAAGTTGAAATTTAGTATCAGCGTATAGTTTGGTGACTCGATCAAGAGTACATGTGAGTGGAGGGGTACTTCAGTGGGGTAAGTTTACAAAAATCTACCATTCCCCACCTTTACCTCCGAAACTGTTGAGCCTAAATAATGAAAAAAAGAGAATATTAGGACGATGCTCAAAGTTTAGAAAAAATATATTAATTTTGAGGACATATCATAGAATTAAATGAAGAATAAGAAATTAAAATGTTTTCCAATGCATCATGTAATATAGCAAATGAAAGGGCGCATTATGAGGAATACAAATATATTTGTTAAATATTTTTTGAAAAATTTGTTTAAAAATTTTGCAAAAAATAGATATTTAAATCCTCACTTACAGGAAAAATAAGAAAAACCCTAATATTAATTGTAAGGGACAAACTACAGTATTAAACGAAAAATTAAAAATTTTAATTATTTCAAACGCATCGTGTAATATCTCAAACTAAAAGGGCTCATTATGACAAACACAAATGTATTTTTTTTTCATATTTTTAAAAACATTCGTTTCAATGATATATACAAAAATATACAAAAATCAACTCATTCCTCTCCTTTATCTCCAAAACTAAAACAACTAAAATTTCCCCAAAAAAATGCAGATATAAAGCCTCACCTCAAACTTAAAGGAAAACTAAACAGAAAATTCAGCTGATAATGATATAGAAATAATAGAAAAAAAAAACTGCAGTGTAGTCCATCAAATGAAAGGGTCCATTATGAAGAATACAACTGTATTTTTTTCATATTTCAAAAACAATATGTTTAAAAGATAGTACATACCACACTCTTGACAGATGGTTCGAGTGTTTTAAATGCATCATGTAATATATCAAATGAAAGGGCGCATTATGAGGAATACAAATATATTTGTTAAATATTTTTTGAAAAATTTGTTTAAAAATTTTGCAAAAAATAGATATTTAAATCCTCACTTACAGGAAAAATAAGAAAAACCCTAATATTAATTGTAATTAATTAATTAATTAAATTACAGTATTAAACGAAAAATTAAAAATTTTAATTATTTCAAACACATCGTGTAATATATCAAACTATCAAGGGCTCATTATGACAAACACAAATGTATTTTTTTTTCATATTTTTAAAAACATTCGTTTCAATGATATATACAAAAATTACCAAAAATCAACTCATTCCTCTCCTTTATCTTCAAAACTAAAACAACTAAAATTTCCCCAAAAAAATGCAGATATAAAGCCTCACCTGAAACTTAAAGGAAAACTAAACAGAAAATTCAGCTGATAATGATATAGAAATAATAGACAAAAAAACTGCAGTGTAGTACATCAAATGAAAGGGTCCATTATGAAGAATACAACTGTATTTTTTTCATATTTCAAAAACAATATGGTTAAAAGATAGTACATACCACACCCTTGACAGATGGTTCGAATGTTTTATATAAAAACACATAAATAAATAGTGCGTCTATTCTTTATTGTAAAGAATAAACCACTGTAGAAATTTCATGGTCAGTATACAACGAAATCACTACTAATAATAAATTGTTTACATTTACAAACACAAAAACATTAAGCATTTTTTCTTACTTGCTTATCTCGATATTTATCCTGATGCTTTTTTCAATTACAATTCAAAATTTTTAATTTATTTACTCTGTAAAAATAATCTGAATTAAAAAAAATATGTGTCAAAAGATTGGCAAAAAAGAGACATTTCAAAAAAAGGTAGCACATGATACCCCTTTGTATTTAAACTTTTAAAACTGATATTCACCCCCGCTTAGGGGTTGAAACTGCAGGTTAACCGATACGTGTAAAATGCGTTCCCTGAAAATATAAATTAAATGTTTTTTTGTCTTTTTCTTTTAAATATATTTTAAAAGTTATTTTGGGGGGCTAGTTTTAAAATGAGAGCCCTGTATATTATGTATATTCCGCACCAAAAATGGACACTCCGAAGAGAGTATCAAATATAAGATGTCTTTCACAAAACTGCCATCCACTATGTAACTGCGTATAAGCTTGAATTCTTGCTGAAACAAAAAATTATAACCGCCTTCCATTATCATTTCGGAAAGTAATTATTCTCATGGAAGCAAAAGTCTTGAAGTTATAACGATCCAACTTTGATATAAGGGTTTGAAAGGTATTTCAGATTGTTTGAAGTTCGGCTACCCTCAAGTAAACAAAAAAGAACGACTCCTCCATTCTCTGATTGAATTTCCCAAACTATAAACTAAACGTTAGTCGAACATTTTCGATAAATTATAAAATGTTTTCAACACCATTAGCCTGAAGTTTCCGAACAACTATTCGAACGTTATACCCCGATCAACCCGAAACAATTTGATATAGTTTAATTAGAGGCACAAAACTTTTAGCTAGCTAGCAACCCACCCTCCATTTTGAATGATGGCTTGAAAGCATATTGATTAATGATAAATTCTTAATATATGACTTAGTGTTTGCAAAATCGTAAGCGTTCAGATATCAAGGAAGCTGTACGTCGCTTGCCTCGTTCTCGGCTGTTAAGTTTAGCCAGTTCGAAGGGGGTGGATCATAAATATATCAGTTGGAGGATCACGTGAAATGCTATACATAAATGTATGGAATAAGCATAGCAACTGAGTACAACGCTTTCCGTGCCTGCCGCTCGAATGTCGGCATAAAGCTTCTAAGGTAATTACATCCTCGTAAAGTTTAGGAAATTAGTTACCGAGAGTCGAAGAACTTTCTGACAGCATTTAATCTTGTGGAATAAAATCTACATGCAAATGTCTCAAAGTGAGGATACGTACTTGTAGACATGTTTCTAAATAATGTGTGGTCCTTCAAAATTCATTCAAAAGTGTATTAACAGTTATGAGTAAGAGTTATTCTAGATACTATGCGGTGTGTCCAAGATAATTTATTTATTTATTTATTTACTGTTCGAACAGGTTTACAGCCAACTACAAAACAGGAAAAAAGTAAATTAAGATTAACAATAAGTAGATTAACAGTAATAACCTAAATTTACAACAACAAAATTGAATAATTACAGAACACAAGCTAAAAGTAAAGATTGTATCTAAGAACTGAGGAAACAGACAGTTTAGACACTTACATAATAAGATATTTTATAAAGTGGAGAACATTGTAAAATATTAGTTCGGGGGGGTGAGAAAGCTAAAGGTGAAATTTGTCCTAGATGTTATTCTAGGCACAAAAAAATAGTTTTTGCAGATAAATTGAGTCATTAAGTTTATTGTAAATAAGTTTAAACAGAAAAATTACTGACTGTCTCTCCGGTGGCTCAGTCTATCTACTTTATGTCGGGAAAGAAGTTCACCGTTTGTGATATCAATTGGCGGATAAAAATGATCTATTTTGAATGGCAGGAGTTTTAAAAACCGTCTTTGAATTAATTCTAATTTTTGTATGTGAGTTAAATAAAATGGTTTCCAAATTATATCAGCATACTCAATTTTAGGCTGACAAAAGCAAAATATAACATTTTCAATGTTTCTGGTTGAACTAAATCTCGGGAGTTACTCGTAACAAAGCCGTGCATCTTGTTAGCAGCAGAGACAACGGAATCGGTGTGAGCAGTAAAGGAAAACCTGCTATCAAATGTAACACTCAGGTCCGTAAAAGTGGACGGTCGCTCAAGGATAGAATTATTAATTTTATAATGAAGGTCAATACTATCTTTCTTAAATGTGTACGACCTTACTTTACAGTTGCTTGTATTGAGAGATAAATTATTATTTTGGCACCAAATTTCAATCAGTTTCAGATTTTGAGCGAGTCTCTGGCAGTCGGAAATACTATTAATTTCACACTAGATCTTCAAGTCATCAGCATATAATAAGTAATTTACGTCTAATGTATTAACGATATCATTAATGAAGATATTAAATAAAAGAGGCCCCAAGTTACTGCCCTGGGGGACACCTGAAGTGGCCACGTATTTGACCGAACTAAACCCATTAAAGACTACCGATTATTTCATATTACTGAGATACGATGAAAAAAGACTAATCAATGAATTTGATAGGACCAAACTGAGCTAGTTTAGATAATAGAATTCAGCGATCAAGTCGGTCAAATGTTTTCGAAAAGTCCGTGTACACCATATCATACTGTGCCCGATCGTCAAGACATTCAGCCAGAACTTGAGTCATGTTGACAAGGTTTGTGATGGTGGAGCGTCCTTTCACAAATCCATGTTGATAAGACGTAATAATATTGCTATGATGATTGTACATTTTATGATAAAGTAATGTTTCACACAGGTATCTGTTTCATTCAAGTATAATATGCAAAGATCTGTTTTATATCTTCTTTGATTGCTGATATTCATTTATTATGGCTTTAATTTAGTAATATGAATAAATTCATTTTAACATATTTGGGATTTACTATTTCTACACAAAAAAATTTTTTTTCACATTTTGTGGTGAGAGGAGATATTATATTTTTTTATGAGTTAATTCAAACGATTAATTTGGCTTTGAATTTAATTCATATTTCATTAGTAGGTATTGGACTTTGAATTTCGAATATATAAAACCGAAGTTATCTGATACTTGGGAAAATAGCTCCTCACGAATTAGGCACGGTGCTGATTAGTATCATTTGTTATATGATCGTTGACTTTGGTGTCTTAATTTAGTTTAACACATAAGCTCTCATACACGAGAATAATTATAATCTATCTAGCACAAAAAATTTAAGAAAATTATCGAGGTGTCATTCAATTCGTAAACTTAAGAAAACTATTTTCTTTTTTTCATTAAAATGGATATTAAGAAACACCATTTAGAGATATGGGTAAGCAATAAACTGTTTTAAAAAATTTCGCAAATTTCAATTATTTATGCTTTTGTTATTTTACCGATTTTTCTAAGCTGGAAATTACACCCCCGATAAATCTTAACTATTTATTTTTTGCAGTTCTTGCATTGATTCTCAGATAGTTGTAGAAAAGGTCCTCTTGGTAAAATTTATAAAAACTGGTTTTCCACATTTTTATAGACATTAATATTATTTTCATTAATGATTAGATTCCATAAAAATTTAATGATCTCATAAACAATGCATTTCCTTATAAAAAATTGTTAAACAATAGACGTAAAAAAAGTATTGCAGTCTTTCTTAATGATAAAAAACTAAATAACCGGGATGTAGAAATAAAATTGGTTATCATTTTTGAATGCTATGAAAAAGCCGATAGATAATATGTATTTTTAAATTTTTGTATAGCTATTTGAGGGTAGACACGAAGTGAAAACATTCTAATATCTTTAGTTCAGGTTATCTAACAATTATCCTCGATTTTATAATAATGTCCAACTGGGAAAAATCAACAGATATTTGTTTATTGATGTTGCTAAATAGTACCTAAATTTTGTGTTCCTTAATGTTCATATTTAATTGGTTAAATATTTTTTGGTTCTGTCAGAAAATCGCTTGGCAGGCACGGAAAATAATTCACCGCTTTTAGAATTCCTTTCATCACTAATTTTAATTATAAATATTGGTGGTACAATTCCATGAGGAAGGAAGTGTTTTAGTAATTTTCTTACCCTGTTAGAAACTTTTGTAATATCGGCAATCAGCACTAGTTTTCGGGATACTCGCATAAAACCGAATTGTACATAACTTTTGCATTTTTTGCGGAGACAAAGATTTTTCCTAAGGCTTCACACAAAAAGGAAAATGTTTCTCGTCTCGAAAAAGCGAAAAATTAGAAAAGTTCTACATAGAAAACAATACATAAAATCTATGAAATATTTAATTGTAAATTTAAAAAAGACTCAGTAACCAAGTATGATTTTTATCTTGTTAAAGATTTATAGATTTTTATAAAATTTTAACTTTGAATGATTTTATTTAAAAGATGGATGGGTTACCTTATTCTGGGTTGAGTGTATGTGTCTATATTTAACTAGAGTAATAAACGTATTTACTATTAAAAAGATTTGTTTCTTTGGCTCGAAATTATCTACATGGAAGATACCCTTACTTAAAGTAGACATACAATAAACTTTTATGATATCCAATTGACCCCTTTATAAATTAAATACTAAACAGACAAATTTTTATGCCACTAAATACCGATATTTTGAAAATTTTGTCTGGATTTGTACATCTGCAGAATTTTTTTGTTTTTTCTTGTATTTCTTGTAGTAAAAATGTAAACAATTACTGTATACTTCTGTGGAAGTATCTATATTATTATAAAATTGTAAGTTTGTCTGTTTGTTTGTTTGTTTGTTTGTTTGTTTGTTCGGGCATCACGTAAGAACTACTTAACTGATTTTGCTGAATCTATTTTTGTTGAGAAGCCTATTGTTTGACTTAAAATCTGGTTGACATTTTATCTCTCTACATTGATAGAAACGGTAGATATAGCGAAAAAACTTCTACCATGTTGGGTGATTCAATTACTCAATTGGTTCCAACACACGCACAAAATATTAGATACTGGCATCAGCTTAGCTTTTATTCAAAATTCAGAATGTGCAAATGTAACATGTTTCGATTTAACAAAAATCAACATATATCAAGCGTAATTTTACAGGGTGTTCTGTATATAGGAAACTTAGAGCGGAGTAGAATTATATGGATTTAAAAAATCTAAAAAAACTTATATTTGGTGTCCTATAAGCAGCTGGATATATAGGATGTGGTGGAAATAAGGGGGAGTGGAATTAGTTATACAGGGTGGTCCAAAAAAGTTATACTTAGTGGGACATAAACAGTTCCATATACCAAGTGGTTGAAAAGGGGTAGAATATTTATACAGTGAATAAAAAAAATGTCTTAGGTAAGGAGTTAGGATATAATATTCATAAGATACTATTGTTATGAATCGGGTTAAAGAAATGTTAGAAGCAGTTGTTTTTACAGGGTGTTTGAAATATAAAATGGAGTGGAATTATAGTTTATGTTGTGGTTGAAAACTTGTTATATATCTACAAGTAGTTACATATGTAGGATGGTTGAAATATGTAGGGGAGTATAATTACACCTATACAGGTGGGTTTAAAAATATTTTAAAGTAATGGTATGATCTACAAGCAGTTCCATTTACCGGATGATTGAAATATAGGGTGGGGTAGGATTCTAAGGATACAGGGTCGTACAAAAATTTTATATTTGGTGGCAAATAAGTAGTGGCATATAAAAATTGGCTTACAGTTAGAATTATACAGGGTGGGTAAAAAATACTAGAAAAATTTTGTTATATATAGCACTTGCATATATAGAATACCTGACTTATGGTGCGCAGTAGTTATACCGTGCTATTCAAACAAAGTTAGAAAAAGTTGTAAACTTATTCTTTAATATATCTTGAAAAAATATAAGGAAAAAATGTGAAATAGCGTAGTTCATAATAAGTTGCAAAGATAGAATAGTTGAAACATAGGGTGAAGAAGTGTTATGATAAAAAATGTTATATTGTTTGATCAATAAGCAGTAGCGTATACAGGGTAGTTGTAATACATACAAGGTGATTCAAAAACACATAATTGTTATTTTCGGTGCCCCATAAGCATTTTCGGTTTTGGTGAAATTTATTTGACAATGATGGATTTATAGTTATACGGGGTGGTAAAAAAATGTTATACTGGGTGGCCGATAAGTAGTTGCAAATACAAGGTGATTGGAATAGCGGGTGGAATAGATTTATAGTCAAACAGGTGGGATATATTTTTTTGTAAGATAGAACATGAGCTGTTGCATATCTGCAATACCTGAAACATGGATCGAAGTAAAATTATAGTTCATACAGTGTGATTAGAAGTATTTAAAAAATTTATATTTGGTTGCCCCTAAGCAGATGCACATACAGGGTCGTTGAAAAATTTTCTAGAGTAAAATTATGGTTATACAGGGTGGTTCAAAAATAAGTTGTAATGCTTGACAAATTGGCAGCGGTGTATACAGGATGGTTTTAATGTTGATGGAAGAACTTTAGTTATACAAAGCGGTTAAAAAATTTTTGAATAAAATTGTTGTATAGGGTGGCCAATAAGCAGTTGCAGTTTGGGTGAGGGTTTAAATAAAAGTTTGGTGTTAGAGTGCAAAACTGTGTTTTTATATTTGTGACTCACGAAGGACTCCACGTCATTTCTGTTAGGATGGATCAAAAAAGTTAAAAAAAATGTTATATAGGGTAGACCATAAACAGTTGCATTCTACTATATGGAAAATCTGAAATATCGGGAGAAGCAAGATTATAGTTTTAGAGTGTGTTTAACACAATGTGAGAAAAAGCTGCATATAAAGGTCGATTAAATTACAGAGTAAAGAGAAATTTTACTTTAAACGGTCATTCAAAAAATATCAGGAATAATTGTATACAGCGTAGACCATTAGCAGTTGCATAGCTGAAATATAGGCTACAGAAGAATTATAGTCAGGTGTTCAAAAAGTTATATTGGGTGACAAATAAACAGCAGCATATACAGGGTGGTTGCAATATAGGCTGAAGTAGAGTTCAAAAAAATGTCGAATAAAATTGTTATATTGGGTGGCCCATAAGTACTTGCAGTTTGGGTGAAATATATTAAGGATTGGTGGATTTATGGTTAAGTAGGGTGGTTCAAACAAGTTAAAAAAATTTGATATAGGGTAACCCATACGTTTCATAAGTTATTTTTTTTGCGAAGGCTTGAACATTCCGTACGCGCGTGAAACCGCGGGTAACGGATAGTAATTTATAATTTAAAACTTGACATACTTTGTCATATATCTTCCAATCTACACAGCTTCAAAATTCAAACATTAGATTATAAAAGGCTTCCCTGAAAGTTTATTAGTAAAATAAAACTCTAATTTTAATTTTTGGAGGCCATATTAGAAAATTAAATACATATGTATTCTTACAAAAATCAAGCGAATCCTGAAGCACATAAAATAAAAACTCTATGTTTGGAAAATGAAAGTGTATATTTTATATAAATTTAAAAGGCTTCCTTTAAAACATATTAGGGTAAATGTAAGAAAATGCACTCATTCCCTGCTTGCCTGAAACTGGAATATTAGAATCTTGAAGGTGATACGGAACGCTTAGTATGCGAGTCCAACTCGCACTTCACCAAATTATTTCAGTTTTTATTTTTTAAGCACATCTATTTTACTTATGGATATTGTTAGGCACATTCATAGGTATATCAACTACAGTACAAAAGTCAACTATTCCCAAAATTTTCTCCACGATTCATCCCTGTCCTAAAATATATATTTAACTTCATTCAAAATTATATATTGTTCCGTTTAATTGGTAAAAAACAATTTGATGGGTATATTTTAAAATATTGATTCAAGTGTACATTGAAACTCTTTGATATATAATAATACAGGCACGTTTTGAATTTTCCAGTTATTAAAATTATGTAACATGAACTGAGAGTGCTTCAAAAGTCGTTAATTATAAATCAGAGCATTTTGAATAATTAAGTTCCTGATTAAAAGACATAGAACTTAAGAGACGTCTATAGGTATAATGAATTCTAGAAGGGTTCATTATTCTCTCAAATTCGGGCTCGAATCCTTAGCATCGTCAGCACAAACCGCGTATCCTATGAGGCAAGACACACGTTGATGAGGAACAGTGGCGTAGATTAACTTAAACAGCGATCATTTATTTACCTTTAGCGTATTCTAGAATAGATGCAGACAATTAATTTATTATACAAATAAAATATTATGTTTGTGTATTTTTTGGAATTTTCATTTGAGGTAAGTTTCTATTATACAAAATTCCAAACTTTCTAGGGTCTAAATAAGCAGTGACAATAAGGGAATATAAAAAAATCAAACATTGGCAATGGCAATAATTCAAAAATGTACAATTTAGAATTAGAATATTTGAAAATATGAATTGACATTAGGTACTAGTTACTTACTTACTACTTACTATCGCAAAGGTCCAGGTATTTACACATCTTTTTGACATTTTGGATTATCGTTTCTTTATGTAATGTCGAAATGTCGCCACATAAAATTCTGATGATAACTCTTTCAAATACTTACAATTCGAAAGGAGTTTTATTATTTTTATATAATCTTTGACTTTTGTGCTACCCTGTATATATCAAATGTCAGCAACTGCTCTTTGTTACTATAGTTTCTGTTGTCAAACATTTTAATTAAATTGTACATTTTTATATAATTGCCATTGCCAACAATTCTATATTTTTCTTTTCGCTACAAACGGTGAGGTTAATTTTTGATAATTTAAATATAGATTTAGTTAACCATTTTTTGGTGATATAATAATAAATAAATTAATCTATTGAAAAAGGATATAATAGTATTATAATATTCAATTATTTAGATAAATTTTTATCTAAAAATATTGGTTACACCATTACGTATTTTGAAGACGTTCCAAAAAAATAACTGGTTCATCTAAAATCAAGAACCAAAAAAATTTTGTGAGCTAATGAGTTTTCCGAGGTAACAACGTCGATTTTTTTTGATCATATCAATTTTTAAATATTTGGCATTTATTTGAGGTAAAAAACGAGTGTTAACAAAATGACTATCGTTACTAACAAACACAAGGCACATACTACTCAACCCAACAAACACACCTAAACTGAACTATATACCTACTATATATACTGAAACTATATTGTGTACATAAACAAAGTCTCTTCTACAATAAAAGTATTTTGGACATCAGAAAAATAAATGAAACAGCTGTCTGACGTTCTTACTTACTTATTCCATTCCACTTCAAATTTTGACATAACTAATAGTTCTGAAATATAATTCCATATATAAAATTTCAAAAATGGAAAAAAATTTAAAAAATAACTTGCCATTGAGAACGGAATCTGAAATTTTTTGACTTCCTTAAAATTAGTCTTTTGAACTATTTCAACTTAGAAGGAGCATTCTGTACATATCAAATATAAATAAATCATTTTAGTTATTTCAATTCACATTCTCAAATATTGTAGCATCAAATTGTACATTTTCATGTAATTGCAATTGTCAATAACCATTTTTTAAATATAAAGTAGACAAAACAACTGAAAAGATGTAGCATATATAACAAATCTTTAACTTAAAAAATTACAAAATCTTTGCTAACAAGAAATTTCTTAAAAGCAAATAATTCCACTATTAAACGGTAAATGATAACTCCATTTGCAAAAAAATAATTGTTATGAAATAGAAATCATATATTTTAGAAACAGCTAAGGAATATTTGTTATTTTATTACTAATAATCCAGCTTCCATTTGCACATGTAATTTTTATAAATAAAAATATATCAAATATAGCTGCAAAATTACTTGTTTGATTTTATTACTAATATTTATTCAAGTTCCATTTGGACATGTATAAATATTATTATATATAAAATACAAATAATTTAAAAATATATTTGCAGTATATCGCTTCCCTGACTGAAATCTAAACTTAAAATTGTACTATTTATTTTCAACAGACCGTTTGAAGACAAACAATTCATTGAGCAAATAAAATCTATTTATTTAAATAATATTTATACATTAGCTTAAGGTTAAGCTACTTGTTTATAGAGGACGCCACCTCATTTGTTTATTTTGCAACAATGTATCTTTATTTTGCCTATTTAGGTAAATATAAAAAATAAAGATTTTGCACATCTACGACACAGTACCTTTCGAACGATATTTGTTTCATTATCTTCTTTTAATATAAGGACCAAAAGTGCATTTTCTCCTTCACGTTTTAATATATAAGATTTTCATCCAAGAATTTTTCCCTAGCTGCTTTTAAATAAATATGTGTTTTTAACAATATTTTAACTTCCTCAAATACACTTTTTGCCAAAATCGGTAAATGAACACACACTAAAGGCTATTAGTGGCTTCCAGATTATTTTTGTAGTTTTTTGGAAAAATAACGTAGAAATTTGTAATGAAGAAAATGTTGGTACAGTACAGTACAGCAGGATCGTATAAACAATATATACCGTGATTGACGACTCCAGACCTAGACTTAAAATGTCTACACCACAGATAAATTATACACATATTTCCTTCTGTCAATGAAACATTTCACTTAAGACCGTATTTGAAAATATACTACGTCATTTACATTTTCTTAAACCGCAAATGCGATTAAGGATGCCAAGGATACCGAAGTAGGTACACATATTTCACAAATTAGTAACAGGTTAGAAGGTAATAGGAAAATTTTGTACAGTGGCCTGTAGTATCTTTGGGAAATGTTGTTTTAGGAGCTATTCAGGCACTATTGGTTTTCGGAAGAAACTATTGGTATGTTTCTTTAGGGGTATTTCATCATTTCATCCAAAGATTTCAAAATACTTATCGAATGTTATTCTAGGTTTAATCAATCTACATATTAAATAAATTCGTTTCTTAAAGAAAAAAATAAAGGGAATATTTTTATAGTCATTTATATCCTTACTTTATTCCATGGTACAAGCTCCTTAAAACATTCGAGTCTTATTTCTGCTATTAGCTTCTTAGAAATATGTTATTTGTCTGAAGAAATACTTTTATATTAAGGTATTTCTTTTTTACTCCCCTGTCGTCTGCTTAAATATCCTACCTTTTGTCATTTTGTGCCTTTTGGTCTGTATATGAAAGAATTATTATTTTAACATATCAGGGTGTTATAATAAACATATTTTGATAATAGACTTTTTACAGATTTGAATTTGTGTATTATTTCCGTTTTCAAATCCAAGGTGGTGTAAGCTGTAAGCTTCAATACATGATAAACTCGCTCTCTAGATTTGAGATTAATGCTTTCTACATTCTGGTAGGTTTTGTTCAATTTTGGACCTGTTTCATGTCATTTATGAAACCGCAGATGGTTTAGATATTCTCCAATTGTATCAGGTAAGTTTTTCACAGTTCCAGTAGATATTTTAAAAAGATGCTTACTAACGCAGCTAGCTGTGAATAAATTCGCCGATATTGCTTCATTTTGTCAGTGGGGAATCCTGCTCTCGTTTATAATCTTCTCTACTCCTTAAATAATTTCGGCGTAACTGTTGAAGAGGTCCTTATTTATTCTGAGTGCTCATTAGACCGTTCTCTCCAAATTTCCAAAAATTCCTGGTTGCCTCTTTCAGAAACTTATCATTATTTATAGGTGTTTTGAGAGTAAGAAATCACTGCAATATGACCACTCTTCCTGTATACAAAGTTAGAGTAGAAACATCTTTGTAATAGATTCTTATTATACAGGGTGAGGCAAAAGTATGGAAACCTTTAAATAACTCTTCTCGAATTTTTTTTTTTTTTTGAAAAATGTTAAATACAAAAGTTTTAGCACTTTCCCCTGGCTATCTAACGGTGATCATGATCTTGACGTTGACCATGACCTTGACGGTCATATCGGTCAAATGCATTTTTTCAAAGAGAACCCGCATTTTGTATTCCGGTTTCGGAAAAAGTGTAAAATTTTACTTCCAGATTGACTTTGAATATGACCTCGTTCATAAGCTTGACTGCTACCAAGGTTAAATGCTTTTTTATTGAAAAATCAATAGATTTTTACCAAAATCGATATAGGAGGGTTTTTGAGGTCACATATTACGAATCTGAGGTCAGATTTACGAACTTTAAAATGGCAGATCCAAGATGATGAACGCAAATTTGAAAAATCAATAGATTTTCACCAACATTGGATGACCTTGTCGGTCATCGTCAAGGTAATTTTTGTAAGTAAAATGATCTGCTATTTTCCAAATATATTTGAAAAAAACATGTTGACTCTAAAATGCGTCCTCTATCTTGGATCCGCTATATAGAATTTTGTTAATCTGACCTCAAGTTCGTAATCAGCAACCTCAAAAACCACCCTATGCCGATTTTGGTGAAAATCTATTGACTTTTCAATTAAAAAGCATTTGACCTTGGTAGCAATGAAGGTCATGAACGAAGTCATGGTCAAGGTCATATTGGCCGTAATATTTTCCGCTATCTCCGAAACCGGAATAAACAATTGGGGTTCTTATTTGAAAAAATGCATTTGACCTCGATATAATTGTCAAGGACATGGTCAAGGTCAAGGTCATGGTCACCGTTAGATAGTCAGGGGGAATGGTTAAAACTTTTGTATTCATCATTTTAGAAAAAAAATATTCTTGAAGAGGCATTGAAAGGTTTCCATACTTTCGGCTCACCCTGTATACCTGCCATACACATAATTGTACCCAGAACTCTTCCTAACCACTCTTGATTCACCTTATTGTACAGATTTGTCAACACTTTATTTACTCAGAGCGATCCGATATGTAATACTCAACGATTATTTCTCTAAGTCTCTGAAGTTCATAGTAACTGGAAAGTAATATTCTTTGGATCAACTATAAGAAGTAAGTACTTTGTTTTCTAGTTGGCTGATTTCTAGTTGTTTTCTGAATGATGATTGTGGCATCTCTGGTTTTGTATTCTTTTTGTAGAGTCTTACTCTGAAATCTACCAATATGGGCCTAATCGGTCTGAACTTCAGAATTAATTCTAGACGGCGGTTGTTGTATATATTTGTAACTACTAACTTACAAGTCGACGTTATCTCGAAATTTGTTACATCAATTAATAATATTGACTCATCTGTATACTACTGTTTTAATATTTCAAGTCCTCTTATAGGGACTTCCAACTAAAACTAAAATGTCGTGGTGATCGGTCGTGTGTGAGTGTCCTAGAATAAGAAATTGAAAAATTTAAATTTATATAACTAGTTGTTTGTTCGTTTTTACGTCCTTTAATGCCATCAAAGCCCCCCCTTTAAAGACGCTGATAAAGTGAAAGACGCTCTGGAAGTGATATAAGTGTTTACAATAGTGAAAAGCCGGTAGTCTAGGTCGCCACGCCGTGTAAATAAAGTTTCGTTAATATCTCAATAATCATATATACGGGAGCTAGGATAGGGTCAGATTTAAGCGTTATTTGAAGTTTAAGGAATTCTTTATTTTCAATATTTTCCGTTAAATGCTAGTAAAAAAGAGTATCCTATAATTTTTTATCTACATCATAAAAACACTTGTTAATGGTCAATAGGATCGAAAGATCAAGACCAATGCCGGCCGTAAGGCCAACCTTGGAAGAAGAAGAAGTCCTATATAGTTTCGTTTTATCCTTCTATTTTTCTTTCGAAATTTTAAAGCAATTATTGATAAAGTAATTGTTATCAAAACAGTAAAAACATTTCAACAAATATATAAATCCAAATGTTGGTTTTGTTGTTTTTTCAAGTTCGAAAAACAGTCCAGAATCCATGGACGTCACTGGTTTCCGAGCGTGTTTTCCTTTCCCTGTCTTTCCCTTCGTTCGCAAGAGCAGCTTTCCACCGACACAAAGGCCTCTTTTTCTCCTCTTCATTGCTTTTTCTCTTCTTCCCACTTAAGACAAAGTTAAGAGTATTGATGCAAAGCCGAAAGGGAACGCCTATATCGCGGTTACCAAGGTAACAACCTCCAACCAATGAGATATAAGTATTCACCGTCTTACATCAGCTGTGAAAACTTTTATATTATGACTTAAGAGTGTAGCGCACTAAGGTTGAAATTTGCTTGGGATAGGGGTAGTTTTTAAAATGAGAGAAGGAATGGCAAAAGTGGTGGGGATAAGGAGTGGTTAAGGTGCTCGCTGTATGCCGTTGCGAGATGGAAATGTAGGGTGTGGGTTAAAATAGGATATAATAAGGGTAGCTAGCTCTCTACGACGACGTTCCCTTGGTATAAGGGTAGTTTCGCTTTATCCGAGATTGAATTTCTAATATGTGTTCTGTTTTTGATTAAATTTATGCTGCTAGTTTTAGTTTTGAGGCAAAGTCCGAGTCTCTACCCTCTAACTTTCTCTCTCTAATATCTAATTTCGTCTTCTTCTGCTTAGAGGGTTCGGATATTCCGGCCGAGGAATTTTCAGTAACGGCCTCAAACTGGGAAAGTTTGTTTCTAAATTATTCTCTATGAATAATTACTAAGATAGTTATTTTCGATTTGTTCGGCGTATCTGTTATTAATCGTTTTCCCTTTAGTTTAACATCGACATAGACAGATTTAGATTGAGAAAATCGCTTTGATCCAACGAGCTTAAAACTAATTTATAAATGCAAGTTAATACAGAAAGCAGTTAATTTCGGTCAGGGTTTCGATATAACAGGTGTAACATTTTTTATTGACATCAGTAAATTGATAAATACATTTTAAAATAAACAAAACTAAAAAACATGAAATATTTTTGTACTGAAACAATTAAATACTTTTTGAAGCGAAAGCTTCTTAATGAGGGCCCACTTTTAAACATATAAAAATAGATGAGCAACAGAATGAATTGGATAACTTGAAATTTCATTTCACTACCTTGATCATCCCCATACAATTCGGTTAGTTCACTGTGTAGAAAGAGAGACCAGGTAAACTAAATAATGAGTTTCGTATTTTATAGAATATCAATAATATATAGGAAATAAACTAATATAACATCCAATTAATATAGAAAACTTGCACAAAACTTGCTTTTCTAATAAAAACTGCAATAATATCTTAAACTAGCTGTTACCCGCGATTTCACCCGCGTATGGAATGCAGAATTCTTTCAATAAGAAATAGCTTATGAAACATATGAGCTATTCAATATAACAATTTCTTCTATCTTTCTTAAACCACCTAACATTACCGTAAATCTACCAATTCCGAATACATCTCACCCAAACTGCAAGTGCTTGTGGGCTACATTATATAACAATTTTATTCAACTTTTTTTGAAACCACCTTGTATAATTATAACTCTCCTTCACCTATAGTGCAACCATCCTGTATATGCTACTGTTTATTTGTCACCCAATATAACATTTTGTTATTACCTAACTATAGTTCTACTCCACCTTATAAGCTATACAACAATTATTTCTGATTTTTGAGGTACTTCGTAGACTATAATTTTAACCAAACTTTACATGCCTTATACTTTTTCTAACATTGTGTTAAACACAATATATAAATATAATTTTGCTTCGCTTCAGGTATTTCATAACATTTTTTTAAACATTTTTTAATCCACCCTATAAAACTATAATTCTACTAAGCCCCGGTCACAACCACTATATATAAACAACTACCAAATTCTAAATTCACCAATCCCCAACCCATTTCACACAAACCGCAATTATTAATGGCCACCCTACATAACAATGTTATTCAATATTTTTTAGAACTGCCTTCTATATCTATAACTTCCATATATATTTTAACTATCTTGTATATACTGTTGCCAATTAGTCACCCATTATAACAAACTGGTCTATCAGTTTTTGAGCCATCCTGTATAATTAAGCTAAATACCATTTTTGAGATATTAACTATCCTGGAAAATATAATTTGTTTCGTTCTTATATGTTAACTACCCCTTATATGCAACTTTTTCTAACTTGTTTTAATTACACTATATAACTATAATTTTACTCCGCTCCGTGTTTCATATATTGCATATACGCGACAGCTCATGTTCTATCTTAAAAAAAATTAGAACAATTTTTTATCCACAATATTTAACTATAATTCAACTCCACCCTCTATTTCAATCACCTTGTATGTGCAACTACTTATCAGGTACCCAGTTTGACATTTTCTGTACCACCCTGTAAAAATATAAATCCATCAATTCCCAATAAATTTCACCAAAACTGCAACTGTTTGTGGAGCACCCTATATAACAATTTTTAAAGATTAAACTACTTAACTCTACTCCTCCCTATATTTCAAATATCCTATCAGTGCAACTGATTATGAGCTGCGTGCGCTATTTCACATTTTTTCCTCATATTTTTTTAAGCACAGTATATAATATAGTTTCTCTTCATTTAAACCATCCTTCATTTGCAACTTTTTCTAACCTTGTTTGAATCACACTGTGTAACCGATAACTTGACTTCGCCCCATATTTAAGGTATTCCATATATGCAACTGCTCATGCTCTACCCTATATAACAAAATTCTTATATTTATTATATAATTATTATTGTACTCAACATTATATTTCAACAACCTTGTATATGCAACTACTTATGGGCCACCTAATATTACATTTTTTCACCACTCTGTATACGTAGAATTCTAGCCCATCCTAAACTTCATCTATCCGGTATATGAAACAGCTTGTGGATCATAATATTCCTTTATTAATATTTATTAAACCTTCTTGTATAGCTGTAATCATACTCTGCTACATATTTCAACCATCCTATAATATGCTATTTGAATACTTGTGAGCTACTTGTAGATATTAAACAAGGTTTTAACCACCCTGTAAACTATAATTCCACTCTATCTTATATTACAACCACCCAGTATAAACACTGCTTCTAAGATTTTTTTCAACCCATTTCATCACTTTAATAATAGCTCAAGAAAATTCAAATATCCTAACAGCTTACACATATTTTTTTATCCACCCTTTATAAATATAATTCTATTTTATCCTTATTTCACCCACATTCTATATGCAACTACTATTAACCTTAACATTATAACTTTTTAATCCACCCGGCATAAATGTAATTCAACTCCACCCATTTTTCAACCACCTGGTATATACAACTGTTTATAGTCCACTCAATATATCTGTTTCGAACCATCTCGTATATCTTCCACCTTATTTCAACCACATTGTATATATATTCAGCTACTTACGGGCTACCTAATATACCTTTTTTTCAAGATTTCTTAAAAACATGTAATTCTACTCTACTCAAAGTTTTACCTTTTCCTATATATGGCACACCCTGTAAAATTACACTTGATATATCAGTTGAATTTTTTTTTAAAGCGAAATATGTTACATCGGCATATTCCGAATTTTGAATAAAATCTAAGCTGATGAAAGTATCTAATATTTGTTGCATGCGCTGTAACCAATTGCCTAGTTGTGTATTACCGAACATGGTAGTAGTTTTTTCCTTATAGTTACCGTTTCTATCAATGTAGGGAGATAAAATGTATACCAGATTTTAAGTCAAACTATAAGCTTTGCAACAAAAAAAGATTCCGCAAAAACAGTTCAGTAGTTATTGCGTGATGAGGTAACAAACAAACAAACAAACAGACAACTACGATTTTATAATAGTATAGATTACGGACTTGACATATGTCAGAGGTCAGATAGAATGCTATTAGTTTTATACACCTTTTGTTAAATTTTCTGTCGCATTTACCTTAGAGCATTTACTTTCTAGAGATAGCAGGCTTACCACGACATTTAGTGCACAAATGTCGTGGTAAGACTAAGGAGAGAGAGAGAGCAATAGGGAGGGCAAGAGGCTATTTCACTCGGTTGGGAGCTGCTTCCAATAAAGCATGTTGTTCAATGGCTGCGTCCACCCACCATTCACCCACTAAGTGAAATAGCCTCTTACTGTCTCTATTGCCCTCTCTTTCTAGCGTTGCCATGATTTTATGCTTGACAGGCTTTATCTAGATGGTAAATGATCTAAGGCATTTACAATTCATCGAATATGAACTTCAACTTTCAAGTTAATAATTCAACGAATCTTATTTGACACTTATAGAAATTTAAATTAAGAATTAAATTACACATATTACACATTATGATTAATACTTGAGCTTTAACAAAATAGTGAGAATTATTTTAATTCTCCTGAAATTTATAACCATTACAAATGATCACACAACGAAATGGAAACAGAGACAGGAGATAACAAGAGACGGGAAGTATAATTCGTAAGAAGCTTTCGCTTCCATCGTTCAGTCTCAAATGACTGCCGCTCTTTTCTAAAGTCGGTGCCAAGTTGAACAGCGAAGTTGCGAAGTACAACTTATAAATGTACTTCCCAAGTTATTTTCACTTTAGCTTGGCACCAACTTCAGAAAAAGTACTTATTTGTTGCAGTAAAAAATTATTTCATACTTTTTAATTACTTGTTTCAAGTCGGTTTTTGTTCTTTTTAGGGTTCCGTATATACAATATACGGATACCCTTATAATATCACTCGGGATTTCTGCGTATGTCACATCACAGCAATTTTCTCCTAAACTACTGGACGGAAGAGGTTGAAATTTGGTATGAAGGTATAGTTTGGTAACCCGATCAGGAGTACAAAAGAAAAAATTTTGATTTTAGGAGACTCTAGGGGAAAAAACTAAAAAAATCGACCGCCCCCCCCCTGATCTCGGAAACTATAGAACATAAAATTTTGAAAAAAATAGGAAATATAGAAAGTTGCCCAAACTTTACAGGAAAAATAAGGAGAAACCGTTAATATAAATTTTGGGAGGCAAATTATAGAATTAAATAAAAATTTAAAAATTAATGTTTTTTAAAACGCAAATGAAAGGTCTCATTCTGAGGAACACAAATATATTTTTTTCATATTTAAAAAAAATTATTTAATAGATATTAACGAAAATATACCAAAATTTACCCATCCCCCCCCTTATCTCCGAAACTATAAAACGTTTAGTTTTGAAAACAAAAATAGTGATATAGAGTCTGACCTGAAGTTTACTTTTAATTTTGGGGGGCAAATTACAGAATTAAATGGAAAATATAAAATAAAAATTGTTTCTAAGGCATCATGTGATATATCAAATGAAAGGGCTCATTATTACGAAAACAAATATATTTTTTCATATTATTAAATTAAATTAATTAAAAGATATTAACAAAAATATAAAAAATTTTACCCATTCCTCCCCCTTATCTCCGAAACCATTAGCTGTAAAATTTTGAAAAAAAAAATAAAGATATAGCGCCTCACCTGAACTTTACTGGAAAAATAAGGAGAAACCCCTAATATTCATTTTGGGGGGCAAATTATAGAATTAAATGGAAAATAAAAAATTAAACTTGTTTCTAAGGTATCATGTAATATATCAAATCACAGGGCTCATTATGACTAATACAAATATATATTGTTTTATTTTTTTTTAAATAAATATTTTAAAATATATTAAAAAAATTACCCATCCCCCCTTTATTCCCCAAACTATAAGACCTAATGTTTTTCGTTTACAGGAAAAATACGAAGAAATCTTTAATATTAATATTGGGGGCCAAATTATAAAAATAAACAGAAAATAAAAAATATTTTTTTAACGTGTCATGAAATATATCATATGACGGGGCTCATTATGAAGAATATTAATATATATTTTTCATATTTTTAAAATTAATTGTTTACAAGATATTAACATAAAGATATAAAAAATTCTCATTTCTTTATTTCCGAAATCATACTACCTAAAATTTTGAGAATAATTAGGGGTACTGGGACTCACTTGAAATTTATAAGAAAAATTATTAGAAAACCTTCATAGTAATTTTAAGGACAAATTATACAATAAAATGGAAAATAAAAATTCAATTTTCAAACGCATCATGTAATATATCAATTAAAAGGCTCATTATGTGAATTACAAATATATACTATTTTTAAATCATTTGTTTAAAAGATATTAGCAAAGATATTAAACATCGAATTATTACCCATTTTAGAAACTGCACTATTTAAATTTTGAAAAATATATTTTATTTGTATTTTTAAGTAATTTGAATAACAGATTTAATAATTTATAATTTAAAACTTGACCTATTTTGTCGTTTATCTTCTAATCTATAGAGCGTCAAAATTCAGACAGTAGATTATAAAAGGCTTCCCTGAAAGTTTATTAGTAAAATAAAACTCTAATGTTAATTTTTGGGGGCTAAATTAGAAAACTAAATACAGCTAATCTTGAAGGTGGTACGGAACCCTTAGAGTATGCGAGTCCAACTCGCACTTGACCAAATTATTTAAAAGTATTTATTAAACAATTTAAGTAGTGTAATGGCTGATTTGGATGCAGTTTGGAATTCCATCATCTTCAGATCTAATTAACTTTATCGATATTGCCTAAAATAAGGATTTGACTTTTAAATATTATATGAAAAAAACTGTGGGAATGAATAAATTAACTAATTTTAAGCAACTTGTTCCATAAAGTTTTTTCTTAAAGTCAATATCTCCGAGTTAATCGCAACTGAAAGAATCGATTTCCAACAAAAAAAAAAAAACATGTTTTCATACGGTTTTCGGAAATAACTTTAAAAATATGCACGCACATTAAGAAGAAATTCATGTGGATCAAAAATAGCTTATAAAAAAAGTTGGGTTTATGGTCTCCGAAGAACCAATACAAAAGGAGTTATAGCTTGTTTAAATTTTGTTTTTATTTATCAAAACAAAAGTTGAAAAGTTTGTCGTGAAATAACTGAAAAACATTGCATTTTTCGGGAAAAATTTATAAATACTTTTTTAAAATGCTTGAAAAATTCTTTTTTGTTTTTTTTTTTATAAAAGTGAAAATTAAGCCAGTTATGACATAAATAAGATTGTTTTTTTTGTTTTTTGACAAAAAAAATGTACAAATTACCTCCTAAATACCACCTCAGTTGAAATTAATTATTACCACTACACAAATCACCAATTTGGAAAGCTAAAAACTTCCGTAAATTGAAAATGTATTTAACCCTTATTTTTGAAAGGGCTTGAGGTGAAATGGTGGCCTAATAGTACTATTTACGAACATGTACAAACTTTAAACCTTCATATCTAACTTAATTTTTATCCTACAAAAACATAAATTAAAAAAAAACCTAAAATTTTGTACTTTACAAAATTTTAATTTGTAAAATTACAAAAATACCATATTCTCCTGGGGCTCGACTTTTTCAAAACTACTTACTTTAAACCCGTCAAACTTTTTGAGCCTATTTGAAATAAGTAAGACAAGTGATTTCTGAAACGGTAGCCGTTAGTTTTATTTGGGGTGGTATTTTGGGGACAATTTGTAAATTTTTTTGTCAAAAAACAGAAAAACCAACCTTATATATGTCTTAACTCGCTTAATTTACATGCTAGAGACTTTTATAAAAAATCAAATTAAAGGAATTTTAAGCACTTTTTTATTATACCGAGAATACATTGTTTACTCAAGATAAACCTTTCAATTTTTGTTTTTTATAAGCTACATTTTTTGAAGTGCATATTTTTAAAGTTATTTACGAAAAACCGTATGAAAACATGTTTTTCTTTTGATTGAAAAATCGATAATTTCCCTTGACATTAACTCGAAAAGAATTGACTCTCAGAATAAGTTGCTTAAAATTATTTGTTATTCATTCCCGGACTTTTTTTGATATCATATTTTTCACCCCCGAGAAGGGGTAGCATCGCCCCCGGAAAAACAGCAACCCCCAGCACAGTGTCATTTCAGTTCATTTAGAAACTGGAAAATGTTCCGATTTGAAGCAGAGAGTAAGTAGTACTCAAATCCAAATTTTAGAAAAAGCTGTGCTGCTTTACCAAAACACCCGGGAAAATGGTCATTGTCTGGATTAAATCTCCCTCATATTAAAAATATGTGGGTTTTAAGCAGATTGTGAAGTACCTATCTAGGAGCTTGTACTTTCTGGAAAGAGGCTGCAGCGCACAAATATCGTGGTAAGACCAAAAAGATAGAGGACAATAGAGAGGGCAAGAGGCTATTTCACTCGGTTAGGAGTTGCTTCCAATCAAATATGTTCAGCATGTTGTTCATGGGCTGCTTCCACCCACCAAGTGAAACTTCGCCGCCTCTTTCTAGCCTTGCTTTTGATATGTAGTAGATCTGCGGTTTAGTGAATTTTTCCTTAAAGTTAGAGGGAGTGTGCATGTCATACATAGTATGGTCAACTCGGGGATAAAAGTGTGTCCAAAAGTAAATAATTAAACTGAGAACAGATGAAATTTATGATCAATATTTAGAAGCAAAGACAAGCGCCGATTGCAAAAATCCGACCCAGTGCCACAAACGACAAATGCAACAATTAAATCGGATGGATGATTACGTGATGTAAAGTCTTTCCTGAACCACTGCAAGGCAAAATATAAAAGATCAGAATGCTAATATCAAGAAGTTCTTCTACACTACATAGCTTTTATTATATTCCATATATAAAAATCAACATCTGGCCAGTATTTGACACAACCGTTCGTTCATCTGCTGGAGAAAACTCGTCAAATTATCCATTTGGAATGAGATATTTTATGCTGTCTACCACCCTTTGATCCACTGTATTTGCTGAAGTTCCATTTATCTTTGAATGTTTTGTACTTACTGTCTATTTTTCGCTTGTTTTCCATATTAGTAATTCACACAGGCTTAAAGATGTCTTTCAAATGAGGTTACTGCACTTTCAAAAGTACTACTAGTGCGGTCTGTTCTGTTAGCCGGTAACGATTGTCGGCTGTATAGAGAGGATATTTCCTCTTTTGACCAACAGGTGTCTTGTTGTATTACACCACAAGTGTCGTTTTAGTGCTGCAGTTTGGGAGCTATTATTAATTCATTATGATTTCATGAATTAAAATGTAGCTATACCACTCCTTTAATTAAATCTATGTATCAAATAAAAAAAATAACCTAAGAAAGCTTAAGTAATACGACACTGGTTCTGGTCTATCCTTTGTTCAAAGGTAGTGCAAATTCCTCCAAATAGTCTACAACTCCCAGCTGCGAGTTATTGTTTGTAGAGATAAAAAAGCCACCAACATATGGCTTTAGTAAAATTTTTAGCAAAATCCTCGACAAAGTTTCCCTGTAGACATTCATCATTAAGAAGTTACCTACGGATCATGATCAGTTGCCGAAATGCCGTTTAAAATTCTCGATTCCATTCAATGGTCTGTCGATGTAGAGTAGCTGCAGTGGTAGCAAATCCTCTAACAAACCTTCTATATTAAGAACAATAACCCAAAAAGCTTCATAGTTCGTGTTTGTCCAATCTCCGAATAACTCAATTCTTATCTTCATTAGTCCTAAATCCTGACCCTCAAACAATGTAGCCCAAAAACTGTACTCCTTTCTCAATGAAGGAACACCTCTTAAGATGAAGACTTAAGTTGGCATTTTATTTCCGAAGAATAATTAGTAGAGACTCTAAAAATGGTCATCGAATGTGTGACCAACGACCAGAATATCATCGCTGTATACTATTCATGTCAACCTACTAATAGATATTTCTTTATAAATATTAATTATTAATAATAATAGAAGTAGCGGGAGCGTTCCACAAAGTAAATGTTATAATGCTGAACTGGAACCAATCTTTGCTTTGTCGCTTTCATAAAGCCTTACCTGCAAATATCCACTCTTTCGGCATAGGGACGACCAACAGGACCCTGCTAGAATGGTAAGAGTGACATCAACCCCAGCGAGTGGATAATTGTCCTTTTTCGTTATATCTCTCAATTATCCATAATCCATTTAAAACTGGTTGGTTCCAGCCTTCGTTTTCACAAGGACGACGAGAGCAGACCATGGACTAACGAATGGCTTAACAACTCAGCTTTGTAACTTGGACTCAATATTTTTCTCGACTGCTTGTTGTTGCTCTAATGGCAGCCGCCTACATGGTATCCTTATGGGTTGAGGCTTTCCAGTATCTATTCGGCAGTAGTACCATCTTTAACACTGAAAATGTGTCAGTGGATTCAGATAAATTGTTTGGGATTCTTCTGGTGTGTAATGAGCGATAAACTATTTCTTCACCAGAGGCAAACTTAATGTTATTGTTTGACACTCCAATAAATAAGTTTCGTACAGTAATGATGAGCTAACTATCTGAGCTCCTTTAATCCAACGCATATAACAGCATCTTGTTCAAACTGCCCACGATAAATTTGTTACCAGAAAGTCTTGTTAAGGATTATGTTAAATATTTTATCGAAGTATATGTGGTGTAGGTAGGCCTTTTCAATAAAAATTCCTTATTTAAGAATCTGAGAGTCATATCTTTAATTAAATACGAAAATGGACCCATGTCGGCTAATCAGGTCCATACCTAGTATGAAGTTATCCTCAATATCTGCTACTGAGATCTCCTTCACCCTGTATTGACATGGAGTGGCCTGTGAATCAAGGTTTTGAACCTGCCAATGGACACTACGACCCACCCTGTAGTCACGCTGAAAATGCTCTATACGTCCACAACAGTATCTTACTCCTGTGATTCCAGTTTTGTGACCGTTGGAGTTGTTTACCTCTGGTCCTTCCTTGCTGAAGAAAACTGATCGTATTTCTACTTTTCAGAGCCAGTAAAAGGGCTTCATTGCTGTTCTTTATATCACTAAGTCTTAGATTTCTTTGAACTTCAACATCTGTGATACCATATATAAACCTCTGTGTACTCAATCGTTCTTTATTGTCCTCTGCCAGATCTGTGTTAAGCAGATGTATTAACTTTCTACATTGTAAACTTTCACAAGATTTCTGTGTTTTCCCACTCAGTTGCACTTGGTATACGGGACTCACCAATTGACTGTCACTTTTTTTATCGAAAACTGAAATTATTTCCTCAATTTTAACTTGTTCAGCCACTGGAATGCTCTGGAAAAGTTATAATGTAGAAAAAATTCAAATGCTGTAGACTTTTCTTGACTATCCCACCCGTTAAATGCTGTCATTACTTCAAAATTGTCGTTTTTATATAGGCCAAAATAAGCTATCATCAAAAGTGGGTGGTTTTTATAAAGGAACCTTTGGTACTTACAGTGTTCTGATGTTTTCCTCTCTGAAAGTCTTCTATTGTTTTAATTTCTATTTGTACACTTTGAATATCACATTCTACACTGTTTTGGATGGTAATAATCTTGTACTTTGCTTGAAATAAAATCAATGCCATTTACTTTAAAGTTTCTATTGAACTTTTTAGTATTTTATTTCATCATTTATTTTTTTTATATCCGATTCCACAATCTATATTGTCTGGTTAACTACTTTGTCGCTCTAGTCAAAGTGTTTGGAAAATAAACCTTCCATTAGATTCTGTTCTTCACATTTCATAGTATTGATAAGAACTTAAAAAAGGCAAGATGATGTAAAACTGCGAAGGAAGAAATAACTAAGACAATTAGTAATACAAGTTAACAAAGCAGTTAATAATAAGATACAGATTATGGAATCAGAGATAAGGGCAATAAGTGATGATATTGAGGGTCTAAAAAATCCAATGGTGTCGAAAATAAGGCCAAATATGACATCAATTCAAAGCAAAGTACAATGTAACATTAACACTATCCAAAATCAAGTTTTTAACAGTGACGACATTTAATAAAACTTGCAAAGAGGCAGATATTAGAACACTGTAAGTACCAATGGTTCTTTTATAAAACCACCCATTTATGATGGTAGTTCATGTTGACCTATGTACAAACGAGAATTTGGAGAAATGGCTACAGTTAACTGTTGGGATACCCAAAAAAGTCGATATCTCGGGTAATTTCTCTAAGTGCTAGATAAAAGATATGACTGCCAACTACTCAGTCAAGTATACCAAGTGTAAATTAGTGGTAAAATACAAAAATGTGGCCAAAGTCTAAAAGAATTCGAAGCAGTTAACGTACCGCACCCACCAGAAGACGTTAAAGACCAATTGGCTACCCAAAGTTTTTTAAACGGTCTTCGAAATGTCGATATTTAACGAAATCTGACACTTAGTAGCATAAGGAATGGTACTGAAGCTCTGTGACGTGCTTTGGAAGTAGAGATCATTAGCACGCCCAAACCAAAGGTAGTTTCGATCAGTTAGCCATAATCAGAGCTCTTCCTTTAGGGTATGTTATAGCTGCATACGCACAGGACATTTCCAACGGAACTGCAATGTGCCGTTATCAGACAGGTCACCAGTCAGCCATCAGGATGAGTAACCCCTAGGACAGTACCCATCCGAATGGTTCATGAGCAGGTGAATAAAGATTAGACAACAGAGCATGTGTAATAAACAAATAGCTGACCCAGACATTGAATCAATCCTATCAAGAAGAGAGTAGCCCCCAGGCCACGATGTGACGAAGTAGCGAAAAATTCGTTCGTCCAGGTCCAGAACTTATTTATTGTGAACCCGCCGTCTTGACCAAAGTATTTAATGGGATTACCGGAAGTCATCCGAGCATGTATACGATTCTGGATAAAATTTGCTAACGATATTACTGGATAAATTATTTTGAATACATCAGAGCCTGGTGCCAGAAATGTGACACATGTGCAGCCAGTAAGACCGAAGACCCGGACGTTCCTTTTGAAATAATACTGTAGATGTCGCTGTCAGACTCCGGGAATGGTCCTGGAGTCTGAGGGGGTTTAAAAGTATTCGGATTATTTAAGAAATTATACGGGGGAATACGACATACGCAATCTAGAGGCAAACAGGGTGGTAACAGTGCTGGTGCATCAGCTATTCAGGAGATTTATTGTACCGTTGGACTTACATTCTGACCAAGGGCGTAACTTTGAATCCAACGCATTTCATAAGTTCTGTGCGATGTTAGGCATCAAGAAAACGAGAACCACGCCCTTGTATAAACACTATTACGGAGAGATTCAACAGAACTTTGGTACAACATTTATTTAAAGTTGTCAGCAGCAACCAGCGTGATTAGAATCAGCATATTTCCTTATTCCTGTTGGTCTATCACTTAGCCGTACACCTCAGCATAGAAGAGACTCCAGCAAAAGTACTATTCGGAAAGGAGCTGAGACTACCACCATGTGATTTGGCTCTCCAGAAGAACCATCCCTTGAAGTTAACGACTATGACTAACAATTCCTTCCAAGCATACTGGCCAAGCACACACTAGCCCAGGCGCAAATGTTGGCAAACGGCGATCAAATAAACTCAAGGCAAAGTCAATCGGGCTCCAAGAGAGAGATAAGGTATGGCTATACAAGTTCCAGAGGTGTAAGTACCAGTACCTAAAGCTCATACCAGCTTGGACTGAACCATAGGAAGTAGTTAAAAGGATCAACGACGTGGTGTATCGCATTCGCTGAAAACGAGAGCCAAGATGAAGGTGGTCCATTTGGATCGACTGGCTCCCTATCATGGAGAAGATGATCAGAACGATAACGTTTAATTAGAGTAATTCTCTCGAAATTATTTATCGTAGTAAAAATCAAATAAACGCTGTAAAGATTGTTTATGAACCCACAAAAAAATTATAACAATATAAATAAATGTTTTGTATATTGTATGTTATTAATTTGTGTTTAGAGACGAATGTTTTAGCTGGAGATTTATTCAAAAAGAACATATAATAGAGAATTTTTTCTCGATGTGAAAGAGATTTTGGTAGAGACAACTAGTAATCCGAGCGATTTTTTGAAATTTCCCTTGATACACTTTGTTCTATTTTAACATTCAAATACTTTACAGTTTACGGCCTACAAATTCAGCGTATACTAAGTTTATCCTCGAACCCTTCGTCCGCATTTGCAACTATATTACAGAGTATGTACGGCGAAAAAGGGTGCTTTATTCAAAGGGTTAAAGGGTAAAAAATCAATACGTTCTTGTCGGGCTTGACGAAAGAGGTACAACTATTATAAACTAGATGGCAGCTACTTTAATTTTGTTCAAATGTAAATTTACAGCAATTTAATTGTAGGATTTTCAAATAATATAAAACTGACTCAATATTTTTAAATTAAATAGAAATTCATATACTTACAGTATAGATCATTTAAAAATGTATGTCAAAAATTCTAATAAATGTTAAGTAAGTAAGGGAATATATATGATGTTTTTGATTCTAAGAACAGGTCATAAGGATCTAAAATAAACATCAGTTAAATATATAAAGTGGAACCTATCCAGATGAGTACGTTGAAAATGATATTGATTGACATTAAAATCTGAACAATAATGCAAAAGAAATACAAACAATAGATTTTTATAAAAAAGTCAGGCCAGAGATCAGGATATTAAAACATGATGATATTCCAGACCAATATTTAAAGGACAGTAAAGGGTACAAAAAGACCATTATCATGTTTGAATCTTTATTTGACAGTTGCATAAAACAAAATTGTGAACTTTTCCATAGGTGTTTACAAAAAGACTGATAAATGGGCATACAACCAATTGTGTTTTTACACTTTTTGAAGAATTATTGTATTACACTTTTATAAATACCAACTAAAATTATCATATTTGTTTGACATGTCTGAAAAAAATCGCGCTAGGAGAAAATACAATTTGTTGAAGATTACAAACAATATATAATGTAAACGAAATACAAACAACAGATTTTTATAAAGCAATCAGACGACAGATCAAGGTATTAGAATATAAAGGAAAATATCTAAAACAGGAAAAGGTTTAAAATGACCAATATAATAAATCAATCTTTATGTGATATTTGTTCATAAAAGAATTGTTAAAATTTCGATAAACTGGGCATTTTTTATAAAATTTTAATAAAACGGGACATAGAACCAATTGTGATTCTAGGCTTTTTGAAGAAATATCCAATATCACTATTTCCATATTTCATTTCAAATAACACAAAAATCGATATATTTTTGATGCCGGGAACAATCACTACGGAAACAATGCCTTTCTTGTTTAGATTTAGTTCGGAATATAGTAAACAATTTATTTTGAATTAATTTTCGTTTCTCACCTTTGATTTTTTGAACAAATATTATCAATTCACAAGTTGAATTTGCAACAAAAAATGGCGAATACGTCAGATTTTTTTGGGAAAACATTAAAAATTTCAACTGGCGCCTCCACCAAAATAGCATATTATATTTTCAATAGAATAATCTTTACGAAAAGAATTTTTTTAGTGAAAAAATTGTAACAGCATCCTGTCTGAACCACAATTTATAGGGTAGTACATGATTTGAACAAAAATTTGAATACCTGAACTGAGCCCTGGACTTTATTTCAACAGTATATGGTAGAAGTGATTTTTTTGATAAATCATAAGAACTTGAATGAAGTGCATATTGCATTACTTTCAATTGACATTATGAATTTAAACACCTATATGTAAGTGTATTAAAAACAAACACTGAAAAATATTGAATTCTTAAAAACCCAGATCTTTAGTAATTTACAAAATTAGGCAAAAATTAAAAAAGAAAATGAATAGATTTTGCAAAATTATAATAAAACAGTTTAGAATATTTATTTATGGATGTTACGTTGTTAATCTTATTTTTTCGATTAGCTCATATTTCCGAATATATTGAAATTTATAATTTATAATTTCTGAACAAATTAAAATTCGACAACGTATATTAGTTAATGGCGACACTGATAGAATCTTTGAACTGCAATAATGCAAAAATTAATTTAATACCACAAGGTTTGCGCTTGTGAAAAATATCCAACAATAACAATAACTCTCGTTTGATGTTGTGAATCTTTTTGAGCATTTTTTCGTCTTTTCTCAATAAAAGGTGTTCAGGATAAAGAAAAAATGATTATGTAGGTCTTTCAACTCTCTACAAATAGGAAACACCCCTTTGTTGACGTATGCATAGATGGCCCTTATCTGGAAAAGTCTCAAAACTCGGTTAAAGTAGAATTTTATGTTTTAATCACATATTCATTAGGTACCCTATAAGTTATGATGCTATCTTTTGTTTCGTGTTCAACTGCTTAAGATTTTGTATATACAGATTCGTACGTCAATTTCGAAACAATGCAAAAATTAGGTGCAGTGAACCTTGTCATAAAAAGTTTTAAAACCAAAAATTCATTGTCATTGGTGAGCATAGTGTATATTGCTAAAGAGATGGTTCATACAATGCATAACCAGATGACGCTGAAAAAAGGCTAACAAAAGAATGACCCGCAAAATGTTTCAAAAGAATTTAATTTTGTAATGCCAATAAGAATTCCAAATTACTTTTTTTAAATCTAAAAATTCTAAATTTGATTATTTTAGGTACTTATGGAACTTTTAACCGAATAAACTTGTCTTGTATGAATTCAATGTAGTCAGTGCGGGACTGAAATTTTATTCAAATCAAAATATACCCAAGGTCCTTAATTAGGTACCGTTCCAGTATTACATCAACAGATTTATAACATTTATTTACCCCCCCCCTTCCTCCTTGTCAACAAAAGTAAGCAAAGCTCTTACCATCCCCTCCCATGCTTACGTATACATTGGTCATTGGTATATGAATTTTTATTTTCATGTACACTTATTTTATTGATTCATGAGGAGCAGTTACAATTCTAAAGGGTGTTCCAATTTGAAGTAAATTTTTAAATTTGCCGCCATTTATATTTGTTGTACTAGAATATCATATGTTATTTGACAGATGACAAGAAGGAATATTCCGGTTATTAAAATTGGAGAGATATACGATTGAGCAATGCGTGTTTAATATTAAAAATTATTTTAAATTTGGTGAAAGTTGTGCAGAAGTTGGAAATTTCGTACAGAATATGGAAAAGAAAATTGTACGTCAAATGTTACCATTGAAAAAATTGTTGAAAAATTTGTGGAAACTGGTTCAGTAAAAAATGAAAAAGCAAAACATATCGTCGCAGTGGACATTTAGAAGAAAATATTGCAGCTGTTACTGCTAGTGTTGTTGAACAACCAAAAACATCAATTCGTCATCGTGCACAGCAATTGAACATTCCAAAAACCACTTTATTCAGAATTTTGCACAAAGACCTTGATTTAAAGGCTTACAAGATTAATCAATCTTCTGAAACAGAAATTTGGAAATCGAATAATTGCTCGCAGAGGAAACATTAATTGGCCCCCTAGATCTCGCGATCTAACACCCTTAGATTTTTTCCTATGGAGCTATTTGAAAGAAAAGGTCTATGCCAACGATCCACAAACAATTGATGACCTAAAGGAGAACATTATTGACTGTTTTCAAGTAATTGAACCGCAGTTATTCCAGAAAGTTATCGAAAATTTTGGCAAAAATTAGAAGCTTGTCGTACAGCAGCAGGTGATCACTTACAAGATATTGTTTTCTATTACTAAACCGAAACAATTGTACTATCATTTGAAATAAAAGATTTGATCATTCTCAAATAATTTGTGTTTTTTTTTTAATTTAAAAATTAACCTCAAATTGAAACACCCTTTAGAAATACGACAATAGCTTTAGGATAGAGAATTTTAACGCACATAATATTCATTTAAACAAATTTTATTGACCCTGTATTCAACATTAGAATAAGGTACAAATATATTCTTATGTAATATTACGAACAAAAACAAACTTCTTTTAAATTTTTGGTGTACATATTAATTCCAATTGTCAGTCTTCAATGTATGAAACTTTGCTTACAACACGTCAAATCGTTAATCGTATCGGAACGAAACAATCACAGATCGAAACAATAGATTGACGGAAGAAATTTTGACAAGTGAATAGCGTGTGGTAATTCCCCTACTTGGGTCTCAGCGAGTAGCTAAAACTATTCAATATTTGTGTTTCCTTTTCAAGCATAGACAATAGGTGGGTTGTAATATGTGTAAAAAAGTAAATAACTACTGCTGAAGTAATCACCATCTAGAAACAACCCCCCCTCACCCCCAAGTCATCAAAAATAAGAAAAGCAAAGACCACCCGCCCCTCCGATAGTGCTTACGTAATACTTGAACAACCCCTTCCTTCATTAGCTTTTTTACAGTCTTTCCCAAAAGTTATGACAAAGCCTTTATTGAGGTCACAAGATTAATCACTTGACCTATGTAAAAATATAAATAAAAGAGGGCCTAGGTGGGACTCTGAAACGACTCCCCTTAAAACCGCAAATAATTCACAAATAAATTCTAAGAAGATTGACTAGAAGAAAGCACAATATTGTTCTTAATTAGATTTTGAAGTGCTAAAACTCCTACAAAGTAGCAAAACCACTTCTGAAATGATTAAAACATTATTTGATCTTATCCATTTCCCAATGTTCTCTACCAAATTGTATTTTTATTATTAAGTATTAAAATTTTAACGGCAAATTGTTCACTGCTTGATCATTTAATGAACGCGAAAAATATTACATTAATAAATTTTAACCTAATCTAAAAGCAGTCTAAAATAAAACTTCCAAGATATACGACAGGCAATATACTTTGTTTGTCTAAAATACATAACAGTCATTTATAAATGTTCCCGATAGCCATCACGGGAAAATTAAAAAGCGTTCCTAAGAAAAGTTCGCAAGCGCGTGGGACGAAGAAAGACAGCATCACCGAGGGCGAGAAGAGGGAACGCGGGCATTAATGGAAGAGCAAAGGCGATTTTATAAAATGCTTGGCGCAAGTAGATAAAACGAGACAAAAATTATTCTTCCCCTTTTTATTTCTTGGTGCTGGTAAAACAGAGAGAGTTTCCATCTTTGTTTTCTAATTGAAAGCAGGAATTTTTCGCCGTCGATATCGACGGAACGACGTGAGGGGGATTGTTTGCCTTGACAAAAAAGTTTATTCACGCCTGTTATTTACTTGCTAGAAAGTATATACGCACATACTCAACTGCCATACAAAAACTGATTATGGATTGTGAATTACAAGACTTATTAAATAATAACGAATCGTTGTAAAAACACAGTTGTTGAAACTTTTTTTTTACTTTTATGTTTTTTTGTGCAATAAAACCACAATCGAAATAAAACGACGTGTATTGAAGGAAAATCAAACGTTTCAAAGTCTATTCTGACTTCGTTGTCAATGGCTTTATATTTATTGATGTAAATTGCAAAATGAAAATTTGATTTATGACATTTAAATTGACATTAGAAAATTTGTTGTTGTTTTTTTTATTATTTCGATTGTGGTGTTATTGCCCAAAAAAAACATAAAAGTAACAAAGATTGGGTGTTGGGGTGCAAAACTGTGTTTTTGCATTTGTGATAGGGCTTCACAAGACAGAGAGATTTTTCTCGTTCGTCTCGTTCTCGTCTCGCAAAAATGAGACGAGACTAGACGAGATGTTTGGGAAAATATAGAGATTCTCTTTTATGGTCTCGTTATATTTCTTCTATGAAGTTTTTATTCGAAAATTTAGAAAAGGTCTACATAGAACACAATATATTTTACAATATATAAAATCTGTAAAATATTTTATTGTAAATTTATAAAAGACTCAACAAACAAGTACATTTTTACTTTAACTTGTTAACGCTTCTTATAGTAACGTATCTCTTATCATAAATTTTTACCCTGGCATATTTTTATATTTTAAGTTTGAATGATTTTTTTAACAGGTCATTGGGTTACCTTCCTCTTCGGTCAGTATATGTGTCTATATTAAACTGGAGAGTAATAAACATATATACTATTAAAAGTGTTTCTTTAGCTCGAAATTTTCTACCTGGCAGATCCGCTTATTTACAGCAGAACAGTAAACTTTTCTTATATACAACTGATTCCATTATAAATTCAATAGTTAAGGGACAACTTTTATTACCTCTAAATACCGATCTTTTGTAATTTTTGTCTATATTTGTGCATCTGGATAATTTTTTTGTTTAATTTTGTATTTCTTGTGGAAAATATTTGAACAATTATTGTATACATCTGTGGAGAAGTATATATAATAGAACCCGTCAAATAAGCAAGTATTTGGTAACAAACTTGAAAATTGACATATGACAGCATTTCCGATAACGAATAGATTTAATTGTACGTGACCAAATCATACCAAATAGGATATTCGACACCATCCTATTTTAATAACGTAAAAAAACGTATTTTCTTAATATCATGTCTAAATTGACACAATATTTTGTAAAAATAGAGACAGAAATAGTACCCTTTTACTTAAACTTTTATTATCGATAATAGCGCTCTGTGATTGGTTAAAACGATGGTGATCACACGCAAGGAAACCGGGTTTTGTGCGATTTCTTGTCTTGTTTTTGAGTAAATTTTACTACAATTTCTGAATACTTCGCCATAAATTTAATTATAATAATTTAGGTTGCTAATGGCCAATCCAAAAAATGTTCAACGTTAAAAAATTAAATAATCCTTCAGAAATCATATCTATGTTAGTCTGAAGTTGGTTCCTCGAAGTTTCCTTGGACTTCCATCGTCTTGAAATGGTTGATCTCACAACGTTTCAATAGCTGTGTATCTGAGATCATCATCAGCTGAATTTCGTTTCGAGTCTCGTATCGTAAACATCGCTAGAAATTCGACATGCCACCCAAGACAAGCGGTAAAGCTGCAAAGAAAGCCGGAAAAGCTCAAAAGAACATTTCAAAGGCTGACAAAAAGAAGAAGCGCAGGAGGAAGGAAAGCTATGCCATTTACATTTATAAAGTATTGAAACAAGTACATCCCGATACCGGTATTTCCAGCAAGGCCATGAGTATCATGAACAGTTTCGTCAACGACATTTTCGAACGTATTGCTGCCAGACTGGCACACTACAATAAACGTTCCACTATTACAAGCAGGGAAATTCAAACTGCTGTTCGTCTATTATTGCCCGGTGAACTCGCCAAGCACGCGTCAGTGAAGGAACTAAAGCAGTTACCAAATATACCAGCTCCAAATAACCTTAACCGGTCATGCGTAGCGGCAGAGACCAAAGAAGAGCTCTCCAAATATTTTTAATTTGGACGCTGGGCTCGCTAATTATGTTTTGGTTCGAGATTATATATGCTGTCTCTATGAATTTTCGTTTGTACCAGTGTTCTTCTTTGCGAATTGCTTTGGCCTGGTCCTAGTTGATATTACGGTGTTCGGTCCATGCGTGATTAGCTAACCCAGACTTCGTTATCTCCGCCCTTTGAGTAGCTGTACGGTGTTCCATAACCCTGGTGTCCAGCGGTAGCTTTGTCTCTCCGGAGAGACAAAGCGACTGCTGGTAACAGCGAAAGCCCCAACATTACACAATCATACTCATAATTTAAATTGAAAGGTAAATGTTTACGAACAAAATGTACTAGTACGCGTTGACTTAATAAGCCCAAAATATATTTATGCCTTATGGACCATGCCATGTAACCTTTTTTCTAATTTTTTTGACAACCCTGTATAACAATAGATAATTCCACTCCACCCTATGTACCAACCATCCTGTACATACGACTGCCCACGGATAAGCATTAATTTGTTAGCTGCTTCTGTAAATTATAGGACGGAGTAGAATCCATCCCATACTCACGGAGTCAAATCCGTCCTATATTTCAACCCTCATATATAACTCCTTGTGGGCTACCCCATAAATTTCATTTTTTTAACATTTTATATTAGCGCCCTGTGTAACATTAATTCCTCTCCACACTTCTTATGGGCTATGAAATAAAAAATGTTTTAATCACACTGTATAAATATAATTCAACTCCAGCATATCTTTCAACTATCCTATATATGATTTGTTTACGTCTACATCATATAAAAGTTTTTTAATCTCCCTATGTAATTTTAATCCCACATTTTTTTCAATATTTTTCTACCACCAAACATCCACTCCACCCTATATTCCAATCATCTTGTATATACGGCTGCCTATGGACGACAATCATTCTACTCCGTCCTATATTTCAATCATCATATAAATGCCACTCCTATCACTTTACTTTGTGATTTTGTTTTCTATAACTAAACACCCTGTGTATAAACGCACCAAAAAGCAGTTTAGAGTTTGACATGTGTTGTCACTGAATTTTGTATTAGACCGGGAGAATGTGACAACCAAAAGCACCGTCTTCGCAAAATGGAAAAATTTTCATTGAAATAGGTGTTTGCCTGGTATACAAACAAAACGAGCTTGGTACACATTGATTTAAGGAGTCGAAAATACTATGCTTTACTACCTATATGCTTGATATGTACATAGAAAATTTTCAAATTCGCAATAAAAACTTCCAATGCCCACAATTCCCGCACTAACATGTTGGAATTAAAATATTTATGAGGAAATATCTGTTACGTCACTTCGATGAAATTTTTTATAAGAATATTGGAATCTTCGGCGATGATCTGCAAAACTGCAGGTTGCACGTCGCAGAAAAGTATATCAGATCACCTAGGGATATTCCTAAAAAACCATACACATCCATAAGGAGTTTTCGAAAAATCGATCAATATGTTAGTGATATTAGTCGATTTCCATGCACGCATGTGTTCATTCACAATTTTCATCACTTTACCAATGGAATTCTTTTCCCAAATTTGAAGTTTCACCAATCTGGATGTAAACTCTATTAAACAAGACCATATTCATTCAAAACGGTTCACCACAGGAGAAGAAATCAGGTAACATACATACAAAAAAAACGCGACGAATTGATAACCTCCTCCTTTTTGGAAGTCGGTTAAAAATCCATAGTTGATTTTGAATATATTGACACACTGATAAATGTTACGATTCTTAATATATCATGATTTGCCTTTTTATATTTGTTAAAATTTGTATTTAATGTACTTAAGAAATTATACAATATTAAATTGGTGACGCCATTTCTGTTTTGATCATAAATGTTGTTTGTTATTTTCCGAGTTGACAAACATTAAATCTCCCTATAATAATAATTACTTTGGATGATATCTTACTATCACCAACAAAAATAATAAATTTACATAAAGAAATCGTTTTTGTATAGCTTCGAGAGTAAAAACCTCTCGACATAAAAGTTTTGTGACGCTGATTAGAAAGAAGAAGAATAAAACAAAAGAAATGTGACACTTGGACAAAAGGTAGTTAAGGCTGTGTTTTGTTCGGGGGGTCGAAGACAAAAGACGGACGCTCTCCCAAAGAAATGAATGTCGGGATAAGGATGAGAGAGAGAACGTTAAAAAGATATCACAAAAACACTATTTACATTTCGCGATTCGCCTTTGTTTTCCGAAACGCGCACAGTCTTTAAAAGGGTGGAATATATTGTGCCGAACGGGCTCCAATTTTTCTTCCTTCGCATTGAATCAGGTTAACATCCAAGTTGATTGTCAATACAATTAGATATTAACAAAAATATTGTTTGATTATGATTCTGATCTTTGTAAAAGTGATCAATTAATTAGAGCTTATGAATTAGAAGGGTCAGCTTGAACCTTCAATTTGCAGTATGTTGGTATAATTGAGAAAAATAGAAAACATTAAGCTGAATTTCAGATTTTTAACCGAATTCCAAAAAGGAGGAGGTTATCAATTCGGGGCATATTGTTTTATGTATGTTACCTGAATTATTCTCCTGTGGTGAACCGTTTTGTATGAATATGGTCTTGTTTTATAGAGTATATATCCGGATTGGTGAAACTTCAAATTTGGGAAAAGAATTCGATTGGTAAAGTGAAGAAATTTGTGAATGAACACATGCGTGCATAGAAATATCCCTAACAAGAATTTTTCGAAAACTCCTTATGGTTGTGTATAGTTTTTTAACGTTTAATCTATTAAGGAAGATCCCTAGGTGATTTCATACACTTTTCTGCCACATGCAACTTGCAGTTTTGCAGAAAATCGCAGAAATATCCAAAATTCTAATCAAAAATTTCATCGAAATAACATAACGGACATTTCCTCATAAATATTTTAATTCCAACGTAATTGTGCGGGAATTTAGGCCCTGGAAGTTTTAATTGCTAATTTGAAAATTTTCTATGTACATCTCAAGCATATAGGTAGTAAAACATAGTCTTTTCGACTCCTTAAATCAAAGAGTACCAAGCTCGTTTTGTTTGTATACCCGGCAAATACCTATTTAAATGAATTTTTTTTCCATTTTGCGAAGACGGTGCTTTTGGTTGTCACATTCTCCCGGCCTAATAGAAAATTTAGTGACAACACATGTCAAGTCAATCTAAACTGCTATTTGTGGGTTTATACACAGGATGTTAAGTTATAGCAAACAAAATCACAAAGTAAAGTGACAGAAGGAGTTGCATTTATATGATGGTTGAAATATAAGTTAGGCCGTTTAGCTGTATATACAGAATGTATGGCATATAGGGTGGAGTGGACGATTGGTGGTATAAAAATGGTGGAAAAAATGTGAAATTAAAGTTATATAGGGTGATTAAATTACTGTTATATGATATGGACGTAAACAAATCATATGCAAGATGGTTGAAATATATGCTGAAGTTAAATTATATTTATACAGTGTGATTAAAAAATTAATTATTTTATAGCACCTAAGAAGTCCGATAAAGTGTGGAGAGGAATTAATGTTACATAGGGCGATAACATAAAATGTGAAAAATGAAATAATTTATGGGGTAGACCACAAGGAGTTATATACTATGGTTGAAATATAGGACGGATTTGACTCCTTATATATGGGATGGATTCTACTCCGTCCTATAGTTTACAGAAGGCAGCTAACAAATTTATGCTTGTCCATGGGTAGTCGTATGTACAGGATGGTTGGTACATAGGGTGGAGTGGAATTATATATAGTTATATAGAGTTGCCAAAAAAAGTTGAAAAAATGTTACATGGCGTGGTCCATAAGGCATAAATATATTTTGGGCTTATTAAGTCAACGCGTACTAGTAAATTTTATTCGTAAACATTTACCTGTCAATTTAAATGAAAATATATCATTGTGTAATGTTGAGGCTTTCGATGTTACCTGATCCTGTCTATTAAGGTTATACATACAAAATAAAAAATAAAGAATGAAAACTACCTGAGTTTAAAAAAACTGAAAAGTTGAAAATAAAACATTTAAAAAAATATAAGCGACTTCCACCTATAACTAAAAAGCTAAAAATAATTATAACAAAATACCAATCTAGTAAATAAATAACACATTCAATATTGTTAGGTACCTACCCAGGAAGTAAAAAATGTAAACATTAAAAGGTGCTCATTCTGTACAAATTAATTACCTACCAATTTAGTATCTTTTTGAAGTCGGTGCCAAGCAACAATCAAGTTTGATGAAGTAGTAAAGTACGCAATGAAGGATTTTAGATTTGCTTGGAACCGACTTCAAACATATACTAGATTGGTAGGTAATAAATTTGTACAGAAAGAGGACCTTTTAATGTTTACATTTTTTACTTCATGGGTAGGTACCTAACAACATTGAATGTGTTATTTATTTGCTTGAGTTGTATTTTGTTATAATTATTTTTAGCTTTTTAGTTATAGGTGGAAGTATGTTATATATATATATATTTTTAATGTTTTATCATACATAAATTGGTTTCAAGTCTAATCAATTTTATACTCTCTTCCAGGTGTCATTCCCCGCAAACCCTAGATGTCAGTCTTTACATCTCGCGTCTTCAAATCTAATTAATTTCATTTACAAAATTGAAGTGTTAAAATAAAATACTATATATGAATATGTAAATATAAATATATTCTCACATAGAGTCGAGGAATTTTGTGGTATTAACCTCCAAATATCACCTGCGATCACGTCCTCATTAAGTTAATAAGAATAGTATTATTAACTTCTTGGTGGAAACACATATTCTCACCTGATTCTGCTTTTTCCGGATTTGGACTGCGTCATGTTTTCGAATTCATTTATTTATGTAACTAAACCGGCATATAAACAAAAGTTTTCCGACGTTTCGCCCACACTTATAAGGGGCTTTTTCAAGGATGAGACAAAAAACAAAACAAAATGTTACTTACCTTGCGGCGACTCTATTCATTTCATTTTTTTCTCACGAACACACTTCAAAACATCACTTTTATTAAACTTGTCACACTGACGCACACATTGTAATTTTTTTATTTTTACAATTTGTGCGTCAGTGTGACAAGTTTAATAAAAGTGAAGTTTCAAAGTGTGTTTGTGAGAAAAAGACTAAATGAATGGAGTCGCCGCAATGTCAGTAACATTTGTTTTGTTTTTTGTCTCATCCTTGAAAAAGCCCCTTATAAGTGTGGGCGAAACGTCGGAAAACTTTGTTTATATCCCGGTTTAGATATATAAATAACTTAATTAGAAAAAATAAATCCGGAACAAGCAGAATCAGCTATGACTCTGGGCGCGAAAACCTACGTTCTCATTTCACATATTTTTACATTCTCTAAAAATTATGAGTTATACATTTTTTCTCCACTATGATAATGCATGAACGTCACAGGTTATTGCAAAGTTGTCTCACTCACCACAATATTCAAGTTACCGGCCATCAAGTAGTCCTGATTTGAATTCCGTTGTACCGAGAAGATAATTAGGTTGCGGTGCTAGCAATAATCAACCAGGAGCGGGTGCCTTCATGCTGAAACCTTCTTCACACTAGCAACTAAATTTTTAAAAAACATATTCTTACATTTCCCAAAAATTATGAGTGATTTATCACCCTGTATGATAATGAATTATCGTTACTGGTTATTGCAAAACTGTCCTACCACAATGATAACGTAAGGTTTCGCAGCCAAAGTCATACCTGATTCTGCTCGTTCCGAATTTGGACCGCGTCATTTTTCCAAATTAATTTATTTATATGCCGGTTTAGGTATATAAATAAGTTAATTGGAAAATATATCGCCGTCCAAATCCGGAAAAAAGAAATATCAGCTATGTCCTACCACAATGTTCAAGTTATGGGCCAGCAGGTAGTCCTGATTTGAATTCCATTAACCCTACAAAATAATGCTGACGTTTTCCTAAATGAACAAAAACAGACAAATCAAAGTATTATGTATGTATGTAAGTTCTGCAGTTATAATTTCAGAGAGCGTTATTACACATAGCTTAAGCATTAGATAGCGGTGCTAGCAATAATCAACAGGAGCGGGTGCCTTCACACAGCACTTTCATCTCACTGCAAGCCTTAGAACTCCTCGAAGGAAATAAACAATTATTTCTGACTATTATAAAACGTAGTTTTTGAAGAGATCAACTTCGAACAGCTCCAGGGCAAATTAATTCAAGGTATACAATATAATTTATAAATAAAAACCGTTTAGAAACTCTCTCTGTCTTTCTCTCTCTCTCTCTCTCTCTCTCTCTCTCTCTCTCTCTCTCTCTCTCTCTCTCTCTTTGTCTCTCTATCTTTCTCTGTTTGGAATTTTTATGTAATAATATAATACACCCTATTTTGTAATCACCCTGTATATATTTCTGTGTATTGGTTTCCCAATACAAATTTTTAATTTTTTTGTCTATCATTTTCTGAACCACCCTGTACAACTATAGTTCACCTCGACACAATGTTCCAACCGCCCTGTATAAGTATTAATCCTCTCCATCCTATTGACTGTTTCTATTTTTTTATTGTTTAAATGTCCCTGTATACCCAAAATTTTACTTTGCCCTATATGTAAACTATAAGCAACTACTTATATACTCTCTGTATAATTATAGTTTTACTCCACCCTTTTTCAACCACCTTGTATATGCAACTACTTATGTGCCACCCAATACAACATTTTTTGAACCACCTTGTATATCATTAATTCTATTTCACCTTATATTTCAACCATTCTATACATGCAACTGCTTATGTACCACCCAATCTTATTATGTTTGTCATATTTTGTAACCCACCTGTATAACTGTAATTTTACTTCGCCCTATACAACTCCGCACATTGATTGCTGCTTAAATTTCGATCCACGCGCACGCACGCACACACACACACTCACTTACCACTGTAAACCGTATAGAAAAAATCACTGACTTAACAATTTTTCTTCTTGATACACTGTCTAACCTTAATTCTATTCCACCTTATATTTCAACCATCCTATATATGCAACTGCTTATGTACCACCCAATATCACATTTATTTGCAAGATTTTTGAACCCACCTTGATAACTGTTATTTTACTTCGCCCTATATTTCAGCTGCGCACATTGCGTGCTGCTTGAATTCCGTTGCACGCACACTCAAACACAATTTTTCATTTCGGTCTATTAATGGAATATTTTCTGCCTTATTACTCGACTGTAAGCCCCGTAAATTGAAAACCGTTACAAACACCCTGTACGACATACTTTCATGACATGTCTTGACACTTAAGCTAGATATTTAAGATGAATATTTTACACTTACATTGATGTTTACCATTTTTTGCACATATTCTTCTGATTTTCAGAGAAACGGTATGTTTTACATTAGAGAAAGTTATACAGAATCAAGCTGGAATATCTCTTTGTAGAATACAATTTAAAATATTCAAATTGATTAAGAAGTTTTAAAGGAAATAGTGAAGATTCATAGAAATTCACAGAAGTGTAGTCCCTTAATTACTGTTATTTTACTGATTTTCTGGAAATCCGTAAACCTCACATTATAGCAAATTATATGGTACCCTTCTGTACTATTCCTTAATAAAATGCCGTTTAAATTATCAAAATTGTCGAAGCCGTTTTTGAATAATCACTATGCATACAAAAAAAACAAGATGCCGACGAATTGATAACCTCCTCCTTTTTGAATGTCGCTTAAAAATGGCCAGTCATATTCTGTCATAAATTAACAGAATATATACACAAACAACATTTTTCTCAATACCTTCTTATGAATGTACAACAATGTTGCCAGATGTATTGAAATTCTGAATTGATTCTGCCGATACTTGTTGGAAATTCATTATAACAATAACTGATACTACAAGTGGAATTTCCACAATTTACGTTCCTTGACAAAGACGTTAGTCGAAACGCGTCGGACAGTTTTTAAAAAACGTAAATTATGGAAATTGCAATTGTAGTATCAGTTAGTATTGTATTGAAATTTCCAATAAAACATTTAAAAAAAATATATAACCGACTTCTACCTATAACTAAAAAGCTAAAAATAATTATAACAAAATACAACTCTAGCAAATAAATAACACATTCAATGTTGTAAGGTACCTACCCAGGAAGTAAAAAATGTAAACATTAAAAGATGCTCATTCTGTACAAATTTATTACCTACCAATCTAGTATATTTTTGAAGCCGGTGCCAAGCAAATCTAAAATCCTTCATTGCTTACTTATCTACTAATTCATCAAACTTGAATGTTGCTTGGCACCGACTTCAAAAATATACTAGATTGGTAGGTAATTAATTTGTACAGAATGAGCACCTTTTAATGTTTACTTTTTTTTCTTTCCTGGGTAGGTACCTTACAACATTGAATGTGTTATTTATTTGCTAGAGTTGTATTTTGTTATAATTATTTTTAGCTTTTTAGTTATAGGTAGAAGTCGGTTATATATATTTTTTAAATGTTTTATTTTCAACTTTTTAGTTTTTTTTGAACTCAGGTAGTTTTCATTCTTTATTTTTTATGTATGTATAACCTTAATAGACAGAACCAGGTAACATCGAAAGCCTCAACATTACGTAATGATACTTTCTCATTTAAATTGACAGGTAAATCTTTACGAACAAAATGTATTTATGCCTTATGGACTACGCCATGTAACCTTTTTTCAACTATTTTTGACAACCCTGTATAACTAGATAATTCCACTCCAACCTATGTACCAACCAGCCTGTACATACGACTGCCCACGGACAAGCAAAAATTTGTTAGCTGCCTTCTGTAAACTATAGGACGGAGTAGAATCTATCCTATATTTATGGAGTCAAATCCGTCCTATATTTCAACCATAGTATATAACTCCTTGTGGGCTACCCCATAAATTATTTCCTTTTTAACATTTTATGTTATCGCCCCTCTCCACACTTTATGCAACTTCTTATGGGCTATAAAAGAAATAATTGTTTAATCACACTGTATAAATAAATTATATTTCAACCATCCTGTATATAATTTGCTTATGTCCACATCATATAACAGTTTTTTAATCACCCTATATAATTTTAATTTCACTTTTTTCCAACATTTTTATACCACCAAACGTCCAGTCCACCCTATATTCCAACCATCATGTATATACGGCTGCCTACGGACCACTATCATTCTAGTTCGTCCTATATTTCAATCTTCATATAAATGCAACTCCTTCTATCACTTTACTTTGTGAGTTTGTTTGTTGTAACTAAACACCCTGTCTATAAACGTATCAAATAGCAGTTTAAAGTTTGACATGTGTTGTCACTGATTTTCTATTATGCCGGGAGAATGTGACAACCACGTGACAACCAACACCACCGTCTTCGCAAAATGGAAAAATTTGCATTTAAATAGGCATTTGCCTGGTATAGAAACAAAACGAGCTTGGTACTCATTAATTTAAGGAACCGAAAATACTATGCTTTACTACCTATATGCTTGAGATGTACATAGAAAATTTTCAAATTCATAATTAAAACTTCCATTGCCTAAAATTACCGCACTATTACGTTGGAATTAAAATATTTATGAGGAAATGTCCGTTATGTCATTTCGATGAAATTTTTTATAAGAATTTTGGAATTTTTGGCGATTTTCTGCAAAACTGCAAGTTGCACGTCGCAGAAAAGTATATGAGATCACCTAGGGATCTTCCATAATAGATTTAACTTTAAAAAACTATACATATCCATAAGGAGTTATCGAAAAATCGACTAAAATATTAGGGATATTGGTCGATTTCCATGCACGCATGTGTTCATTCACAAATTTTATCACTTTACCAATAGAATTCTTTTCCAAAATTTGAAGTTTCACCAATCCGGATATATACTCTATTAAACAAGACCTTATTCGTTCAAAACGGTGCATCACAGGAGAAGAAATCAGGTAACATACATACAAAAAAAAAGCGAAAAAATACGCGACGAATTGATAACCTCCTCCTTTTTGGAAGTCGGTTAAAAACTTAAAACACATCTTTGGAACTTTTTTGTTCAAACTAACCAGTTCTATTACGTGGAAACTTATCTGCACTGCATTAGGTTACACTTTGTCATCCCAATTGTCGAAGTTAGCTTTTCTTCTACACAGATTACTTACATTAAAGATTAACTAACTTTTGTTGGTGATATTAAATCAACAACCATTCGCACATTTATAACAAATATGCATATTATTCTCCAGATGACTTCGGTTATATCAACATTGACAAATTCCGTTTGTCAATCCCGCCAAGACAAGAATAGCTGTTATGTTAGTGAACTTCCTACCGTACTTGAACCTTATAATGGGGTAATTTTCCTAATACAAACGCATTATTTAACAAGACATGTCCCGCGATTAATCTTCTCTCGCAAGATATATTACATCGAAAGTTTTCCAAACGACTTCAGGTTGATTACTCGAAGGATTTTTCCAATATTTTAATTAATCGTGGAATGTTTTTTGTTTCGCACTCGCTCGTCCTTCCGGTGAAGGAGCCGATAACTTCGACCCTCCCTTGAAGTATTTTAAATTGAGTTTACTAATTAAAAGTTTTGAAAGTAGTGATTGAAAAAAGCGATAAAGAACAAATTTGTGTTGGGCGGTAGAGGAGTAGGAGGTTTTTTGTTCTGTTGAAGGAAGACGCTTTCAGCGTTCTAAAGCACAAAGAATTGTTGAACAATTTTTAGCCAATATCATAGCAATTAAGAAATTCAAATACATAGATATCGATCCATTAATACACAGGCACTATTGATCCCCTATAAAAACTCATATATCAAAATCCATCCCGTTAAGCTCCGAAGCATGTCAAAGAAATAGACATATATGCACACGAAAAACAAAATCGTCCTTCAGGACAATGTTCATAGTCCCAACTACAGGGAAATCTTCGTTTTTTAGGGAATTTTGACACCCAAAAGGCAATAAGGATTTTTTCACAAAACTCTCCAAAGTTTTCGACATTTGTTACCAGAAAGGACCCCGCATATATCTTATGGGTTTGGGTTCCCAGTCAAATTGGCTGGAATTTTGGTATGTTGTACTTCATGACGTCCTTATCAAAAGTTACCATAGTGTTATATTTTATCAATTAATACTCTATAACGATCTATTACAAGATTCCGCGGAGAGAGAGTCTATTAAATGAATGTTAGTATAATTAACAGACCTAAAGAATAATGATACTCAGATCGTCTACAATACAGTGGATATACCTAAGTTAGACTCATATACATATTTTTTTTAATACATATATCATAGTTACAAAATAAGTTATTCTAGTCAACAATAAACGATTTTAGTCAAGCTAATAAAAGTAAAATACCTAATTTTAGGCAATATCGAAAACGTTAATTAGATTTGAAAACTGCATCCAATTACGCCATTGCATCACTAATAAATTGTAAAATATATACATTAAAAAACAAAAAAAATAAGTAAACTAAAAAGCATGAAATAATTTTTTGCTATCACAATCAAAACCTTTTTCTGATGTCACTGCTAATTTGACCAGCGAAGTACAACTTAAAAATATACTTGCCAAAATATTTTCACTTTAGCTTGGCACTTACTTCATAAAAAGTAGTTAATTGTTATAGCAAAAAATTATTTCATGCTTTTTAGTTGTTAATTATTTGAAGTGGTTTATTATTTTTTTTATTATTTATTTATCTTAGTTTAGTAATCATAAACGATCAAATTTCATATGTAAACAACAATAATAAATGAAATAATTTATTTGCAATGCTTGATGTAAATCTTACTTTTTTGCCAATTAGCTTTAAGGCTTCAAACGAAAGTAGTCGAGAGTATAAAAATTTCGTCTCGGTCTCGTCAATTACTAAAAAATTTAGTCTCGTTCAAGTCTCCGTTTCGTTACCAGTTGTCTCGTCCCGTCTCGTTAAAGTTTATAATATGATAATAAATATGATATAAAATCAATAATAATTGATAATAAACAATTTTTCAAAGCGATATTTATTACGCTATTATACAAAAATATTTTATCAAGCACATAAATGTTTTTTAGTCACGCAGTTTAACATAAATTTTATCTCTACAGACAACTTGAAACATTTTTTTGCACCTAAGTTTGTTACCAAATCCTTGAGTATTTGATCAGTTCTATTATAAATACACAGATGCATACAATAATTATTCACATCTTTACTACATTAAAAACAAGAAAAAAAATTCTCCAGATGTACAAATAGAGACAAAATTTTCAAAACATGGGCATTTAGAGGCAATAAAAGTTGTCCCTTAAATATTGAATTTATAATGGAATCAGGCGTATGTATATAAGAAAAGCTTACTGTTCTGCAGTAAATAAGCGGATCTGTCCAGGTAGAAACCCATTTAATAGTACATACGTTTATACACTCCAGTTTAATATAGACACATATACTGAACAGAGAGTTAGGTAACCCATCGATCTGTTAAAAAAATCATTCAAACTTAAATTATGAAAATCTGCCAGGATAAATATTTATGATAAGGGATTCGTTACTATAAGAAGCGTCAACAAGTTAAAGTAAAAATGTGAAGAATCGCTCTCGTGTGAAGCTCTAACTAGCTTATGAACACATTTATTTTTTAGGTTAATTAGAATATCTACTTAGTTAAAACACAAATATTACTCCAACCACGCATAAATGTTACATGTTTTTAACCGACTTCCAAAAAGGAGAAGGTTGTCAATTCGTTTCGTATTTTTTTTTTGTATGTATGTTACCTGATTTCTTCTTCTTTGGTAAACCGTTTTGAATGAATATGGTTTTATGTTGAAACTTCAAATTTTGGAAAAGAATTCTATTGGTAAAGTGATAAAATTTGTGAATGAACTCATGAGTGCATGGAAATCGCCCAATATCTCTAATATTTTAGTCGATTTCTCCTTATGGATGTGTATAGTTTTTTAACGTTTAATCTATTAAGGAAGATCCTTAGGTGATCTCATATACTTCTCTGCGACGTGCAACTTGCAGTTTTGCAGGAAATCGCCAAAAAAAACATTCTTATCAAAAATTTCATCTAAATTACATAACGGGCATTTCCTCATAAATATTGTAATTCCAACGTAACAGTCCGGGAATTGTAGGCACTGGAAGTTTTAATTGCGAATTTGAAAATTTTCTATCTACATCTCAAGCAAATAGGTAGTAAAGCATAGTATTTTCAGCTCCTTAAATCAATGAGTACCAAGCTCGTTTTGTTTGTATACTAGGCAAATACCTATTTAAATGAAAATTGTTCCATTTTGCGAAGACGGTGCTTTTGGTTGTCACATTCTCCCGGCCTAATGGAAAATTCAGTGATAACACATGTCAAACTCTAAACAGCTAAATTTGAAGAGATAATTAGCACACAGAGGTTCCGAATCTGGAGCCGTTCCGTGTAATTGCTGTTCTCCTAGGTCAGAATGTCACCTTAAAATGTTCAGGTTACTTCTTGACATTCAGTCCTAGGAGTTAAGGGAGAACAGCATTTACACGGAACGGCTCCAGATTCGGAACCTCTGTGTGCTAAATCTCTCGAAAGTCCTAGATATATATACAGGATGGTTGCAATATATGCTGGAGTTGAATTATATTTATACAGTGTTATTAAAAAAATTATTTATTTTATAGCCCATAAGAAGTTGCATAAAGTGTGGAGAGGAATTAATGATACACAGGGCGATAATATAAAACGTTAAAAATGAAATAATTTATGGGGTAGCCCACAATGGTTGAAATATAGGACGGGTTTGACTCCGTAAATATGGGATGGATTCTACTCCATCCTATAGATTACAGAAGGCAGCTAACAAATTTATGCTTGTCCGTGGGCAGTCGAATGTACAGAATGGTTGGTACATAGGGTGGAGTGGAATTATCTATAGTTATACAGAGTTGTCCATATGGCATGGGCTTGGCATCGACTTCAAAAATAAACTAGATTGGTAAGTAAGTAATTTGTACAGAATGAGCACCTTTTAATGTTTACATTTTTTACTTCCTGGGTAGGTATCTAACAACATTGAATGTGTTATTTATTTGCTAGAGTTGTATTTTGTTATAATTATTTTCAGCTTTTTAGTTATAGATGGAAGTCAGTTCTATATTTTTTTAATGTTTTTACTTTTTTATATTATGCACAATTAATTGGAAATAAAGGTACAATGTAAGAACGACATCAATAAGGGCTTCTAAGAATTATTAATATCTTGTTTTCTATAATCAGAATTTGACAGATTTCCTTTAAACCCGCCTATATAAAGAAAAAAGAGATGTCTTCTAATCAAGTTCTTTAATAAAGCTCATTTCCAATAAGCTTCCCTGCTAATAATGAAACTCCTGAGAGGCAAATAAGAAACGGGAAAAAACGAAAAAGTAAATCTCGAATATAAATTAATATTTTCCCCGGGGCCTCGGCTGGCGAACGGCTCCACTATAAGAAATGAAAAATCACAGTTTAATTTCCTCCTCGGTATTCTTAAATATCGCTCATTTTTCACGGCCTGAAGCTGACAGTCCCTAATAATAAGAAAAAGTCGCCCTTGGGGTGGAAGAGCGGGTCGGCGAAAGAAATTTCGCGGGCACGAGGGGTAAAAAATGGGGTTGAAATACTCGCGGCGGAAACGAAGAAGAGAAAGAAGAAACCGGGCTGGGTGGCGGGTGGGGGGACAGGGGGGAGAGGGGGACGTTTGGTGATGCTGGACGACGAGATGAACGCTTATTAGGGGAAATAAGATTAAAAAGAAGGGTGAATAAATATCTGGTCGTTCGATTTCGAATCTAAAGCATCAGCTTTAGTTCAACTTATTTCAACCATCATCGGCGGTGATATTTTTAGGGTGGCGAAGCAAGATGAAATTATCGATTTTTATTTGAATTTATATACTTTTTTATGTACTTCTCCGATGACTCTATTAACGAATAAACTTGATAGTTCGATACTTGAAATATTAATACCGTTTTAGAATAACACCATTTATGTATCAAAAAGCTTTTATTTATATATAGAGCTTTTGTGGGGAAATGACTAATGCAATTCTTTCGAAAAGTGGTTCTTAAATGAGAAAAAAAAACAAAATCTATTACGAAAGTGGGTCTTGATTTTTTTAAATTTTTATTGACAATATCAATCGAAAATGACATTTGTTGGAAACGAAAAAAATCTGAAAAGCACTAAAACTCCATATTTTTGAAAAATTCGTAACTTACATATGTTTGAGCCCAAAGCACAGATCTTCCGCGAAATAATAGCTTATAATATGTTCTTTAAATACGATTAGCCTAGGTCATAGTAGAACAAAATCGTGTTTTGTTTTTTTTTTACAAAAAAAAACCGCGAGAAACCGGCAACAATTTAGTTCTTTGCCTTTTACACAAAATCCACCTATGAAACCGTACTTGCTACTATGGGCAATGTTGAGGTTTTAAATTTTTAATAAAATACACAAATTATTTGAGAATGATTAAATCTTTTATTTCAAATGATAGTACAGTTGTTTCGGTTAAGTAATAGAAACCAATATCTTGCAAGTGATAACCTGCTGCTGTACGACAAACTTCTAATCTTTTGCCCAAATTTTCGATAACTTTCTGGCATAAATGCGGTTCAATTACTTGAACACAGTCAATAATGTTCTCCTTTAGGTCATCAATTGTTTGTGGATCGTTGGCATAGACCTTTTCTTTCAAATAGCTCCATGGGAAAAAATCTAGAGATGTAAAATCGCAAGATCTAGGGGGCAATTAATGTTTCCTCTTCAAACAATTATTCGATTACCAAATTTCTAATTTAATAGATTGATTGTTTCTGCTGCTGAATGACATGTTGCACCGTCCTGTTGGAACCACATATTCTGCACATCAATATGCTCCAATTCATCCCATAAAAAGTTAGTAATCATCGTTCGATATCGATTACCATTCACAGTCTTTCCATTATTTCTCGTAGATTAGCTTCACGCCAGATTCGACAATTTTGCTTGTGAACAAATCCACTCTTCACAGATTTCACCAAATTTAAAATAATTTTCAATAATAAACACGAGTTGCTCAATCGTATATCTCTTCATTTTTAATAACCAGAATATTCCTACTTGTCAAATAACAAAAAATATAAATGGCGGCAAATTTAAAAATTAATCTCAAATTGGAACACCCTTTAGAATTATAACTGCTGCTCACGAATCAATAAAAAAGGGTACATTAAAATAAAAATTCATATACCAATGACCAATGTATACGTAAACATGGGAGGGGATGGTAAGAGCTTTACTTACTTTTGTTGATAAGGAGGAAGGGTAAATAATTGTTATAAATCAGCTTACGTAATATTTGAGCGGTCCCTAATTAAGGACCTCGGGTATATTTTGACTTGAATAAAATTTCAGGCCGATACTAACTACATTGAATTTATACAAGACAAGTTCATTCAAATTTAAAATAATTTTCAATAATAAACACGAGTTGCTCAATCGTATATCTCTTCATTTTTAATAACCGGAATATTCCTACTTGTCATCTGTCAAATAACATATGATATTCTAGTATAAAAAATATACATGGCTGCAAATTTAAAAATTAACGTCAAACTGGAACATCCTTTATATGCATTATTTCGTTAATTGGTTTTAGATAATGGAACCTTTACCCAAAATTTCAAAAAAAAACTTCCATCATCTTGAAATGATTGATCTTACAACGTTTCAATAGCTTTGGATCTGCTATCGTCATCAGGTGAATCATTCATAAAAAATGTAATGCTAAATAAATATGAAATAGCCTAAAATTCTTCATGTTCCTACACATAAAATTGTATTGAAAAAAGTTTTGTAAAAGCAGTTTCATTCTAAAATAGGTCACCAAATCAGCCTGTATTGAACGTCTAGAAATTTCACCACCTGTCATAATTGTCACAATCCCTCATGCTTATTTTTTAAATGCACATTTCTCAATAATACAATTTTTCCTAAAGGTAAGACCCTGTCCAATCGATTTCTAGATATCGAAATCTTCTAATTAACAACTTTCATCAAAATCATTTGAGTCGTTTTCAAAATCATAAACATCGTTAAAAACTAAATTTCTTGACCTGCCCCCTAAAAATCTTCCTCTTGATGAGAAAACACTAGGAAATTTTTGTTTATTTTTTTATTTAGAGCAACACGTGCCTCAAGACGACATAAGTTAATTTTTGAGTAAATCGTAGTTATTTTTAAATATCTCTTAAGTACTTTGTGGTTCTGAGAAAGAAAGTCATGGACACAGTTTTTGAGGCAATTAAGTTCTCTACAATAAAGGTCTCATTAAATTTTTTTTCCAAAGTTCGTATTTATCATCATATTCTCAGGCAGGTCGTTTATATTTCAGGGAAAATTACTATTTTAGGTCACAAAATGTTGACTGTACAGAATTGATGGGTTTATTATTGCAAATATTTTGATAAATATGAAGTTTAGAAAAAAAATGGATGAGACTTTTAATTTCCAACAAAACTATTCCTATGTTTTTTCTCTCAAAGATAAATACTATATGAGATATTCAACTATGATTTTACTCAAAAATCAACGTAAATCGTCTTGAGGTACGTGTTGGTTTGCATAAAAAAAATTACTAGGGTTTTCTCATCAAAACCTCAACAAATTTAAATTTTACCGACCAGTTTAATATAAATATAAAATAATAAAATACAAGTAATACTGGTATTATATATATTATTAGTAAGCTTGATCAGTATTTCATTTTTTGCAGACCACAATGCCTCAAAATATCTCTTAATGTAATGAGAATTATTCAAGATAGGTACACATTTCATCCAGCTATATAATTAATCAATAATTTGGTCAAGCGCGAGTTGAACTCGCATACTAAGGGCTCCGTATCACCTTTAATATTTGATACAATATAGGTGAATTAAAATATATATTTTTCTAATATTCTAGTTTCAGGCAAGTAGGGAATTAATGAATTTTCTTATTTTTACCCTGATATATTTTAAACTAAGCATTTTAAATTTAATATATACATTTATTTCTCACACAGAGAGTTTTTATTAGTCCAGTTTTAAGTAATAAACTATTAAATCTTTTAGACAAATTATTTAAAAAATGCAAATAAAATATATTTTTCAAAATTTTACATAGTGTACTTTCTGAGATGAAGGCAGGAATAAGTCGATGTTTAATATTTGTGTTAGTACATTTTAAAAATATTCAAACCATATATTTGTATTTCTCATATTATTATATATTATTTGATATATTACAAGATTTTCTATTTAATGCTTTATCGTGCCTTCCAAAATTAATTTTGTGGTTTTCTACTAATTTTTCTTATAAAATTGAAGTGAGGCCCTGTACCTCTAATTATTTTCAAAATCTTAGGTACTATGGTATCGGAAATAAACGGGGAAATTAGTATTTTTTATATTTTTGTTAATATCTTATAAACAATTAATTTTAAAAATATAAAAAAATATATTTGTCTTCCTCATAATGAGCTCTTTCACTTAATGCAATACATGATGCGTTTAATTCTGTAATTTGCATCCCAAAATTTAATATAAGGGGTATCTCCTTATTTTTCCTGTAAAGTTCAAGTAAGGCTAAATAAGCCAAATTTTTTCCAAAATGTTAGGTCTTATAGATCGAAAATGATGGGAGGGAATGTGTAAGTTTTAAATATTTTTGTTAATATCTTTCAAACAATTTATTTTAAAATTGTGAAAAAATACAGTTGTGTTCTTCATAATAAGCCCTTTTATTTGATGTATTGAATGATGCTTATATATATATATATATATATATATATATATATATATATATTTCATTTAATTCTTCTTTGACTCCCAAAATTAATATTAGAGATTGCTTCGCAATTTTTCCTGTAAAGCTCAAGTGAAACCATATACGCCTAATTTTTTTCAAAATTTTAGGTCGTATAGTTTCTGAAATAAAAAGGGGTAATCGGTATTTTTTAAACTTTTGTTAATACCTTTTAAAATATTTATTTTAAAAATATGAAAAAAAAATTGTTTGTGTTCCTCTAGATAAGCTGTTTGATTTGGTATATATGATGCGTTAGAAATAATTTTAATTTAATATTAGGGGTTTCTCCTTATTTTTCTAGTAAAGTTCAGGCCAGGCCCTATATCTCTAATTTTTTCAAATATAAGGGGGGGAAGCGAATATGTATTTTTTTATATTTTTGTTAATATCTTTTAAATAATTATAAAATATGAAAAAAAAATATATGTGTTTTTGTCATGATGAGCCCTATCATTTAATATAATAGGTGATACGTTAGAAAGAATTTTAAATTTATATTTTCCTTTTAATTCTGTAATTTGGCCCCCAAAATTTAACAGTAGACGTTTCTCCTTATTTTTCCGGTAAAATTCAGAAAAATTTTAATTCTTACAGTTTTGGGTAAATTTTTGTACATTTTTATTCATATCTTTTAAACTAATTATTTTTAAAACATGAAAAAAAATATTTGTGTTCCTCAGGATGAATCCTTTTATTTGATGTATTACATGATGCGTTTTAATTTTTTTTAAGTTTTTTTTAATTTTTAATTTTTTATTTAATTCTATAATTTGCACCCTAAATTTAAAATTAATGCTTTCTCCTTATTTTTCCTGTAAACTTGGGGCAACGTCTTATATTCCCTATTTTTTTCAAAATTTTAGGCTCAGTACAGATAAGAGGGGAACGATCGATTTTTTAATCCCCCCTCCCGGAAGAACCCCTAAAATCAAAATTTCTCATTTACGATATGTACTCCTAACTGGGTCACCAAACTATACACTGATACCAAATTTCCTTTTCCGTCCAGTAGTTTAGGAGAAAATGATGTGATGTAAAAGAGGGGAAAATCCGGAGTGATATTATAAGGGTATCCGTATATTGTATATACGGAACACGAAAAACAAGAGGACTAGTTCAAGGGCTTGAGATACACCAAATAGTATTGGAGGAAACTAGGAAAAAGCTTCAGAAATACTAACAGTTTGTGCCCTGGTAGGGATTTAAGACACCCGCGATTTATAATGTGATTTTATAATGACTTTTTATGATTAACCTTATCAAATAGCTTCGAAAAGCCAATACTTAACAACAATTTAATCTTAGAAGAATCTTTAATTTATAACCGACCTAACAGGTCACATATTTGATAATATAATGTGGAAATAAATTAAGCAATAGTAAAACTTTCATACTTAATTTTTATAAACATCATTTCTTTGGAGATTTTTAGTTGGCAACGTTGTAACGCAGCAATCGGGAAAAATCCAAAGCCTACAAGTACCTTATTCAAACGTATAGAGTATACAGCAACCTACACAATTTCACGTTTCGCCAGAGAAAGATAAAAGATCCGAAAAAAAATAGGAGGACCTACTTTTGGAGCGAAAGAGCTATCTCTCGCATTTTTCATTATATTCTTTGCCGAGCACAGAGAATAAAATAACGCTGATAAAAACTCCGTTGCTGGTTGCCTTTCTTTATGAGTGCCGTGCTGCCTCTCTGAGCTCTCCTTTTATGTCCTTTTGCCGTATTCTTTTTTGTCCTCGAGACGTAGCCAATTGCGAGAGAGTAGGACTGAGAGCCAAAACTGAATTAAAATGAAAAATTAAAATGAAATAGCCGTCTTTATTGCAAGAAATTTAAAACGGAATATTTTAGATACGAATTTACATTGCCTTCAAGTAGAAGAAGGCGATTCGAGGAGAGTGTCTCGGTTATTTATTTTGTTTTTGAAATTTAATTTCCTCCTTTCATTCGAAATGCCAAGAAGAGAAAACAATATTTCATGGAGGATTCGATTACGAAGACTCGTTATTTTTGTGAAATTATTAACGAGAATTTTTTGTGTCGGCAGCAGACTGTGTGGATTGCGCAGTTAATTACATCTTCCAAGTTTGTCGTTGAAAACATCAGGAACTAGGATCACGATCAAAGAGAAGTATCGGCATCTACAAAAATTTTTAATAAATAACACATAAACAAAGTTGGTTTTAACCGACGCACGAGTTTTTTTGATGATCAGAGCAATGGTTAAATTGGGAAAGATTTGCAGTTTTACTGGCCCAATTTAATAACACTTTCGGATTTTTGTAAAAAGTCATGGCTTACTAGATATTTTGAAAAACGAAATTCTGTCGATTTAGTCAAATCCATCTAGCTCCTTTGTTTTTGAGTTTATAAAAAAAGTGTAAATATCAAAATTGAAGGGAATTGTATCTCGAATATGATTCTCATATCCTCGTTTGCGTGACAGCTCTCTTTTTCGAGATATGACACAAACTTATCTTTTTTTGAATGGAAACCATAGTTGGCTATGACCTCAAAAAATCGGACATTTTTAGAGCATTTCCACGATATAATACTCGATATAGTTATTCATAAAAATAACGGAGTTATGGATGCTTTTCTCCCTTATTTTCACTTTTAACGAACTTAGCCATGAAATAGATTGATTTATTAATAACTATTCCAAAAAACATTGAACGATTTTTGTATTAGGTATATCAGATATAACGAAAATTTCTAAATAAATAGGTACTTACTAAAAACTTAACTTAAGAAATTAAAGTACATAATAATGCTTACAATTTATGTTCGAAAAGTCCACCATTGTTATTTAGACAAAAATTGCATCGTTTTAAGATTGACATTACCGCTTCCCTCACAGACCGCCTATAAATTTCTTCAATTGCTTGTAATACCGCCTGCCCTTAGGTCACCAACTGTCTCATACTTTCTTTTATATACTTTGTTTTTAGCGCACCTTATAAATAGAAGTCTATAACTGCCAAACCGGGATACCGAAGTGACCATTCGCGTGTGCCATTTCTTCCTATCCAAGAGTTTGGATAGATATTATCTAAGTGTTGTCTTACTAATAACGGGTTATGAGCAGGTGCTCCATCATGTCGGAACTACTCAATTTCTAAACGAGTTCTCAAATTGAAATTATGCAACATGTCTTGAAAAGTGTATTGCAAGAAATGCAAGTAGGTTTTCTTTAGCCCAGATATGCTCATTGTGTCTATTGAACATACCGCAGTTAGTAAATCTAGTTTCATCTGACCATAACACCTTTAATGGAAACTGTGGATTGTCAAGGCACATATGTCTAAACCATGTACAAAACAAAATACGTCGATGTTCGTCACCAGCATGCAAAGTTTGAGAAACTGAAAGTTTGTACGGGTGGAACTTGTGCGCTTTCAGTACCTTAACAGTTCGTTGAGATGTGCCAGCTTCTGCCGCAATCTCACGAGTTGATGTAGATGGATTTTGATTTACCTTTGCCAAAACATTTATGTGTGCTGCTTCGCTAATTTGATTTGACGTTCTTTTGGCGGTTTAGTAAAAGATCCATATCTGCGTAAACTATCGTAAAGCCTCTTAAATGTACATAGAGCATGTTGACGACGATTAAAATATCTATGAAAGTATTCCTCAGCTGCACGAACTGAATTTTTATGGCATATGATATAACATTCCACCACATTCAGTTTTTCTTCGTTAGAAAATTCGCCAAAGTGAAAACAATCTTTTTCATGGCTACCTATGTTAAAAGTGAAAATAAGAGAGAAAAGCATCCATAACTCCGTTATTTTTATGAATAACTATATCGAGTAATATATCGTTGAAAAGCTCTAAAAATGTCCAATTTTTTGAGGTCATAGCCAACTATGGTTTCTATTCAAAAAAATAATAATTTTGTGTCATATCTCGAAAACCAGAACTTTCACGCAAACGAGGACATGACAACCATATTCGGGATACAATTTCCTTCAATGTTGATATTTACATTTTTTTTCTAAAATCAAAAACAAAGGAAGGTAGATGGATTTGACTAAATCGACAGAATTTCGTTTTTTCAAAATATCTAGTAAGCCATGACTTTTTACAAAAATCCGGAAGTGTCATTAAATTGGGCCAGTAAAACTGCAAATCTTTTCCAATTTAACCATTGCTCTATCTCTGCTAGTTTCCGAGATCCCCATACTGATCACCAAAAAATACTCACCCTGTATATGATTTTTATATATGTTCAGCGATTACTCGGAAGCGGCTCAAGGAATTCTGATTATTTAAACTGGATTCTGTTAAGAGGGATCCCGAAGTGGTCCCCTGATTTCTTCAAAGACATATACCGTTACTTTTGTTTTTTTGGGGAATAACACCACAATAGAAATAAAACTACATATATTGCAGGAATACCAAACGTTTCAAAGTCTATTCTGACTTCGTTGTCAATGGCTTTATATTTATTGATGTAAATTGCAAAATGAAAATTTGATTTATGACATTTAAAATTGACATTAGAAAATTTGTTGTTTTTAGATATACAGGTAGCCAAAAAATTTTAAAGATCATGAATTATAGTTAACCAGCTTTCAAATTAGAAGAATTTGAAAGAGTTGTCTTTAGAATTTATAAGTGGCGTTCCTAGGTACGACTTTGTTAAAAGATAGCGCATTCGCCAAAAATGCGATCAAAGAATTCTATTGTTTCAGTGATCCCATTAACCTAGGAAAAACCTTATGAACTATCCCGATATTGGGTTGTTCAAAAGGAGGTTACCGTTAATAATTTCTTCCTTAATTGTCGGTAACCAGATACGATTAAATTCTACAGAAGTAGAAGCGATACAATTAAGGAAGAAATTATTAACGGTAACCTCCTTTTGAACAACCCAATATCGGGATAGTTCATAAGGTTTTTCCTAGGTTTTCCCTTATGACGTTAATGGGATCACTGAAACAATAGAATTCTTTGATCGCATTTTTGGCGAATGCGCTATCTTATAACAAAGTCGTACCTAGGAACGCCACTTATAAATTCTAAAGACAACTCTTTCAAATTCTTCTAATTTGAAAGCTGGTTAACTATAATTCATGATCTTTAAAATTTTTTGGCTACCTGTATATCTAAAAACAACAAATTTTCTAATGTCAATTTTAAATGTCATAAATCAAATTTTCATTTTGCAATCTACATCAATAAATATAAAGCCATTGACAACGAAGTCAGAATAGACTTTGAAACGTTTGGTATTCCTGCAATATACGTAGTTTTATTTCTATTGTGGTGTTATTCCCCAAAAAAACATAAAAGTAATCAAGAATATGCCACAAACAACGTTTAGAAGATAACATATACCGTTTTTCAGAAAATCGGCAAAAACTTGTTCTTATATACCTAGTAACTTTTGACGAAGGCGATATTATTACAAAAAGTAAATTTTAAACTCTAAAATTTCTTATGAATAATATTTAGACAAAAAGTTGTTCTTCATTTAAAGACAGGCATGGTCTGAAGCCTGTAATCATTACATGTCACTTTTTCACCTGCATACGAGGTTAGTAAGCAAATTTACGTACTGACAAGAAGATGATTAAATTTAATATTGTTTTGGTAAAACATGGATGCTAGAGTAAGGAGTAAAGAATTAAAATTTAGTAAAGTTTGGTGAATGTTTTTGATACATTTTTTTCATCAATTAATATTATAGTCGTTTTTGCATATTTTTTAAAAATATTACCATAAAACAAAAATTCAAACTCGATGTCTAGTAATATTAACATGTCTAGAGTACGTGAGTACGTGCCGAATGTATCGCCAGCTAAACGAATTTGAAAGAGGTCAAATTATTTTTTACGGGACGTGGGTTTTTCACTTCGAGAAATCTCTAACCACATGAACAGAAATCCAACTACTGCTATAAGATGTTGTCAAGCGTGGTTTGCTAAGACCCAAAATCGTTGAAGGCTAGGCACCGGACGTCGATGGGGCACAAATGAAGTTCAAGATCGACGTCTAAGACTTGTGTCCTTTAGAGACCGATTTTCAACAACTCGAAATTTGCCTGATGAGTGGTTAGGAGAACAGGGCCATTGTAAGTGTCTGAATAGTTTACCGCCGTATAAGGTCTTTTGGACTGCAGCAGTATCGACTCCATCTTGTGCTACCTCTGACCGCTAAGCAACGACGCCACGGCAACGACTACAGTGGTGCAGAAAACGACAACACTGGAATGTGGAATGACGGCTTCTCTGATGAATCTCGATGTTGCTTGGGTGCACATGATAGTTGAACAAGGGTTGGACGACGTCGTGGAGAATTTGATGTTGAGCGACATATACACCGAACAGTAAGCGTTATGGTATGAGGTCTTATTGGACATGGAAGTAGGTTAGGTTATCTTTAGTCTTTGTTCAAGAATACAAGACAGCGCATCGTTATCGTAAGGAGCCCTTACCTTAATCGGCCGATGGATCCCTATGGAATTTGTTTGGAGGGCTTGGACATGAAATACAGGTAGCTTGTGATAGTATTCCTTAAGAAGAAATAAACTACCTTCTTGGTAGTCAAAAATACTTCCCGGTGGCTACCCATAAAACTTTCGAGTCATGGCAGTCGAATCCAGACCTCGTTTCTGGTGACAAGGCGGTGCCCGTTAGTAACTAGGGAAAGAGAGGGCCCCCACCCTCGAGTGATTCTTGTCAAAACTTTACACAGACTCCGGACACACTTATATACTTATACTATAGCTTCTATGTATCAAAACAATTTAGAGGTAAACATCTCTTTCTGCGTGTTACGATTTTTATGCCAGTGAATTTATGAATTTTGGTTAAAAGTGAAATCCTTTACTTTTGATAATCTCTAAAATTGTTATCATATAGAAATAATTAGAATGAAAAAGTACAATTAATTATGCCTTATCATAAATTGTATATTTATCACTTTTTCAACGTTATACTAGGTTTGACAAAAACCTTTCTTTTTATATAATATCTAAAATTGTCATCAAACAAAATTTACTTGGATTCTGCTTTTTCCGAATTTGAACCGCGTCATTTTTTCGAATTAATTTATTTATATACCTAAACCGGGATATAAACAAAGTTTTCCGACGTTTCGCCCACACTTATAAGGGGCTTTTTCAAGAATGAGGAAAAACAAAACAAATATTACTTACCTTGCGGCGATTCCGTTCATTCAGTTTTTTTTTCTCACAAACACTCTTTGAAACTTTACTTTTATTAAACTTGTATATACAATTATTTTTTTGTGATATTTAAGAGGTATTTAAAATTTATTTTATTTAGTTAGTTGTGAATAATTTTTAGTTAATAATCGTTTATTAATGAATTTCTAAACGTGAATTACCTTTTTTCAATGAGACTTTCTGACACTCAAATAGTTGAGATATTAATGTTAGATAATTGGATTGAGTGATAAAACAAGAACGCATTTTGAGGTATGCAGAGTATTTTTGAAGAAAAAACACAGACACCTACAAGAGTTGTAGCTCTGATAATGATGTAAAACATCTGTATTGAGAATTTTGAAAAACATAAATACCATCTACAATTATCATAGTTTCCAAAAATATTCGCTTTTCCGATACAATTACAATACATGTAATGGTTAACAAGCAAAATTGTCGGTATTGGCTGATAGAAGGTGACACTCAGAATCCTACTAAAGTGAACGTTTAGGCAGCCATACTAAACCACAGAATTATTGCACCATACTTTTTGCGGGGCATTAACAAGGTCAAATTACTTGGATTTTTACCAAAGTAATTTAATACCTGATTCCAAACAACTTTTCCTGCTACTGTAAATCCCACCCACAGACATTAATATAAACATATTATTTCACCAAGATAGAACTACACCACATTGTGCAGCACCAGTATCAGATTGCTGGATAGGTAGAAGTGACGAAATTGAATGCCTATTCCGGAATAGATCATTTTTTGTTGGTCTATTCAAAATCAAAAATCTACAAGAGTAAACCAACTAATACTGATTTAAAACACCCATTAATGCAAGAAATTAATTCAGCGCAGAGATGTTGCAAAACATTGTCGTAGAATTCCAAGACCCTCAAATTTCATGTCAAGAAACGGTGCCCAGTTTGAGCATATGACAGACTATAATTAGGTATTGTAAATAGTTAGTAATAGTAAATTTTATTTTACAAATTAAACAATTGAAAATTGATTTTTCTTATTACGGGCATCCAAAAATTAAAACTCTTAAATAGAAAATTGTAAACCCTTTTAAACGCACTACCCCTTTTTATTTTTTCAGTGGTAGATATTACCCCTAGGAGGATAAAGTGGTAGGTGAATAATTTTAGTCAAAAATCGTAGTTTCGTATAAATATTGACCTGTTTCAGAATTTTTCATTTATTTTCATAATTACGTAATAAATTAAATTATACGTTCCTTTAGAACCCCAGTATATATACAATTCATTTGTCTAGGGCAGCCCTCTAAAATTGTTAACTTTGGCCGCCACTGATACATTTGTTACGTTTTAATATTTTGGCTATTTTATCATTATTTTGTGTCAGTTTCTAAATTTTCGTGGTATGTGATAGTGCTCTAATAAATTCCACAGCACGGTGCTATTGAGGTAGATACTCTGTTTCTGGTAATAATTCAACAGTAATAAATGTATTTGTAATAAATACTGAATGATAAATCCGATTGCATTATAATTTATATTTCAATTAACAAGTTCATTAAATAATAATCAATAATTCCAGACATAAAGCCTAAACCATCAATTGAATTTTCTTTTCACAATTCATATTACTAAAAAGGCAATTAAAATCATTACCTCTGTGCGGTTTGTTAACATAATTATTACAACTTGTCCTCACACAAAGCAAAAATATCCAGTTGCGACCCCATATCGGGTGGTGGTCATTGAATATTATACTACAATCTTGAAGGACACCCGTGGACTTTTAATAATTACCATAACAATGAATCCTGTGTAACTGCTGAAGGGTAATATTGTGATTTTTGACCTTTTGACCGTTAAAAAATTAGAGTAATATATTTCAAACACTGTTTCATTCATGTAGCGCACGAAATAAAATTATTTTAGATTCTTTTGAAGATTTCTGAATACAATTTATTGGCGCTACGATTTATGGTAAATTTGTGAAAACTAGTTTTCTGAATATTCAAAATATGGGATTTAAAATTTAAATGTCTTCAGGTGAATGTAGTCCGGAATGACGTCTTTCTTAATTCAATTGTTGAGGAACCACATACGTTGTACTCTATATTATATTAGGTTCTTTCAAACTGATAATTAGTTTCGTCTTTACTTGGTGAAAATTCTTTTTAATTTTTATTAAAATAAACACACTTATATAATGTTCACTTATATTTATTTACTATTGACAATATTGTTTCACCAGGTTACTGGCGTTGTGTATGTGTTTCCATCCAGCGTGGGTTTTCAGGTGTCCAATGTCTAGAGTTCTGCCTATTGACAGAACCATTTCAACAAATAATTGCTTCGTCTGACAAAATTATAGGACTTGAAAACTGCAGATCGTTATGGCATCCCCCATCGTTGTTTCACAGAATTCAACTCTTCATCTTCACTAAGTTCTTGTACGAAATGAGCATTGTATGGATGTCATTTGTTGTGCTTTAGGAATTTTAAAGCCGAAGACTGTTGCTGTAATGCGATCTAACGACTTGACAACAAAACATTTTCTTCAATTATTAATCTATACTATTATAAAATTGTAGTTGTCTGTTTGTCTGTTTGTTTGTTTGTTTGTTTGTTTGTTTGTCTGTCTGTTTGTCTGTTTGTCTGTTTGTCTGTTTGTCTGTTTGTCTGTTTGTCTGTTTGTCTGTTTGTCTGTTTGTCTGTTTGTCTGTTTGTTTGGTTGTTTGGTTATTTGTTTATTTGTTTGTTTGGGCATCACGTAAGACATACTCAACTGATTTTTGCTGATAGTTTTTGGTTGAAAAGCCTATAGATTCACTTAAAATTTTGTATACATTTTATCTCTCTTCATTGACAGAAACAGTAGATATAGCGAAAAAACTACGATGATGGGTAACTCACAATTACTATATTGGTTCCACCGCATGCACCAAATATTAGATACTTGCATTAGCTTAGCTATTATTTAAAATCCGAAATATAGTCCAGCCAGTGACCATTTTCCGGCTGTTTTGTCCAAGAAGCACTAATTTTGCAAAAAATTTGGATTTGGGTACTACTTACCCTCTGCTTCAAAGTTGACCCAGTGCCGGGGGTTGCTTTTATCCGGGGGGTTACCAGTTCTCGGGGGATGAAAAAATATATAAAAAAAATACCGAGGAATGAATAAATTGACTAATTTTAAGCAACTTTTGTTCTACAAAGTTTTTTCTGAAAGTTAATCCTTTTCGAGTTAATCGCAAGTGAAATTATCGATTTTTTAACCAAAAACATGTTTTCATTTGATTTTTCGTAAATAACTTCAAAAATATGCACTTGAAAATTAAATCAAAAATGTAGCTTACAAAAAAAAACAAAAAAAATGTTGGGTTTGCGGTTCTGTAGAACCAATATAAACGGAGTTATAGCTTATTGAAATTTTGTTTTTATTTGTCAAAACAAAAATTTAAAGGTTTATCGTGAAATAACTGAACATTGCATTGTTCGTGAAAAGTTTATAAATACTTTTTTAAAGTGGTTTAAAATCTTTTATTTTTTTAAGTCTTTAGCATGAAAATTAAGCGAGTTATGACATAAATAAATTACCCCCTTAAACCCATCCAGTTGAAATTTATTGCTACCACTTCACAAATCACTAACTTACTTATTTCAAATGGGCTCAGAAAGTATGACTGCTTTAAAGTAAGTAGTTTTGTAAAAATTTTGTATTTTTGTAATTTTGCAAAAAATTGTCTTTTTTTTCATAATAACTTAAAAACTATAAAAAAAAATTTGTAGAGTACAAAATTGTATGTTTTATTTTTTTAATAAATGTAGGAAAAATTAAGTTATATAGGACCGTTTAAAGTTTGTACATGATCGTAGATAGTACTATTAGGCCACCCCTTCAGCCCTTTCAAAAATAAGGGTTAAATACATTTTCAATTTACAAGAGCTTTTAGCTTATAAAAACCTAGAAATTACTGATTTGTAAAGTGGTAGCAATTAATTTCAACTGGGGTGGTATCTAGGGGGTAATTTGTACATTTTTTTGTCCAAAAACAAAAAAAAACAAACTAATTTATGTCATAACTCGCGTAATTTCCATGCTAGAGACTTTTATAAACAACCAAATTAAATCTTTAAAAAAGTTATATTAGGTGGCCCATAAGCACCTTCATATATACAATGTCGTTGAAATAAAGGGAGTGGAATCAGTTATTCGGAGTAGTTCAAAAAAGTTATATTGGGTGGGCCCAGTGAGTAAATACATCAGTGGGCCATAAATAGTTGCATATAGCAGGAGGTAGAAGAACGTGGAGTGGACTTTATTATACAGGGATAACAAACTGTTATATTGTGTAGCTCATAAGTAGTTGCAGATACAATGTGGTTGAAATAAGTATAGTATATAATTATAGATATAGAGGGTGGATAAAAAAATCTTATTAAAAATTTGTGTCATGTAAGCTGTTAGGATATTCGAATTATGTTCTAGATTTATTTTAGGTCCGAAATGGGTTGATAAAATGTTAGAAGCAGTTGTTTATACAGGGTAACGGAATATAATTACACCTATACAGGTAGGATTAAAAAATAATATAAAGAGATGTTATGATTTACGCGCTGTTCCATATATAGGATGGTTGAAAAAAAGGGTGGAATAGAATTCTAAGTGCACAGGGTGGTACCAAAAGGTCATATTAGGCGGGCCATGAGTTGTTGAAATGTAGAGTGGAGTAGAATTATAATTATACAGGGTGGGTAAAAAATGGTGGACAAAATTTTATTATATAGAGTAGAACATGAGCAGTTGCACATATGGAGTATTTGAGATATGGGGCGAAGTAAATTCAAGTGTGATTCAAAAAAGATTAGAAAAACTTTTATATGTAAATAAAGTGAGGAGAGAAATTATACAATATAAAAAAAAATCTGTTAATCATAATCAGTTTCAAAGACAGTATAGTTGAAATACTAAAGTTATTGTTAAAGTACTTAAAAAATCTATATTGCATCAACATAGATACATGATGGTTGTAATACAGGTTTAAGTAGAGATAAATATACAAGGGGATTCAAGCAAATGTTGAACAAAATTATGAAATAGGGTGTCCCTTACGCAGCTGCAGTTTTAGTGAAATAAATTGGGTGGTACAAAAAATATTACTTTGAGTGTCCAATAAGTGGAGTGGTAGAAAAATATTATAGTGGGTGGGCCATAAATAGTTGTATATACAAGGTGGTTAAAATTGTGGGCGCGGTTTAGAATTATAGTTTTAGAGGGTGTATCAAAAAATATTTAAAAAAAATTGTTATATAGGGTAGACCATGAATTGATTGATTAATTGACATTGCCAAAAAGTCAAGCTACGAATATTGTGTAAATCATTTCAAAAAACATTGTTCGACAAAAGTTCGTGATAACGAATCGAAACGTCACATCAAACAGATAAGTATAACACAAAATACATCCTAACATATTATACAGGAAAACTGGTTGACAAATCCCTAGACGTACTTTCTCACAGTTAATCCTGCGAGAGAGTTTTGTCTATAAGAAGGCAACTAGTGTTCCGGGTAGTTCCCACAAACTGCTCCTAGATACTACAACTTGATTTTCAATTACTTAACTTATCTGTATTTTTCACAAACCATTGTGATGAGTGAAAATCCCAATTGAACATTCAAAATAACAAATAAAATAAAAATCGTTTAATTAATTTATTATATTTAATTTTATCGTATTTAACATGTTTTTTGTCCATTATCTATAATAGTTCAGAGGTTTCTGCGATAGGTACGATACCATCAGCAAATATGGAATTACCTAACTCATATTTAATAGAATGCCCTTAATTTTTTAAAGCATCATAAACAACACTTGCGCTTGTGAGATAATTTCTAATATGTCGTTCTATATAAATCGGAGGTTGTCACGTAGTGTTTGGTGAATATAGTCTTACATAAATCATTGCTAAATGACTTTCATGAAAACATGTTCTTCACCAATTCTTATTATAATGCTGTAATACAGCAATACTCGTAAAAATCCAATTGCATCACCTGCACGTCGATTAGAAAATCTCTTCAGTATAAACACAAATCCTTTCTGAATTTCCAAGTATTTCCCCAGCTCATCGCTCACACAGAAAAGAGACCGTGCTTGTTGTAACGTTAAAAGAAACTTGCAAAATACAAATTGCACTTAGACTTACATTTATTCCTCATGAAAAGCATTCCATTAGTCTTGGAAAAGGCTAGAAAGAAAACAACTCTCCGCGTATAAAAAACAAAGTTAAAACGAGGGCGAAATAAATGAAAATGGCTAATTTACATCCCCTCGTCCTTTTCTCGTATAACTCCAAGATCTTTCCGTACCTTAGATAGAAACAAAAAAGGACGCCGGAACAGTGGCGCCGATGGCAATTAGCTGTGACGAATTTTTATGACGCTTGTGAGGAATTCCTGCATACTTTTTATTTCCTTTAAATGGAAAAAGTACTGACTACAAATTAATTAAACGAAGGAATTTTTGAACATTTAAAGAAATCAAAGTAACTAGTGAAAATTTAATTAGACCATATTGTTATATTATGAGGAATTTTTCTTTTTTATAACAATAACAAAAATGTCAGATTTTAGGTGAGAATATTGGGCTCAAACATCTGGTATTTTAAGTTATAGATAAATTGTTTTTGGAAAGGAAGATACCTGTACAGAAAGCCTTTATACAAACAGGAAAAAATTAAGAAAAACACTTCAAACTTCAAAAGAGGAACTTCAAAGAATCCTAGAGATACTATGATTATCAGCCGTAATGACATCAGTGAACTTATGAGAATATAAATAATATCTGACGTTAGCAGTTACTACTTCAATACATATTGTTATCCATTTTTCTTGGGTTCAAATCACTAAACTTACTTCAGAAACCAATCTTCTTTATTTCCACACCAAACTTTTACTATAAAAGTTTCACTACTTTTCTTAAACTAACACTTCTATGAGTTATCGCACATCAATTGATCCACTCCTCTGCTGCTTTGGTGCGGCGACATTTATAATCTATCTAAGTCACTCTCCGTTGTTCTTGTTTTCCCTAGTAAATAAACAATACCTTTCGTATGAAAAAAATAGGGGTGGTCATCTGGTTCTGAACGATGGATGCGAAAGCTTCTTACAAAATATACTTCCCCTCTCTCGTTATCTCATTGTTTTTGTTTCCCTTTGTGTCATTCTGAGTAATGTAAGTATTAATCCTAATGAGTAATTTAATTCTTAATTTAAATACATCTTCAAAGGAACATATGATGTGTAAGTTAATTTTTCACATAAAGTTGACACAATTTCTCTTAAAACAGTTAGAATTATATATCACTTAGTGCGTAATCCAACAAATGTCTCATTTAAGACATAACTTTAGATTATTTTCTCTTTATGTCAGTTGAAAATATCATCTTCACGATAATAACAACGAGTCATTTCAAAAAATGTTCTTTACAAATAAATGTTGCTCTTTGTAAATAATTTTTAAATATTTTCACATTCTACTTTTAGTTCTTCTGAAACACTAAAGATCGATAATGTTACAATCAGCTATTGCCCAAACATATTAAGTTTTTACATAATGTGCTTCACAAAACATTTACAGATTACTGTAAAGCAACCCACAATGCAGTAATCCATAAATAGGGTAATTTACATTGTCGGAAATGGAATAGTATGCCTAAACGAATCAACGATATATATCGATTATATGTAGAAATATTTAAAAGTTATTTTTACGATGTACAGGGAGTCCCAAATATAACAAACATTAACCTTCTATCTTATTTATAGGATAGATTTTTTCAAAACTCATTGGGTTAGTCGGGATATTCCGTCTCGGATAAGGTGAATGACCCTATATAACCAGTAAGCGTGCAGGATTGAGCCACTTGCATTGCGATGGGATTACCTTTTCCTGCAGCGTGGTAAATGACTTCCTATATTAATTTCATTTTTTTTCAGAAGTGTTAATGCAAAATATTTTCTTTATAACATGAGGCTAGTCCCTTTTTTTCGCTGTTCTTTCTTCTAATTTAATATATCGCAAAGAAACAATTGGAATGTTTATTAGAATGAAAAGCATAGTTTGTGCAGGTAGTATGTATTACTTGGATGTTATATTTCTTTATTTACTATAATTTATTGATTTTTATAAAAGAAGAGACTTAATAAATTACCTGATCCCTCTTTCTTACACAGAGGACTAAGTTGCATAGGTACGGGTATTTCAGTATCAATGTAGTCCCATACTCAACTATTTTCATATCCATTAGAAAGTTTTCGCTTCAGTCACCCCTGCAGAATCCCTTTACGATATAGCAAAACACTTTATGGTGGAATTGTTCCTCCTTTATAGGACTACAGAAAATTCCGCGATAGCTAATTGCAATCAAGCTTATAGCTTACTATACTCATCTTGGCGTTTAAACAAATGGTCAAAGATGTAGTAGCTGGAAAGCTATTTAGTCGGATACGTTATTAATGAATAATCTCAATAACTTCAAATTTACCCATGATTTTTTCTGATCGCAACAACAATTGCAAGATCGGAAAACTGCCCCCTAGATCAGTTTGTTATGCAGCAGCGAGTTATGACAAGGGTTTCTTTTTTCTAAGTAAAAACAAAAAAATATTGAGCCGTAATTCGCCTATTATCAACATTTATGACAAGTGTGAGATTAGTGAGATATTGGCTCAACGCATTTAAAGGTGATAATATTGTAATGTTTTTATTTTCACACACGGGTTCTCTTCAGTTCTTGGATTTATTTAAAAACACAGTCCAACTCACTCTAATTTATTTCCACTACTTTAACACAAATTTATATTCACAGAAACTATTTACATTTTATCTTAATTGTACAATACGAAAGACGAAAACTGAATGTCTCTTATCGCCAGCTGTTTCCTATTTATACATTTATCTTGGAATTGTCTCGTACGTCCACGAACCATCGGGAAATTCCATCATGTTCTGGAAGCTTTAAGGGAATTCCCAGTAACGGTAGTGGTCCGCCTGTGGAGAGACAAACATTTCGGGTTCCCAGAATTTATCGGAATAATGTCCCTTCCATGAATTGGTTGATGGCCGATTGCACCAGCTGTGGGATGAATTCTCGTAACAATATAACTGTTTTGATAAGGAGAGAGAAGACCGCGAAGCAAGCGTAGTTACTGAGAAAATACTTGAACATATCTACACAACTTGCTCTTCAGTGGTAGTCAAACTAATGTGGAGGAAGTATCAGAGGCCATAGGCATGTCAATCGGTATTTTTAAGTAAAATTTTTCAACCCACCATCCACGATTTTTTTTAGTTCCCCAAGGAAAACTTTGGCTCGGAATAGAAGCCTACTGTCGGGACAAGAGTATCTAAAAATTTTGACAAAGGATATTTTTTTGGAGAGTTAAAGAAACATTAAGAAAAGTGTACAGATTTAAGAATATGATGCAAAAAATTAAAGTAAAAAGAGTGGCAATCATTTAAGGGGGAAGCCAAAGTTTCTTATGAAATGTAAGGGCTACATTTTTCTCCTCTGTCTTTTCTGCAGCGATGACTTCAGATTCTGCTTGAATATGCATGATGACCAGGCAAGACTGAGGAGGAGACATGTATTAAAAGGTGTAATCATCAATTTTCTTTGGAAAGTCGAAGTTATGGTGTGGAGTGTCACTGCTTACGGCAGTAGATCACAATTGGACTTTACAACAGGTAGCATGACTGCCCAAGAAGTGATAGAAAAACATATTTTGCATTATATTAGAAGCATTCGTACTCCAATATTTCAAAAAACCATGCACAATCCGATGTCTAGCTAGAGTTACAGTGGGTTGCTTTGAGCATAATCAAACCGATTTGTTGCCCTGGCCACCAAGATGTCCCGATCTATCCCCATTGACCTTTGTAGGATATTATGGGTAAAAGATTATAAAATTTACCCAATCTTTCTCAAATTCTAGCGGTTTTTTTACCAGGTACAGATAGCATTAGATGAAATAAATCAAAAAAAAAAGGATAAACCCTTTAAAAGCATGCCCAGACTAGTTAATGAGTGTATAGCGCACCGTGATGTCTAAAGTCATTAATAATTTTTATGAGATTCTAACTGGCAATTCCTTACAAATTTTGATCTTATAGTTTTTTATTTTATTCTCATGTAAACCAAAATTTATTTTAATAACCAAAGTATTCTGATTTCTGTGTCATCTTCTATATTGCAATCGTGATAACGTCAGGGCTACTTATGGTTCAGATTTGATAACTTCAATTTTCAAATATTGACAAATCTTACAAATTTATTATCTCTTGAAATACTCAAGTAAGGATTTGGAAAATAGTGATCTTAAAAATACCGACAATGCGTCACCATTTATTAATTACCATTTTTCCAATTATGTTCGATATATTCTAATGAGTTCGTCACGCCACTGGATTAAATAAATCACGGAGGGTGGATACAATTCCAAAGAACGATAAGAATTTGGAGATAAAGTGTATTTGTTGGATTATACTTTTAATCATTTTGGATTTGAAGAAGTGCCACAGTAGCTGCTGAACCTCTTGTTTTTACCATCATCTCACCCTACTTGCTGACTAGAAATGCCCTGTAACGAGTAGGACGATCCGGTGCAAAAATATTAGATTATGTTATTTAAAATCGCAGATTGCAGAGGGCTTCAGATCCCCCTTCTACCTCCTTTATTCCTTCTTTTAGAGCTTTTTATTTATTCTTCCGGTCCCTTTGAAGTGAGAAGATGGAAGTTATTAAGGAATTTAAATTTAAAATTCGATGCAAATGAGTGAGGAAAGGTCACCAAATTATATAAAGAATCGGGAACTTGTGATAAAATATAAATTTCAGATATTTTACAGGACTGTTGTAAAAAAATCATGCATATTTAAAAATTTTACAAATTATAGTGTAATCATGATGTTGTTAAAAAATCTAAAATAAATCTATATACTATTATAAAATTGTAGTTGTCTGGTTGTTTGTTTAATTATTTGTTTGTTTGTTACCTCATCACGTCAGAACTACTGAAACTGATTTTGGTGAATCTTTTTTTATTGCAAAGCCTATATTTTGACTGAAAATCTGGTAGATATTTTTTCTCCCTAAATTGACAGAAACGGTAAATATAGCGAAAAAACTTCTACCATGTTTGGTGAAAAAATTATTCAATTGGTTCCACCGCACGCACAAAATATTAGATACTGACATCAGCTTTTATTTAAAATTCGAAATGTGCCAATATAATATGTTTGGATTTTAAAAAAATCAACTGATATAACAAGGGTAAATGTAATTATACAGAGTATTCTGTAGTGCGGAGTAGAATTACATGGATTTAAAAATACAATGTGGTTGAAATAAAGGGGAGTGGAATTAATTATAGGGGGTGGTCCAAAAAAGTTATATTGAGTGGGCCATAAATAGTTGCATATACCAAGTAGTTGAAAAAGGGTAGAAATTTATAAAGTTTGGATAAAACAATGTTTGAAAAAAATCTCTTATGTAAGCAGTTAGGATCTTTGAATTATGTTCAGAAGATATTATTCTTATTACATCTTTTACATCCACAAATATATATATATATATATATATATATATGTTTTAGGTGGTTTCAGGGAATTCATCCGCGTAGTTTATAACTGATCCCTGCCGGGATCGATGGTAAAATGACGACGTTTCGGCAGAGTCACATCTGCCCTCTTCAGGTCGGTTCGCATAATTCTCGTAGCCTTCTGCTTTCGCTTCTAGTTACTTGAAGCGATTACTTTACCCACTAAACAATAACAACGCTTGCATGCCACTTCCAAAAGTACATGCTCTAAGTATATAACAGCATTGGTCTGTCTATATATAATTACTCAATGGTTTGAGTCTGGCGGCGGCGGCACGCGGTACATTCATTTGTTTGGCATTGACATTATTGACGTAAATAATGAATTTTTATTATATTTTATTTAATGAATGAACCAATATTATAAATTAAGATTAGCATTCTGCACTGAAGATCGTCAGTAGCTAATCGTTTTGTCTTAGCCTATTTATATATAGATAATTTGTCCCTAAAATTACTATGGGGGTTTTCTAATAATTTTTCTTATAAATTTCAAGTGAGCCCCAGTAGCCGTAATTATTTTCAAAATTTTAGGTAGTATGGTTTCGGAAATAAAGCGAGAAATGAGAATTTTTTATATCTTTATGTTAATATCTTGTAAACAATTACTTTTAAAACTATGAAAAATATATATTTGTATTCCTCATGATAAAACCTTTCATTTGATGTATTGCATGATGCGTTAAAAGTATTAATATTAGGGATTTCTTCCTATTTTTTCTGTAACCAAAAAAATTTAGGTCTTATAGTTTGGGGAATAAAGGGGGAATGGTTAATTTTTTAAATACTTTTTAATATATTTTAAAATATTAATTAAAAATTAATAAAAAAATATATTAGTACTCGTCATAATGAGCCCTTTGATTTCATATATTACTTGATCCGTTAGAAACAATTGTAATTTTTTATTTTCCATTTAATTCTATAATTTGCCCCCGAAACTGAATAGTAAGGGTTTCTCCTTATTTTTCCAGTAAAGTTCAGATGAGGCGCTATACCTCTATTTTTCAAAATTTTACAGATTATGGTTTCGGACATAAGGTGGGAATGGGTATTTTTTTATACCTATTTATGTTAATATCTTTTAATTTATTTACTTTAAAAATATGGAAAAAATATATTTGTTTTCGTCATAATGAGCCCTTTCATTTGATATATAACATGATACGTTAGAAACAATTTTAATTTTATATTTTCCATTTAATTCTGTAATTTGCCCCCTAAAATTAAAAGTAAAGGTTTCTCCTTATTTTTCCAGTAAACTTCAGGTCAGACCCTATACCTCTAATTTTTTTTCAAAACTTTACGTTTTATAGTTTCGGTGATAAGAGAGGTGGAGGGGTAAATTTTGGTATATTTTCGTTAATATTTTTTTAACTATTTTTTTTAATATGAAAGAAATATGTTTGTGTTCCTCAGAATGGGACCTTTCATTTGATATATTACATGAAACGTTTGAGAAAAAAATATACTTTTAAAATTTCATTTAATTCTATAATTTGTCCCCCAAAATTAATATTAATGGTTTCTCCTTATTTTTCCTGTAAAGTTCGCCCAACGATCTATATTTCCTATTTTTTTTCAAAATTTTATGCTCACTAGTTCCGGAGATCAGGGGGGAATGGTCGATTTTTTTAGTTTTCCCTCCCAGAAGTACCCCTAAAATCAGAATTTCTTCGTTTCAGATATATACTCCTGATCGGGTCACCAAACTATACATTGATACCAAATTTCATCCTCTTCAGTCTAGTAGTTTAGGAGAAAATTGCTGTGATGTGACAAAGGCAGAAATCCGGAGTGATATTATAATGGTATCCGTATATTATATATACGGAACCCCAAAAATGACTTGTTTCATGATTTTGCATTATTTAAATTTATAAATAGGGAGGTCAGGCTCACTCTATAAATGTTATGAACATTATGTTTAAAGACATTTAATTTTTTTTAGATTATTGTCCGATCCCTTATGTAAATAAAAACTTTTATGATTTCTTTCTTGGAATCGTGAATAAAGACTATCTCAAGGCGGCAACTAGCCCGTCTGCAATTTCCGAAAACTTTCATAATCGAATCTGGAAAGAATAAAATTCAAAATTGTTAAAGTCGATCGTCCACTTTGTGCAATTTAAGTTTTTAATGAGACTCCTCGTACATTTCTTTAGGGTGAAAATTCCCTTAAAAAGTTTTAATAGAAACTGAGTTGGTTCGTTCGCTGCTTTTTCAATGAGATGAATTTTAATTTTGTATATAATTGGAACTTGTTATTTCTTTGGCGAGACAAGGACATAAAAAGAAGGGGGATTCATTGGATGTCGAGAGAGAAACTCCCGGAGAGATCGATATTTCAGGTTTTTACAATTTTCTTTCTTTTCTTATTTCTCGTTTTCGGCCTCGGACGCTTAAATAGTTCTCTCCCCTTTATGCCGTAATCTGTTCCGTCGAGGCTAAAAACTTTCTTGAATGGAAAGGAAGAAGAAAAGAAAAAGTTTTCTCAGAACGTTCATCAATTATTGAGAACTTTAACCATTTTATAATTCAATTCCTCTGGAAAAGTTCGGAATTATTGAACGTTTCAATAATAACGAATCGAAAGGAAATTCGTATATTAAAAAGTTCCCAAACAAAAATTAGCGATGGAATTAGAAGTTTGAAGTGCTCCATTTTTGTTAATGGTTTCGATTAAAATTTAAAATTGAATACAAAGCTTCTACCTCAAGATATACTCAAGAAATAAGGTGAAATATAAATTATCAGCTGCCGAATTTGAGCATTTTCTTGCGTTTAAGACAAAACTATTTATCTTTCCAAACTTTTAGTTTGGAACACTAACAGACGCAATAGACGTTGGGAAGGGAATCATACAAGGAGACTTGTTGAGTACTGTATTACTCAAACTATAATGAGCGCGCAAGTAATAAAAAAACTAAAGAAGAAGATCTAGAGTGGAGAAAAAGAATCAAATTTCTATGTTACACAGAAGAGGCAGCTCAAAGTAAAAATTTCCTGCAAGACTGGTAAATAGGATCAACACGACAACTAAAAAGTTTAATACTCTCTTCGAGGTGTAATTCTTTTGTAAGCAAGACAATATTGTTACGAGAATTCATCCGATAGCTGGTGCAATCGGGCATCATCCAATTCGTGGAAGGGACATTATTCCGATACTTCTGGGATTCCGAAATGTTTTGTCTCTCAAGGCCGACCACTGTCGTTACTGAGAATTCCCTTGGAGCTTCCAGAACACATGAAAGAAGTTTTCCGATGGTTCGTTGACTTGCCAGAATAATTCCGAGAGAAATATTAAAATACGGACAGCTGGCGATGGATTCATTCAGTATTCAACAGCCGTATATTTAAGTAGAGATAAATTGAAGTAAATAGTTGGGTGAATATAAATTGTGTTAAACTAGTGGAAATAAATTAGAGTGAGTTGGACTGTGTTTTTAAATAAATCCAAGAACTGAACCCGAGTGTGAAAATAAAAACATTACAATATATATGATATTGTTTCTGGTCAGAAAATTTCATCGGTTCCGCTTCCCACAATAGAATGTCCTCTCGAACACTTACTTATGTATGAGATACACAGCAGTAAATTTCTAGACGCGAGATGCAAAAACCGACATTTAAGATTTTCGGGGAAACAATATATATCATATATATCGTCTTGCGTACAAAAGAATGACACCTCGAAGAGAGCATTCAATATCTCTGACAGGTGAAGTAACAAATCGAAAATCCTAGATGTCGGTTTTACATATCGCGTCTACAAAAAAGTTTAAGTAAAATATCCCAAAAAAAAACAAATTGATGGTAATTAGAAGAGATGTCATCAGGTATCAGATAGAAAGCGATGACTCAAGCATAAAGCAAATTATGGAATTCAGATGGGAATTACAAATTCCGGCTATGGAGAAATCGATAAAGAAATTCAAAAATGAAACAAATTATCAAATGTTAAAACTATACATTGTAGAGAAACAACATTTTAAATGTCAAAGCCAAATATTAGGGAAAATATGCACCGGAGGAAAAAAAATCATACAAAAGTTTTCGAGTACAGCGAGAGTCGTCAGGTCGAGGTCCAATCGATTTTATTACATGGAAACCTCAATTTTGGATAGATTTTTGAAAAAGCGTATATGCTACATCCGGTATGATCTTGACTTTGACCTTAAGTTCAAGATCGTGAAGAGGTCGAATAGGTTTTCCAATCAAATGGAAAGAGCGGAAAGTTTTACATCTGATGTGGCCTTGACAGTGAGGTCCTTCTTCAACTGTTAATTACTGCCATTTAAAAAATTATCAAAATCGGTGAAAAATGTAGACTTGTTGAATGTTGAAATGAAATGATTTTAATGTGTTTCGGTTCTGTGCTTTTTGTAACATATATAGTAAAATAAGTTCGCCATAAGGTTTTTGACAAATTAACAAACAACTTTCACAGAGTTTTTTCTCCGTATTATACTGTAATTTTTTTAAATACATCCGGGGAAAATTAATATTAATGTATACATTATTATTTTTTTTTGTAGTGAGTCCAAATATATGATGAGGAAAATGTAACATAAGAATTTCGAAAAATTGCTCGGGATCCGGGCTCTCCTTTACAGAAAGTCGCCATAACATATGAATTAACAAATTCCTGTAGCATATGCATTTATTTGTGATGACGGTTGTGAATCTTATCATCATATAATAAATTTAATTTAAAGCCGAATACATCGCTTTTCTCATCACCTTCCAACTGCATATAACTGAAGTATGTTGTTGCATAATACATCTTGGTAATTTTATAGTGTCCTTTGTGTCAGCAACCACACAATTTACAACTAATTATTTTTTTAAATTCTGTCTTACCAAACAAATTTTGAAGTTGCAAAGATTCTCGATGCGGATCCTAGTTACTAGGATTACTAGGACCTAGTAATTGATTTGGAGGAGAGAGGCTTTGAATATTGAGATGTGAATTCATCCGATAATTCGTGTAATAGACACAATAATCCGATATTTCTTGGGATCCAAAAGGTTGTTTGTCTGGCGACTCTGAGGCCAGAGGCTGGCGCTATCGAAATTCCTCCAGTGTCCGAGAATCCATCTAGAGCTTTCTGAAAAGAAATATCATTCAATATTCAATTGCCGTCTAATAAACAGCAGGTGTTCAAGATAAACTGTATATAGTTCGATAATAACCTGATTTTGGCCACCATGTCCTCGCGTCGGCCCCGAATGGAGTTGAAAAGTGTGTTATTGTTGAATAGGATGATTCTAAATTTGCGAGAGAACCGTCTGCCTAACATAGGAAAAACCCTTTTTCATTTTCCAAAAATATATATTTTGCTCAGATTTTCTCGCATTTGCCTTCTATGATTCAACCTAGCATCAAAATACGACAGACGTAGGTATCGCATTAAGTCAAAGAGTTGAGATAACAATGTGATCCTGTAATGAAACGTAAAGCCGGCTACAGACTCACGCCGAGAACCCCCGAGAACACTCGAGAAGCGTGAATGTGATCGGTTTCACGTCGTCTCGTTCTCGGGCTCGCCTGTTCTCCAATCTATGTCGGTTTTGTTGCCGCATCAAAGGGTTTCTCGGGTTAGAAAAGACAACGTCATGGGAAGGTCGCATAAGTGTAGATACCTTCTCGGTTCTCCTGCAATATCTCGGCAAGCCTTCTCGACGAGACTTCTCGCGTGAGTCTGTAGCCGGTGTTACAATACTGCCAGGAATTTCCCGCTTCTGCTAAGCGGAAGATTGAAAGTTAATGTTGACAGTAGTAGTAGTAGTAGTAGTCTCCAAAAAAATTGGTATAAAGTTTGCGAATGGTCAAGTAAGATTAAGGAGCGGAAAATTTTGTGCAAACTTGACCGATTTCTGTCATAATCTTACTTGGCCATTCGCAAACGTTATGCCAATTTTTTCGCTAGATATCAACTTGATTTTTCTCGCTTAGCAGAAGCAAAAAAATCGTAACATAATGTTACGTTTCCTTACAGGATCTTGCTAATCTCTACCCTTCGACCACATGAGATACCTATGCCTACCGTTTTGTGATGATTGGTTGCATCATAGAATTCTTTTAGTCAAATTGCCAGAGGCGAGAAAATCAGAGCAAAACATCTTTTTTTTTGATAATGCAAAACGAGATGTTAGCCACGCCGTTCTTTCGCAAATTCTACCTCATTGTATTCAATAATAAGTCAGTTTACAACACCTTTCGAGTGAGAAGCGAGAAAATGGTAGACCAGAATCTGTCACCAGTTGACTGTCTGTCTAGATTATCTACAGTCTTTAGCAACAAAGTGGGAGGAACCCAAAAAAGTTTATTTTTCAACTTTTATGTGTTTATTAACAATTTCCCACAACTTTCTAGCACGGCAAAAAAGATTTCTAATCCTCATTTTGCCAAAATAATAATAAGTATTTCGGAGTATTATTTTAGAACTTAGCCCCGGTTGTAAAAACAGTTTGAACGCCAATTCAGTATCGAACTGCAGATCAAGAGTAAATTTTGTGTTGTATAAACGTTGAACATCAGTCAATCGGTAGTTTAAGATGAACGTTGCATTTTGGCTGATTAACGATTTGAACAGAGTTCTGTTTTGAAATTTGACAGATATAACGCTACTTAACTCGAAGCGGATTTTTCGTTATGCGCTTATACCCATTATATTGATAACTATAAGTTAAAAAATAACCAATTTTAATGAGGTTTTAAACTCCCTGAAGATTTTTTGGGTCTGGTTGATGCAGTGTTTGCCGCATAACTTTTGTGAACGATTAAATCATTGCGTTATTTGGGACGAAACTGGATTTTTACAAAGATTTTGTCTAACTTAAGATGTTATACGACATATTATTGAAACCATTCCTCTGAAAATAAAATGTAAAAGGTAATAATTTTATTATTATTCAAACATTTGAATTTGAACAATCAATTATAAATAGAAAAATTTAATGTTTTTCCAGCTGCTTTTTCTGCAAAACCAAAATTTGCTGTTTTATGTCATTTTGTAATTGTTGTGACTCATGTCTAGCAATTTCTAGATCCTGCTCATACCGTCTAATTCGAATTTTTGAATTGACCTTCCCCTAGACCTGTGAAGGGACCTTTTCTTAATATTTTGACATCTACTTTTTAAAAGTCGTTACCACTATCACTATAAACTGTACTTTAATTCATTGTTTATGCGATGTGTTTTCCCACATTCTATTCTGTCCTTGTATTTGTTGACCAGGTCAATTATTCCCCTTCTTTATAAACCACTGTAAATAGGTTAACCCCAACAATGACAGAAAAAGACAGATTATTACATTTAATACGTCATCGGAGGCTAACATAAAACTGAAATCATAAATATTTCCAAAAATCCATACTACCAACATTATCAAAACGCCGTTCAACTGAACCACCATATGGGCTCATTTATACAACATAAAATTACTTGACTGAGGTTCATGAATTTAAATGATCTGCGAATAAACTGATTTTTATACATTATTTTGTCTGTTCATTGGGTTTTCTCTCCTCTAAAATTTTTTCCTGCAACAGATAAGTATTTATAAATTGTATATGTAGGGCAAAGTGTAGTAAGGCAATTTCGTAAAATTGCCCGGATTACTGGCTGTCCGTACACAGATTCTTCCTCACAGTTATTCTGAGAGAAAGAGATATCTACAAAATGATCAACCAGTATTCCTGTATATAAGTAATGTATTGGATATTGTGTAATACTTATCTGTGTTTGGAGACGTTTCAACTCCGAGTCTGGAGTCGTTGTCAATCGTTTAGTGTTGTTTTCGAGGTTTTTTCTACAAAATTTTCGCTGTGATCTTGAATTTCTTGTTTGTCAAAATTTGACACTGACAATTTGTCGTTTGGCGATCACTTGACGATGAGGTTACCGTTTTTTTGTTCTGTTAGCAATAAATTCCTCCAGTCCAAATGAAGGTCGGCTGAAGGTGCTCCGATTTCAGTGTTGTTTATCATCATACAGCTGGCTTCTTTAAGTTTTCTCTTTTTTAAATTTTCTTCTTTCAGCAAAATCTTTGTTTTATCCCAGTCTATGGCTGCCGGTGCTAGTTAATACATGATTGGCCAAATTTGATTTGTCCACATGTCTTCTGGAAATGTTATATTGATGTTCTTTTTTCCTTACTTCTAAAGGTCTTGAAGTTTCACCGGTATAAGAATGGCCACAGTCACACAAAACACTGTACACACAATTTTTAGAACTCTGGGTTGCGTTAAACGGTTTGGTATGTGTGAGGAGAGAGCGCAAGGTATTATTTGTTTTAAAAACAGTTTTAACGCTGTATTTATTTCCTAACCGCTTAATTTTTTTTTTTTTAGGAAATAAATACAGCGTTAAAACTGTTTTTAAAACAAATAATACCTTGCGCCTTCTCCTTACACATACCAAACCGTTTAACGCAACCCAGAGTTCTAAAAATTGTGTGTACAGTGTTTTGTGTGACTGTGGCCATTCTTATACCGGTGAAACTTCAAGACCTTTAGAAGTAAGGAAAAAAGAACATCAATATAACATTTCCAGAAGACATGTGGACAAATCAAATTTGGCCAATCATGTATTAACTAGCACCGGCAGCCATAGAATAGACTGGGATAAAACAAAGATTTTGCTGAAAGAAGAAAATTTAAAAAAGAGAAAACTTAAAGAAGCCAGCTGTATGATGATAAACAACACTGAAATCGGAGCACCTTCAGCCGACCTTTATTTGGACTGGAGGAATTTATTGCTAACAAAAAAACGGTAACCTCAGCGTCAAGTGATCGCCAAACGACAAATTGTGAGTGTCAAATTTTGACAAACAAGAAATTCAAGATCAAAGCGAAAATTTTGTAGAAAAAACCTCGAAAACAACACTAAACGATTGACAACGACTCCAGACTCGGAGTTGAAACGTCTCCAAACACAGATAAGTATTACACAATATACAATACATTACTTATATACAGGAATACTGGTTGATCATTTTGTAGACATCTCTTTCTCTCAGAATAACTGTGAGGAAGAATCTCTGTACGGACAGCCAGTAATCCGGGCAATTTTACGAAATTGCCTTACTATACTTTGCTCTACATATACAATTTATAAATACTTATCTGTTGCAGGAAAAAATTTTAGAGGAGAGAAAACCCAATGAACAGACAAAATAATTCAAGACCTCCTCAACAATCTTTTCGAAATTACTTGATTTTTATACAGCCGGGCCTTACAAACACAAAAAATCCCGATCATCACTAACATGTCGAAAATTAAAGACAATGTTAAACAGGCTCACCTAGTATAAAACCGAAATAGCAACAAAAAAGAGAGACCTCGAAAAATATCATTTCGCCCGGGGGAACGGCGCGGCGGGCGCTTTCTTTGCCTTTGGTGTGCGGCGTCGGTAACTGCGGTGACATTAAAACTGTTTACGAAGCCGTTTTCTCCTTTCTTCCATCATAATGAAAAAACCCTCCTAATAAATTACAGCATTCAAAAGATTGTCAAAACTTATCTTGGAACTTGAAAATTTAAAACGTAGCAATTAGTCGTTAATGGCCTTAAAACAAAGAAAGTCGTTTTTCAAAATTGTTTCTCCTCGAATACACCTTATTCATTAAAAATACAGCGTGCCCAAGTTTGTCAGGTCGTCTCGCTCTAGCGAAGAGCGGCCGGGGGAAAATAACGTTTCCTTGTTTTTCTTCTTTCCGCGGAGAGCAAGATAAGACGGGACATCTTTTAAATACAAGACTGATAGCGTTCTTAATTTCGAAACTTTAAGAGATAAATTAATATTTTGCTTTCTGTGCTCGGCAAATAATATACATTGGACAGAAACTACGCTCGAATTTTCACAATATCATCAGTCTTCCGATAACAAAGGAAAGCTATGCCGAACAGTGTAAATATCAAAAAAATAGTTTTGGCGTTTCTTAAAATAAACCAAATAATACAATTCAATTTGAACTTCTTAAACTATTTCTTATAACTCATGTAAGGCTGTTACAATAATTTGTCAGAAACTATTTGTCAATTCTGATTATTAATTTAATTCCTGGATTATGCACCACTAGCGGACGCCACAGACGTTGTCCTGTACAAGTGTACACACGTCTTTAATTAATTCGAAAGTTTCAAACGTATTTGAATAAGCTGTAACAATCTGGGTTATTTTGATGAATATTAAAAAGTTATTACAATATATAACCTCATTACAGGTACAGTTATCACAATTCGGCCAATCAATGCGTGTCAGTATGTGTATACTATGAGCAAAGTGTAATGTAGAAATTGTGATAAATAAGAACTTAAACTTGTTTTAATTAAACGTGAAAAACTCAAATTCTTTTATGAGAGCCTTTTTATGTCCCAAACACACTGTAATTTTTTTTATTTAAACTATTTGTTTTTTTACCTTATTTTGACTTAATATCAAAATATGTGCTTTTTTAAATAGGTGGGCTTTTTGTTCGCAGAAATCTCTACTTTCTGATGGTTTCAAAAAATATATACCATACTATGGTAAATGTTCTCAGAAAATGCAAAGAAACGATAAAACTCTAATCTGTAATTGTTTTAAAACAATGTACAATTTTGAGATATTTATTAAATTTTTTACTTTAATTATTCGAAAAACTTGAGATTCTATGTTACGTTGATAAATGAAATAATTACAAGTCGAAATATCCTTCTCTAATTAACAACCAAAGAAGATAATAAATTGTTTTCTCAACGAGAATTGTGGCATCTCTAGTTTTCATTTATTCTGACTTCTTTGGGAATAACACCACATAAACTTGAAAAACTGTATATTTCAAAAAGTCCAAACGTTTCAAGATCTAAATGAGACCCAGTTTTCAATGATAATATCATTGCAATCAGCATGTTTCTGCAAGTTTCCTGTAGAATGTTTTGACAATCTAAAATTATTAACGACCCTCGATTTAAAATCTAGCCACAAACAAAAATCTAGTATGTATTGATCGAGTAAATAAGATGACCACTGCTGCCGTTCCACTTGTTTATTAAATTTAGGAAAAATATTCCCATACCGAAAGAAAATAGTGAGATGGAGCGCCATTTTGCTGAAATCAAACCTGCTCCATTTTTTCATACAACTTCTCCAAAACACTTTCCACGATTTGTAGGGCTTCTAGCATGATTTTTGAAACAATTGATAGTACCTTCCAATTGTATTCATCAAAATAATATTGTCAGGAAGTATAACAATTTAAAAAATAATTTTTGTAGATACTATGTCACTGTCTCACCATCTGACAATGTCTCATTAATACAATAAGTTCAATACCTCGTTAAGAGATATCTTAATTTTTCACAGTGTGTAATTTTTGTAATTATTGGCCTCCTTATGGACATTATGAACTACTCTTCTTTTTTACTTCAGCGACAACCTCCACATCTGAATGTTCAACAACTTCACTATTTTTTTTTAATTTCATAATAAATTCTACTATTTTCGAAAAATATTAAAGAGTATTTTTTCTTCTTGATTTCGTTACGTTCCATAATATTCAAAATTTTATTACATTCAAGAAGTAAGTGAAACAGTCAACAATGGGTTGTAAAATTTATTGCAAAATCTACATTCTAAATATTACATACTAGCTAAAATATATTTGTCAAAACTAGGAAAGCTTTAAATATTTTTAAAAACTAAGGATTATTCTACTGCAAAAGATATTTCAATTTTTTTTGTATACACGAAGAAGAACACGACACAACATGAAAGCTAAAAGAGTCTACTTTAATTTTGTTAAATGAAAACTACTACTACTACCTCCGTACAATTAAGTTGTTCCTGGTTGCCGATAATTAATGAACAAATTACTAATGGCCATGTTCTTGTGAACAACTCAATAACGGGATAGTTCTTAGATTTTATCTCGATTTTCCTTTATGAGTTTAATGGAATCACTGAAACATCTCAATTCATTGATAGCATCTCTAGCGATTGCACATTTTATAACAAAGTCCCACCTAACAGTGCCACATAACTTTTTTAAATTCACCCAATTTGAAAGGATTTCAAAAATTTTCTGATGTATTTTCTCCCGTGTATTATTAAAAGTAAATTCTCTTAGTTATGTAACTTGTGTCACATACTGTTGTCAAGCATTTTAATTTTAAACTTTACAATTGTGCCTTTGAGTATAGTCTGACCTAGACACCGAAACGTATGTGGTCTTATTCCCAACAAACAAGAGTAAGATGCTACTGTCATTCAGGAAATAAGTTAGGCGATTGTTAATTATCAAAATTTCATTGGACTTTGGTTATAATTGAAGACAACAAATAATGTTTACATAATTAGGCTACATTTTTTCTCTTTTTGGAACCCTTACATATATAAACTTACCCAAATTACGTCATACAATTTTTTTTAAATAATAAAAATATATTAAGTCATGTCTTTTTTATTAGATGTTTAAGTCTTTTAGATGTAGTTTTCACAATATTGTCGAGAAGATCTTGGATTATTTTCCCTGTACATTACAATTTTTTATCCTCAAAGTTTTCCTGTCATAGGTAAGTATGTGGAAATTGTAAATGGAGAACAAAGTGTTGTAAAGCAATTTCGAAAAATTTCTCGATTTCTGCGGAACTCAGAACATCTTCAGTCGACTTTGATTTAGGATGGAGAAATCTAAAACAGCAAAAAACCTCAGTATCAAGTGATCACCAAACTGTTACTGTTATAAAATATTTTTTAAAAAATATATAACCGACTTCCAGCTATAACTAAAAATCTAAAAGTAATTATAACAAAATACAACTCTAGCAACTAAATAACACATTCAGTGTTGTTAGGTACCTACCCAGGAAGTAAAAAATGTAAACATTAAAAGGTGCTCATTCTGTACAAATTAATTACCTATCAATCTAGTACATTTTTGAAGTCGGTGCCAAGCAACAATCAAGTTTGATGAAGTATTAGATAACTACGCAATGAAGGATTTTAGATTTGCTTGGCATCGACTTCAAAAATATACTAGATTGGTAGGCAATTAATTTGTACAGAATGAGCACCTTTTAATGTTTACATTTTTTACTTCCTGGGTAGGTACTTAACAACATTGAATGTGTTATGTTTTATTTGCTAGAGTTGTATTTTTAGCTTTTTAGTTATAGCTGGAAGTCGGTTATATATATATATATATATATATATATATATATATATATATATATATATATACATATATATATACATATATATATACATAAATACTATCTCCCACAGAATACAACAGGTTTTTAAATCTGAACGCAACATCATGTTTGCCCACAAACCTCTCAAAACGGTTGGTCACATTTTCAGCAAGGTCAAAGATAGGACACCAAAACTTTTAAAGACCAATGTAGTATACAAGGTGGATTGTAAAGACTGTCAGTCTAGTTACATAGGCCAAACATCAAGAAACCTCAAAAGCAGATTAACAACACATAAAAGTGATATACGCCTTAACAAGTGTAGCTGTGCTCTGGCTGAACATTGTTTGAAGAATAACCACTCACCTGACTTTGACAACCCAGGGGTTTTAGCTTGTGAATCCAATACCTTCAAAAGACAGTTTCTGGAGATGGTTTGCATACATCGACACAACAATAGTATCAATAAAAAAACAGACATAAAAAACCTAAAAACAATATATTGCAATTTACTTGAGTTGGACAAGAATCATAAACATTAATTGTAATTTTACAAGCTATATCTCCCCCTGTTTTTTGGGTTTTAAATGTTTGTATATATGTACATGCGTGTGTATATGTATATGTGTTTATATATCATCGAGTCAGTATTCCATTGGACTCTCTCTCTCTACAAATTCCTTCAATGTCTTTGTATTTACACCCCATGACCTAAGAATCTTAGTGTCCTGTAACACCGAGACTCGACTTTTGTTTCCGTTCCATGTCACTGGTTAAATATGACAAATGGCTTGTGCATAACTTTTTTAAAATGTGATGGTTTTAATCTTAAAAATTGTACTCAATGGATGTGTGATCCAGTTACAATAATGTTTTATTTAATTGTTGATATATGTTTGTAATGTTTGTTTAAAGCGCATTACGCATTCTACAGTACTTGCAATGAGAACCTGTTTTAATAATTTTCTAACCTCGATATTGTAAGTCTGGTTTATCCATCTAGATTAAGTTTTACTATTATTAATTTGTGTAATCTTTCAGAAAATTGACTGAAGAAGAAATCAATAAATTTCGAAAGCTTTCATAATATAATAAAAGAGTACACTTTATTTAGTGCCCTTTATACAATAAAAAATTGGCTACTTTCCCATTATTTTTTGGAAATTCCAAAATTCTATCCAGATTCTTAGCCGTTAATTGCTACGTAGTATATATATATATATATATATATATATATATATATATATATATATATATTAAATGTTTTATTTTCAACTTTTTAGTTTATTTGAACTCAGGTAGTTTTCATTCTTTATTTTTTATTTTGTATGTATAACCTTAATAGACAGGACCAGGTATCATCGAAAGCCTCAACATTACACAATGATACGTTTTCATTTAAATTGACAGGTAAATGTTTACGAACAAAATGTACTAGTACGCGTTGACTAAATAAGCCCAAAATATATTTATGCCTTATGGACCACGCCATGAAACCTTTTTTCAACTTTTTTTGACAACTCTGTATAACTATAGATAAATCCACTTCGCCCTATGAACCAGCCATCCATCATGTACATACGACTGGCCACGGACAAGCATAAATTTGTTAGCTGCCTCCTGTAAACTATAGGACGAAGTAGAATCCATCCTATATTTACGGAGTCAAATCCGTCCTATATTTCAACCATAGTAAATAACTCCTTGTGGGCTACCCAATAAATAATTTCATTTTTAACATTTTATATTATCGTCCTGTGTAACATTAATTCCTCTCCACACTTTATGCAACTTCTGATGGACTATAAAAGAAATAATTTTTTAATTACACTTTTGATTTTGGTTGAGTTTCATGCACTTTACCAATAGAATTCTTTTCCAAAATTTGAAGTTTCACCAATCCGGATATATACTCTATTAAACAAGACCATATTCATTCACCACAGGAGAAGAAATCAGGTGACACATAAAAATAAAACCTGACCCTGTCTGGATTATGTAGTCCTCTGTCTGTTGTACCTTCATTTTTGGTGAACACCATGCTTCCAAAAGCGGAAGGAGGAGCAGGAGGGGGCCTAGCCCAGGTCACGTACTCCTCTCGCTGTTGTACCTTCAGTTTTGGTAAACCCTATGGTTCCAAAGGAGGAAGGAGGAATAGATGGGAGAGCAGGAGGGTGGCTAGCCCGGGTCACGTAGTCTTCTCGCTGTTGCACCATCTTTTCTGGTGAATACAATGTTTTTAAATCCTCCACTAAACCACTTCAGTTATTTACCTTTTTTTTCACGCTTGAATGGCCTTATATTTGCATATAACTAAAAATGCCGAACAATAACGTACCTAGAGCGTGGTATAACCCAAACTTTGATATCCATTTACAATTTTCAAATAAATATCTGTTGCAGGAGAAATTTGTGGAAAGCAAAATCATAATAAACAGGCAAATTCCCTTTTATATGACTACAAATTTTTAAATTATTGCTATTTATTCCCGAATAACTAAATTCCTTTTTTTATCTTTTGAAGAGCTTTATTTCCACTTTCCACAATTTTCAACTTGTCTTCTAGACTATTTCACCAATATCACCTTGTCCGTTTTAAAAACACTCCTTTGCTTCGGTACTCAAGTCCAACCCTGTACATGTTTAAAATCGTATTCAAAATATTAAAAATGTTCGCACCTCAAAATTCTTCACCTCTATTACCTCGTCCGCTACCCCATCGCTCAGATGACCATACGCACCGGTGTATCCGTTAAAAATACAACAATTTAAAAAATCAACCCATTGAAAATCCCGAAGGAAGAAACGATCCAGCAGATGCTACTTTATAATAGCCCTTTTCGAAGCTATTATGTCGAGTGACCTTTTCTAAGAGGAATTTGCATACCGGTCTGACCAGTCTTCGGCGTGCCCGAAAGAATCGGACCCTTTTGTTTCCGAGGGTTGACCCGGAATCACACCCTTAGCCCTCAGGATGACCGTTTACGTACGAGGTAGGTCCTGGAAGGATTAGCGTAATAGAAAATTCAATTCAATTTTATTTTAGTTAGTTCACCTATGCTGCGAAGCAGATTTTTAAACTTTGTAGTAATTGAGTTGTGAGTTAGTGCAGTGTTCACATTAGTAATAATACTTTACGTAAAGGGGTGTTTATGTGTGTTTGATATAGTGTAAAGCTGTTGAATCTTAAACCGAAAGTGCGTTATTTATTTTTTCAAGATACTTCATTACTAACAGTAAAAAGTGATTGGTGATATCAGTGTTTCTTTCTTGTTTATGGTTAAACTTTATTGCAAGTTTAAAAATTTTTAATGTTTAACAGATGTCATTGAAAGAGTTGTGTTTAGAACTTTCCAAATGACTACTTTTTAAGAGATATGTTTTGAAATTGAAATTATATCAAAGTTATCCTGGCTTTACAGCAACTTGTTAAAGTTTTGACAAAACCTTTTTAACTACCCGATATTTTGTTGAATTTTTAAAATTGTCATTTCCTTATGTTCATTTATTCGCGAATACAGAGGCACATACGTTTGTTCAACATAAAATGTATTCCATTCAGGAAAAAATTATACACTACATATTTTTGTCACATTTTTGTTTTATTCTTCAGTTCTGCTTAATTTTTTGTTGATAAATTGTTCTGAAAGTATGTTTTTATAACTTTTTACAGAGTTTTGTACATTTGATAAATGGACACTCTTATAGAATCACACCTATGTCAGTCTGTCTGAACTCAAAAATCGATTCATTCACCTCTTTCATCTTTCATCGGTTATTTTTTATTGTCAATTGAATGGATAAAAGTTTTCACATTTAAAGACCACGAAAAAATTGGTACAAGGCCAGTTAACCAGTTAACCAAGTGAGACAATGTAATTTTATTTTGGAAAAGAAAATTAAATTTTCACAAGTTTAGTACCCCTGGAACCGGTCAAATTTTCTCTTGACTTGGTAAATTGAGATTTAACTATTTTGTGGAAACCATTTAAATTATCAGTAATGTTCTCATAATATCACAATATGTTTTCTCTTTTTTTTTTCAATATTGAAAAAAATGGAAATTAAATAAGTAAATAAAATTTTTAGTGATGTGGCATAATTAGATGCATCATATAATTCATATTACGCCTGTTTACTTTTAAGCACAATTCATACATATTCTAAATAATATCCATACGAACGTTTTCCGTTTGAATCCAACTTATAAAGACACACTGTATATAGAAACCAACTAAGAAGCATCTTGAAGTTGATTGACTGACATTTATTCCGATTTATTTCCAAACAACTTTCAATTATTACAATGTTTAATAATACAGCACAATTGGATACAGCTTTCAATTCTAATAAACTCTTTGATTGCAATTTTAGATATTATAAAAATAAAAGGTACCTCACATTTAAACAAAATTGATATAGTTTTTGAAACCTAGTATTTAGTTTAAAAAGTTACATAAATACTGATTATACAGTTTTTAGTACAATGGTAGATGCAGTTTTTAATTCTAATTACTTCTATTTGATAACAATTTTGGATATTAACAAAAATAAAAATACTTCACTTTTAATTAAAATTCCTATTTGATGACAAAGCTCGTCTACAGTTAAAAAAGTGACATGGAATGATTACACAGTTTACGTTTTGGACCATGCAATTCTGTTTATGAAGAATAACTGTTTCTCTTTAAATTATTAATAAAAAGAAATCGTTTGATTTATGAATACACCCTGTACATACAGACGAATCGAAAATATTTACTTTGAAGTTGATTAACTGACATTTATTTTGATTAACTCAATTTATTTACAATTTACCTCCGAACAAAATTTTTTTCCATATTTTTGATACCAGCGAATCCACTAAAGTTTACAGTATAAGAAAGTCGGTAAAAAAGTTTTTCCCAATTTTCTATGTTATTGAAAACAATATGAGACAACTTCGGGATATCCCGGAACTAATCGAATTTATTTTCAATTTATCCCATGTTCCGATTAGAAAAATTTCCATATTTTTAATACCCAGCGACTCCACAAACGCGGACTGTATAAGAAAGTCGGTGACAAAAAGTTTTTCCCTTATTTCTAGAAGATCTATGTTATTGAAAAAAATATGGGACCACTTCGTGATCCCCGGAACAGGATCCAGTATAAACGGTCGAAATTCCTTGAGCCGTTTGCTAGTAATCGCTCAACAAAGATAATAAACATAGATACAGACGAATTGAGAACCTTCTTTTTAAAATCGGTTACGAAGTCGGTTAAAAAATGAAACGCCCCCAAATTATTTTACTCTGAAGATTATTTATGTCGAGCATTTAACAATAAATTGGAAAAACAAACCCATCAAATTGTTTCAATATGCTCGTTAAAAAAATATAGTGCTTGATATTTTATTTTATTGATATCTTATTTTATCAGTTATAAAAAACTGAATAAAAAATTAGGAGATACCCTTCACCGAAGCTTAATAAGAAACAATCAACAATCACCTTTGATTTACAAAAATATTTAAAGAAATTGTAAATTTAAAACGACTTTTATGTCTGAAAAACGATGCAAACTGAATCAAATTTTAAAAACATGTATTGCCTAGGGTGATTTTTTTTTCGACTTTTTTTTCGGTCCATCATGAAATTTTGTTGGAAGGACCCAAAAAAAGTCCCTTGAAGTTTGAGCCTTTAATATTAATATTAACTGCTCGACCAAGACCTGTAAAGATTTTCCATTAAATCATAACATACATAAAAATTCAGTTCGTACAGCTGAGAAATAATTTCATAGATATTTTAATCGTCGTCAGCCTGCTCAATCTACATTTATTTTACATTTAAGAGGCTTTACGATAGTTTACGCAGATACGGATCTTTTAATAAACCACCAAAGAAACGTAATCAAATTAACGAAGCAGCACAAATAAATGTTTTGGCAATGTTAAATCAAAATCCATCTACATCAACTCGTGAGATTGCGGCAGAAGCTGGCACATCTCAACGAACTATAGTTAAGATACTGAAAGCGTACAAGTTCCACCCGTACAAACTTTCAGTTTCTCAAACTTTGGATGCTGGTGACGAACATCAACGTATTTTGTTTTCTACATGGTTTAGAGACATGTGCCTTGACAATCCACAGTTTCCATTAAAGGTGTTATGGTCAGATGAAACTATGATGATCACTTACTGGGGAGCGCTACTTGCATTTCTTGCAATACACTTTTCAAGACATGTTGCATAATTTGAATTTGAGAACTCGTTTAGAAATTGAGTGGTTCCAAAGTGATGGAGCACCTGCTCATAACTCCTTATTAGTAAGACAACACTTAGATAATATTTATCCAAACTGTTGGATAGGAAGAAATGACCCACGCGAATGGCCACCCCGGTCTCCCGATTTGGCAGTTATAGACTTCTATTTATGGGGTACGCTAAAAAACAAAGTATACAAAAGAATGTATGAGACAGTTGGTGACCTAAGGGAGGCGATATTACAAGCAATTGAAGAAATTGAAAGTCTGTGAGGAAAGCGGTAATGTCATTCTTGAAAATATGCAATTTTTGTTTAAATGGTGGACTTTTCGAACATAAATTGTAACCATTATTATGTACTTTAATTTCTTTAATTGCTTTTTAGTAAGTACCTACTTATTTAGTTTTTTCGTTATATCTGATATACCTAATAAAAAAATCGTCCAATGTTTTTTGGAATAGTTATTAATTAATCAATCTAATTCATGGCTAACTACGTTAAAAGTGGAAATAAGAGAGAAAAGCAACCATAACTCCGTTATTTTTACGAATAACTATATCGAGAATTATATCATTGAAAAGTTCTAAAAATGTCCGATTTTTTGAGGTCATAGCCAACTATGGTTTCCATTCAAAAAAAGAAAGTTTGTGTCATATATCGAAAACGAGAGCTGTCACGCAAACGAGGGCATGACAATCATATTCGGGATACAATTCCCTTCAATTTTGATGTTTACACTTTTTTTATAAAATCAAAAACAAAGGAGCTAGTGGGATTTGACTAAATCGGCAGAATTTCGTTTTTTCAAAATATCTAGTAAGCCATGACGTTCTACAAAAATCCGAAAGTGTCATTAAATTGGACCAGTAAAACTGCAAATCTTTCCCTATTTAACCATTGCTCTATCTCCGCTAGTTTCCGAGAGCCCCATACTCATCATCAAAAAAAACTCACCCTGTATATATATATATATATAAAATTTCCAACAAAAAAGTTCTATGAAGCGAATCGCTAAGATCAATATTTAGCGAGATATTAAGCCCTGAATTGATTTTTTTCTTTGAAATTTTTTTAATACGTTTGAATCAATTATCGGCTAAAATTTCAAAGAAAAATAGATTCTAGGCTTAATATCTCGCTAAATATAATCTTAGCGATTCGATTTGTAGGACCTTTTTTATAGGAAATTGAATTACCTACAACTTTTTTATTTATGTTTTTCTTGTAGCTCTTGTCATTTACGAGATAATTAAGGAGAAACGCTAATTTCGTGAAAAAATCAGGTTTAGTGGCCCATACTACCTCGCCGTTGTAAGTGAAGACTTGGCGTTCAATTCTGAAAAATATCTGTCTATAGTTAAACCGATGCCATGAGCTGAGCTATAGAAATTTAAAAATAAAAAATCAGAGTTTCAATGGGAAATCTTTACACGTCTTGGTAGAAAAGACTCGAATTTTGAGAGATTTTTTTGGATCTTTTCAACAAAATTTCATGGTGGGACCGAAAAAAATAAAAAGCCCGGAAAAAATCACCCTGGATTGCCATTTGTTGCTTCTACCTAATTATCTTTGACAGACACCAAGTTTTGTTATTATTTCTTATATTTCTTAACAAAAAAAGTAATGATATTAGTTCACAAATATACTTTTCGTCCCGATAATATCCAAAATGGAAGGAGAGTAAAATTTTTCTCGCGAGCTCGAATAACAGGTCCATCCAGAAGAAATCAATAAAACTGAAGAGAAGAATACAAGGAATCTTAAAATTTCTCTCAGGGGTGCCGCCGCTTACACAATCGGTCATTGAAGTTTAAATATCCATCTCTGTTCATTCGATTGATTCGCCCGTCTCTCATCTCTTTTCAACTTATTATACAGAGTTGAGACCCTTTTCGAGAAGTGTAAAAGTAGGGTGAAAGAATAAAAGAGGGGTATAAACGGGGGGTGTTTTGTGGGTGGCTCGGGGGTTGAAAAAAGGGGCTCGAATTTACATCGGAAAGAGTTGATTGCTTTCCCTGAGCAGGCAGCCATCTTACTTCTTTATTATTGGCCATTGCTTTTATGAAACATCGTCAGATGGAAGTTTTACGATTATTATACGATTCTTTCTCTCTTCGGCGTGTTTTTCCGTTATTTTAATACGGCATTGTACACTTTTTATGAGTCGGGGGTATCGTCATCGTTTTATGATGTTTTGTTGGAATTATTGATTGTGTCTTTTGGGTAAAACAACGACCAAGGGAAATTAATTACAATGGCTTGACTTAAAACCTAAATTACTAAATAATCACATAAATATTCAAAAATCACAAGCTTATTAATGTAGTTATTTTGTAACGATATGTTTGCTAAATTATCATTTCATCAATATTCAAATGCACTAAATAAAATCTCATTTTTACAAAAACCGGTTGATTGCATCTACCTATACGTTTCCAATGCGATATTAAAGCGTAAATTTCTCAAAAAATTAAACTACCTTGGCGTAAAAGCTAATTTGTTGACTTGGGTTAGCTCTAATCGTATAGGTTTTTTAAAAATCGGAAATATTAAAGGCATTATATCAGATTTGACCCATTTTACTTTAGGTTTTCCTCAGGCCACGTACATTGAGTATAAGTACCAATAAGAATAACCTCGTTCTTAATTTTTCTTAGTGTTAAACGATGTATTTTTGTGAGAATACGAATCCAATTCTATCTCTCTGTAACATTGAAAATCCGAAACACTGTGCATTGGCTTTTAAAAGGTGTACTAACAAGGAAAACATGGAGGTCATTATTTATTTATTCAAGAGGCACTATATTAATATTCATTATGCGATAAAGTATTGAACTCCGTATGTACTAATTACATAACTAATTAATCCAGATTTCAGAAAAAAGAAAAACGCAACTGATGATGGTTTTCACCCAAAACAATATTGGTATTGTCTTGTGTTCAATGGATCCAATAATCTCGAAAAGGTAGAATCATATTTTTTATAATAGGTTTCAGTTTATCTTCGAATTTCTTCGTGTGATTTCTATCCTAGATATCACAGGTAACTTCAACTGATGAAGGTTCTCGACTAGAAACAATATACTGTCTTGCGTTAAATGGATTGAAAAATTTCGAACAATCAAAATCATAATTTCGTGAACAGATTTTAGAAAACGGCCTGACATACAGTACGACTTCCGATTTGGAGTCTCTGTAAGCTAGTATTCCCTAAAATTACTACATATCGAAATTCATCTCGCGAAAAAATTCAAAAGATGAATTCGCTGTTTTCACACACACACTTCGCCTGTGGTGCTTGTTAATTAGCAACATAAAGTCGAAACCAACTGTTGGTGCAACATATGAACCTTATTTATAAAATAAATATAGATTGTTTACAGTAAATGCTAAAATAACATAAAACAATTTCAAAGCTGGGTTTGACAATAAATAGCTAATGTACAGAGCTATTAAAACTTACTAAAAACCAAAATTCCATAGTAGATTAGGTGCGCGGACGCCAAGTATTTTTTCGACCTTTTCGCATCCTTTTTTGCATTTTGGGGTTCAAATAAAGAGGATTCCCGCTTAATATGTTTCGAAAACTTTTGCTTTCATATATTTTTAAACCATCCAGTTCAGCCAAAAAAAAATTAGGAAACATTTCTAGAGAGTGGTTTAATGTTTCAAATTTCAAAAACTGACGACAAAGACCGCATAATGCTATTTGGTTCAACTTTATCAGTACAAAATGGGAAAATGCCAAGTATGACTCAAAAAGATACGATTCTGAAACATTGTTACTGTTTTCGGTTATTCTCTTTAAAAAAAATTCTTGCTATTGGGGTAGTACATTTTGCCATACCTATAATTTAAATTAGGGTTACGCAAAGGTATTTTTTCCATTATATAGGTCTTAATGATAATCCAACCGTTCAGAAGTTGAAATAAGACTATGAAATAAATTTACGGATGTCCCAACTTTGCACTTACTAACAGTTTAAAAATTCTTAATAATGGAAAGCATATTAGTGATTCCCAAAAGAATGACCTGTTAGGCTCACTACCCGGGAGTCGTTTTGAACACTTTATTGAGGGTTTGAAGAGAGGATGAGATGGAAAGTTTACTACCTATTGCATTTAAATTAAAAAAAGTGAGAAACTTTAAAAATAACAAGAAATGATGTATCTTAAAATTAAATATTAGCACTGAAAAAAAGAGTGGCAGTCATTTGAGACTGAACGATGGAAGCGAAAGCTTCTTACAAATTATATTCCCATTTCTTGTTATCTCCTGTCTCTGTTTCTATTTCCTTGTGTTATCATTAGTAACGCTTATATATTTCAAAGGACTTAAAATAATTGTCACTATTTTGTTATGACTCAAGTATTAATCCTAATGTGTAATGTAATTCTTAATTTAATTTTCTAAAAGTGCCAAATAAAATTGAATTATTAACTTGCAAGTTGAAGTTCATATCCGATGAATTGTAAATGCAGCAAAAAAATTTAACAAAATGTGTATGAAATTAAAATCGTTGTTTCTGACTTCTGACATATATCCGTAATGTAATATATCACAAAGAACAGAATTGGAGTTTTTATTAGAAAAACAAATTTTGTGTAGGTTTTCTATATTAATTGGATGTTATAGTAGTTTATTTCCTGTATATTAATAATATTAATAATAATATAAAAGCAGAAACTCATAATGTATTTTACCTGGTCTTAGTTTCTAACACAGTGAACTGAATTGTATGGGTATTTCAAGTGTGTGGTGTCGGGGTCGGTGTCTAAACAAATGAAATCTCAACTTATCCAATTCATTCCCTTGCTCACCCATTTTCAAATGAGTAAATGTGGGCCCCCCGTTAAGAAGCTTTCGCTTCTAAAATCTGCTCTTAGAAAGAAGAAATCGACGAGAATTCTAAACTGACTTGAAATTCAGTTTTTTTACATACTTTCGTAAAAATTAAATCTACACATTAAATGTACCTTACCTTAGGTAAATTAAAAATATATAAACCCGGTATATTTCCTTGTAAATTAAAACATTTTATATAAACGATACTAAAATCAATAAAATATAAAAATATTATTAATAAGTACACGTCCAATATCGAAATCGAGCTAATCTTAATTTTTTAATATACAGATATATCAAGGATAATTCATACAGAAAATGCTGCTTTTCCTGTAGATCTCCAGAAACAGAACTGAATTGTTTTCACTGCCTGACGTCATGCTCAATAAAGTCCGAGTTTTGGACCACTTTAATTGCCAAGATTATTCCCAATAATAGGATTGTTGAAACTGAGATAATACCTCTATAAGTCAAGACAAGATACTCATAATGGTCTTAAACAAACTTGCAGGAAGAAGAATTTCAGGAAAAAAATGTTAAACCACAATGTATATACACTGTTAAAACTGTAAGTAGCTATTGTGTCCAAATCTTGATCTCCCGGAATAAAATTAAACTAACTAGATATAATTTCAGATACCAATCGTATCAACAATTTGAAGAGACCAATAACCGACATTAAGAAATTGTATTGGGAATTTTCTTCTTCTTCTTTCAAGGTTGCCTATCAGGCCTGTAACCTTAAAGGCAGGTTGTGATCTTGGTCTTAACGACCTTATTGACCATAAAGAAGTGTTTTATACGGAAATGATGTAATAAAGTATATCTATTTACACGATTAGGACAACCTTGGACCTCCGGCTTAACGATCACTAAACACTACTTATCACTAATCACTCTTGGAACGTCATTAATCACTTTAAAAGCGTCTATTAATATGACAATGATATTGAGGAAGAATATTATCAAAAAAGGGTTTCACTATTCGGTAGGAGACTAATTTCTTAACCTAGGACATACATACACGTGCGGCTGCTCAGCTGTCTTAACCGGAAGTCCCATTAGGAATTTTAATATAAAACATAAAATGAAAAAACCAATTATATTGTAACCTGTAATGCAAACAAACTTTTCTTTGAGGGTGTGTATTTTTTAACAAATAGTTTTCTTTAAAATAGAATGATTGAATTTGAAATACAATGTGCTGTTAGCTTCTCATAATTCTACTCACCAAAAGACCTGATACCTACCTTTATACGATAACTTTATTTTCTATTTTTGTGCCGTCAGTTTGGCAAGGAATGAGTGTCAAGTTCAAATAAGTATTTGATATAAATGTCAATAATACACACACAATCAAACGACTGTCGTTTCCTGAAGTGGACCTACCCTACATAAATAAATAGGTTTGCATAAAACTATCATATCATAATTTTGCTCAAATTATGTATATTTTAATGGTTTAGTATATATTGTGTATTTTTAATTTTTTCATACATGATTGAAAGAAATTAGTGTAATTTATGAATCTTATAAATATATTGATATAATTATAAATAAATTGCAAGAGTTTAAAAACTTCAGAGTATCATAACATTTCTGAAATAATTCCATTTCATAATCACCAGTCATGGCCATCTCACTCTCCGTGCATTCGCTAAAGGAAACAAAAAACGCAAGAATGCTTTTTCCGCGTTCGCAGGCACTCGCATTTCCTTTTAATAAAGAATCGTTTCCAAGAATTCCGACATTTTAAAAGATTTTCTTTGATGCGGAGAGTAACTTATATATTTTCTCCGTTTTCCATTTTCCCTAAGACGTTACTTTCCACTTATAATTTTTACAAAAATTGTACTTACGGTTTGAATTTCCTTTTCTTGGTCTCTCGATGCAATCTATCAACCAGGTTTACTTCAGAGCACGTAGTGTAATTAGAAGACACCACTGGCAAAACAATAGTTCCCAAAAGCTTATGTTAGTTGGATTTTGTACTTTCCTTAAATAACTAGATACGAATTTAATGATTTTAAACAAATTTAGTTATCTTATGAGTTGCAGCTCGGAAAATCTTGGAAAACGAAAAAAACTAAAATTAAACTGATACATTAATTCCTTTCTTTAAACAGAGTCGTTAGATTGTTCACAACTCAAGTATAATAATGATTGATAGCTTGATTATTTTTATTGAATTAATAACACTAGATTTGTCATTTTGCGAAAATTAAATTGCTGAGAGAGAAAGAGACCAAGATGAGCTGAAAAATTTTGGGGAAAATAAAAGATCATACCTACTTATCGAGATATTAAAACCTGGTTTACGCAGAATGTTGCAGTGTAATTGTTCCTCATGAAAAATAATGCATAAACTGACTTCATAGATACATCTAAAAAATATCGAAAATCTGTAACATGTAAGAAAAATTTCAATATATGAAAGGTTGAAATTATCAAAAATATCGAAAATATACCATAAACTTTCATAAACGCCAGATATGTCTATGCTAATAAAAATATTTTCAAAACTGTAAATAAAATCGAAAATTTTAAATTATCAGTCTAATTAAAAAAAAACAGGGGCCGCCCAGTGGTCGAAATTGGACCCTAATTCATTAAAATTATGACTTGAACATTATTGATGTTATTTTGTCTGTATAAGATATAGAGTTAAGGCGAAATTAGAAAAGTGTGCCAGGTCTTTGCTATCCCTAATATTTTATTTGTATTACGTTTATAAAAATATTTCACTAAATATTTTTTTATTTATGTATATATTTGTAGGATTAGTTTTACATAAATATGTCTATCTAACATGTTCGATCTAATTATCGGCCTTTTTTGTGAGCTAAAAGTTTCCGTAATTTACACACAAACGATTTTAAAAATAGAAATGACAAACAACCCAATGAAAACTCCTTTATTTGAAGTCATTTCCATTGTCTGCTGATTGATGATTTGTTGCACAACACTATTGTGAAATTTGAAGACGCGAGATTAAAGACCGACATCTAGGATTTTCAAGAGAATCAGTACACAGATTCGGCTCTGTGTACTGATTCTCTTGAAAATCCTAGATGTCGGTCTTACATCTCGTGTCTTCAAATTTAACGAAATGCATCAAATGCATAAAGAAGTGTTCGAGAGGACATTCAATTGTGGGAAGCGCAACTGATGAAGGTTCCCGACCAGAAACAATATGTATTATATTTATATATAATATATATTGTCTTGCGTACAAAGGAATGACACTTCGAAGAGCGTATTCAATATCTCTGACAGGTGAAGTAACCTGAAAATTTTAGCGTGACATTCTGTCCTAGGAGTTAAGGGAGAACAGCAATTACACGGAACGGCTCCAGATTCGGAACCTCTGTGTACTGATTCTCTTGAAAATCCTAGATGTCGGTCTTACATCTCGCGTCTTCAAATTTAACGAAATGCATCAAATGCATAAAGAAGTGTACGAGAGGACATTCAATTGTGGGAAGCGCAACTGATGAAGGTTCCCGATCAGAAACAATATGTATTATGTTTATATATAATATATATTGTCTTGCGTACAAAGGAATGACACCTCGAAGAGAGTATACTATTGTGAAAATTATATTATATTAATGATAGAATTATAATCAGAATAAAAAATTACAAATACTATTTTCTACGAAAGTTAGTACTACTTGTCCGAAAAATCAATACTGATCTATAATTTGCAATACTAAATATTTTCCTATTGAACAATAGGCAACTCCAAAGGTAGTAAAATATGGTCATCACACGGTTTATCATTTGAAAACCAACGTAGCATATATAATTACGCAGTAGTTTCTGTTGTCGTTAGAGCGTTTTGAATATTAAATTTTTTGAACATTTAGGTTTAAGCCACCATTGTAAGATTTCAAAGGTAAAATATGTCAAAAATAGTAGTAGTAGTTACATGTTGTATATTCAAACAAATCTTTAAAATGTTTTTAAAAGTCAGAACTTTGCAGCAATGGAACCATGTAATGTAAAATTTATTAACTATAAGATACCCACATTGTCAGAAAACATTAATTTTCAGTATGATTTTCAATAAAAAAAATTACTTACCAACGTAGTAACCCATAAAGATTTATGTTGTATGTGGAAAATGTAAAGAGATACGAATCACATACTGTTAATTAATAGTAGTTAAATACACCTACTTTTTTCTGTGAATTTGAAACTTTGAAATATTTTCTGACTGAATTGAAAACTTTCAACCTAATCGCTACAAAAGTAATAAAATGTCAAAATTTAAATCAATTTCCGGCATATAGCCAAGCATTCAGGGTTGTCAGATCTACCTATTTATCTTGAAATTGGGCATAATTTCACAATTTATTGTAATCTTAGTTAAATTATATGACAGTCCTTATCCGACAAAAATAAAAGACTCTAAATTAAAAGTATAAAGTGAAAATAAAGAAGATATTATGAGAAATAATTTGATGAGGTGCAACATAATTCTGATTTTAGTTGACAAACCATATTTACATTGCAATGAATGTTGCAAACTGCAAACTTGCGGACGCCCAATAAACGGCGATTATTATGTATTATAATATATAATAATCGTTGGTTCTATCTCAATAGTATGACTATGTAGGAATAACTTTAGCGAAGTGCCAGTACTTTTAGTGTTACATTTAATTTAGTTTGTCTTTCACATTGGAGTCAGCCTATCTTATGATTTTCTCTCTAAGCAATCTAACGGCACTGTTTTGCATTGACAGTATGGATGTAAATAATGATTTTTTTATTATTTTATTATTTAATTATTGAATATTATAAACTAATTTTAGCATTCTGCACTGGAGGTCGTCAGTAGCTACTAAACAAAACAAAAATAAAGAAAATCGGTTGACAAACAGTGGAGAAAATGGTACCTAACCGTTTTGTCTTTGCCTATTTATATATAGATATGTCGAAAATATGTCATAAAATTTCAAAAACGTCAGAAATGTCTATAATACCAAAAATATTTTTAAAACTGTAAATAATTTTTAAAAATTTTAAATCAGTGTTTACTAATAATTATTTATGTATTTGGAACATATAAGTAAATTTAATATTTTGTCTCGTAATGAATATCGACTCCTAGGAGATTCAGGGAAAACTAGCCTAGAGAAACTCCAAATTGGGAGTTGTACAACGTCTAAGGCCATTTTCCTATGATTCATAGGTTCGAATCTCCTGTTAGCTAAAACCTATCAAAACAAGTATGATACTACTTTGCCGCGATTTTACAATCCATTGGTTGCAATACAGTATACTGTTCCCTGACACTCCTAGATGTGAACTCAATCATATAGAGATTTAAGGAATACTTGTTTCGAGTAACGGTATCATCAGAGTTAAAGCAGAAAAAATCGGTTTTCTGTAAACTTCTTTTTCAAATGACTATTGCGTTTTTGTTATTATAATCTATCGAAAGGTAATTTATTATTGTGTTCAAGTTCTAATGTGAATTGTATAGTTAATCCTTTACTGTTGATATCATTTAAATATTCACGTAATTGTTCCAGAGTATGCCCAAATAATGATATATTATCTATGTAACGCCAGGTAACTAAATTTTTTCTTTTGATAAAGTTCTTGGTTCTTCAACTCTTTCCATGAAAATGTTGCTTAAGGAAAGGGGGAGCGGCAGACAAGGACTCCTGGCCAAGCTAAAACTTTGTTGGTGGTTTGCAGTTTATGGACTGCAAGCAAATTTTTAATTCTAATTACTTCAATTTGATAACAATTTTAGATATTAACAAAAATAAAAATACTTCACTTTTAATCAAAATTCATATTTGCTGACAAACCTCGTCTACAGTTAATAAAGTAACATGTGATGATTACAATATTCGTTTTAGACTGTTTATGAAGAATAATTTTTTCTCTTAATATTATTCATAATAAAATCATTTGATCAATGAAGTCACACAGTATATGCAGAATAATTGAGAATCTTCGCCTTGAAGTTGATTAACTGACATTTATGTTGATTAATCCAATTTCTTTTCAATTTATTATGCTCAAAGTTCCAAACAAAAGCATTCCCATATTTTAATACCATCACCTTCACCAAAGCTTTTTTTTTTCGGGATTAGAGAACAAAAACAAATATTAATCGTCGAAAATCGCTTTATGGTTTTTCAAAATATACCCCATGAATTTTCGAAGCACTTTTTCCACTCTGATTGAGGTATCTCCAAAACATGCATTCTGAACGCAGTAACCGCTTCTTCAGGTGTCGAAAAACGTTGACCTCTCAGTTTGTTTTTTACGTAAGGGAATAAAAAGAAGTCATTTGGTGACAAGTCACGACTATACGGCGGATGACTCATCAAATCGATGTTTTGAGTGGTCAAAAATGCAGTTGTTTGAGCCGATGTGTGAGAGCTCGTATTGTCGTGGTGAAGAGTGATCCGTCTTCGGCGGTTGGTTTTCCTTATTTCTTGGAAGACAATTGGCAAACAAATGGTTATGTACCACTCAGAATTGTCTGTTCGGCGTTGTTCTAGTGGTACGGTTGCGACATCTCCAGTTTTTCCGAAAAACAGGCGATCATTTGCTTGGAAGTGCTTCGTGCGCGAACAACTTTTGTTGGATTCGGCTCATCTTGAAACACTCATACAGTCGACTGCTGTTTACTTTCGAGCTCATAGGCGTAAATCCACGATTCATCACCTGTCACTATGTCATAAACGTATTTTGAAGCACCGCGATCGTATTTTTTGAGCTTTTCTTTCGAGCCTTTTTTTGAACGATTGACAAATTGTGTGGGATCCAACGCGAACATTTTTTTTACATTCAAATGTTTATGCAATATTGAATGTATTCTGGTCCCACTAATGTGTAAGGTTGACTCAATCTCACTATCGGTCACATGACGATCTAGCAATATTAGTTTGAGCACAACATCAATGGTTTCCGGAACAAAAACTGTTTTTGGACGACCTTCACGAAATTCGTCTTGGAGTGAACTACGACCTCGATTGAATTCACCATACCATCATCGATAAACAGTGGTCCTTGATGGAGTTTCATCGCCAAAAATTAAATTAAATTAAGTTCATCCATGCACTCTTGCTGACTTTAATCCACGTCGAAAGTTGTCAAAAATAATCGCACGAAAATGTTCACGATTTAATTCCATTTTTTTGGCCGAGATGAATCCTTTAAGTTACTGTAAACAACACTCGTATGTCAAAACGTTCTGAGTACGTATAACCTCAAAAATGTCAAACTTTACGATAGAGCTGTCAGTTGTCAGATTGCAACACTAGGGTTGTCCAATCCTGAAATATAAAAGGCAGCCCTCGTATATAAAAAAGGGTGTCGGTATTTCTTATGTATACTAATATACTTTTAATACATTCAAATACATAATTTAAGATAAAACGTCCATGATCACCCGCCGAAATATGTGGTTATAAGACCCCAGAAGAATGTTTTGGCAGCACATCTCTGTATTTGTGGATCGGCAACTACAGGAAGTAGAAAAGAAGAATAGTTTGTTATTGTACTTGTTTATCTACCGACTTTACAGGCACTTTCTAAATACGAAGAAACTCCTTCGTACCTACCCTCCATGGACTTGCAAGTCATCTTTGCTTCTATTGTTCATTGTAGGCCTCTTTGTTAAGAAACTTTTGCCTTAAAAATGACTATTTAAATAGTCATTTAATTGCTCTTATCTAGACTTTTCCCTTCAAAAACAATTAAGAATGCAGCATTTATTAATATATTCATAATACTAAAAGAGTAAAGAATCACAAGCAATACTTCTATTATTAATCAAAAGAGAATCCAAATGCAAACATCAGTTCCACTTCGAAACATCACTACAAAAGCTTTGCGACAAAGCCGAAAAAGATGAGCAACGCAATTTGATGATGATTAAATAATGACTTGTATTTTCCGATATACCCCACAGATTCATTTTATGGAAATATCCAGGCGAAGGAAGGACGTCAGTCGAGCGAACTCGAACCGATCATAATTGGTTGAGGAAAAATAACCCCCTTCATATTGCAGTGCATCAAAATTATTATTTAAAATGCTCAGCCGTCATAAGAAATTCCTGCAAAGAAAACGCCGAAAACGCCGCTTGGATATACTCTGTCACAAAAACAACAGTTTTGTCATGTCGGCTATTTATTAAATAATCTTCAGTCTGAGGTCCAGTGCAGAGGGGACATCTTCGGTTTGTAAAACTGTTGCACTTGGAACTACTTTGGTTCGTAGACGCAAATCGAGTGTTAACACTGCCAACTGTCGAGAGCGCTGATTGGTCAAAAATGTTTTAAACCGTTGGAATTATTGGCAAGGAGCGTCTACAAACAAACGTAGTTCCAAGTGCAACTAGTTTGCAACCGTACTTGCAAAAGAGTTGCTCCGTCTGTGCTGGCCCTAATTCAAGCAGTCAATGTTAAAATAGTACAGTGTCCTTTTCGGGTACTAATTTGCATAATTTACATTGGTCCTTTCTTGCATCGTTGTTTTCGGTAGAGTAACAACTGCCCTCTATCGGTGAAATTCAGGCAATCGCATTTGTATAAAAAACACCTTTGATATTCGAATACATTCATTGTTAATTGCTAATAAAATTGCGGGATTGTCCAGAGAATATTTATATTTGCTAATAAAAACCTAAAAATAAAAATTATCAAATAAATTGTTTTTCAATATATTAATTAATGGTAACAATAGTAAAGTCGCCAATGACATCTTTTTACTATAAAAATGTTTCAAAACGTTTTGATGTATTGGAAGTAAACTTCCATTTTTCATCAGAGAACAAAGAGTTAGTTGCACTTCTGTGTCAAACCTATAAACGAATAAAGTCGTTTAAATTAAAAAAGTAATTTTTTTATATTGAATTGAAAAAATCATTTTTTTTAAACGTAAGTTTTTCTTAGTAAATACGAGTATAACAAAACTGAAAATTCTATAATTTGTTATCTTACTATGATTCTAACTAACCTAACACGCAAATCTAATTTAATAATAGCAAAAAATTCAAACAATTTCATTACATAGAATTTAACATTCTCCTACCAGAAATTTTATAATTTTGGGTTTCTACATTCAATTTTAACCAATTAACTATCTTTTATACGACGGCTGCCTTTTATATTTCGGGATTGGACAACCCTAGTGTTGCAATCTGACACCTGACATTTTTGAGGTTATTCGTACTCAGAACGTTTTGACATACGAGCGCTATCTGTTGTTTACAGTAATTTAAACCTCGGCCAAAAAATTAAATTAAAGCGTGAACATTTTCCTGCGATTATTTTTTACAACTTTCGACGTGAATTAAGTCAGCAAGTGTGCATTGATGAACTTAATTTAATTTTTGGCGATGAAACTCCATCAAGCACCACTGTTTATCCATTGTATGATGAATTCAATCGAGGTCGTAGTTCATTCCAAGACGAATTTCGTGAAGGTCGTCCAAAAACAGTTGTTGTTCCGGAAACCATTGATGCTGTGCGCGAACTGATATTGCAAGATCGTCATGTGACCTATCGTGAGATTGAGTCAACCTTACACATTAGTGGGACCAGCATACATTCAGTATTGCATATACATTTGAATGTCAAAAAAATTTGTTCGCGTTGAATCCCACACAATTTGTCAATCGTTCATAAAAAGGCTCCTGTCTGGACATGTCGCAACCGTACCACTAGAACAACGCAGAATAGTCACTTCTGAGTGGTACACAACCATTTGTTTGCCAGTTGTCTTCCAAGAAATGAGGAAAACCAACCGCCGAAGACGGATCACTCTTCACCACGACAATGCGAGCTCTCACACATCGGCTCAAACAACTGCATTTTTGACCACTCAAAACATCGATTTGATGAGTCATCCACCGTATAGTCCTGACTTGTCACCAAATCACTTCTGTTTATTCCCGTACGTTAAAAACAAACTGAGAGGTCAACATTTTTGGACACCTGAAGAAGCGGTTGCTGCGTTCAGAATGCATGTTTTGGAGATACCTCAATCAAAGTGGAAAAAGTGCTTCGACAATTGGTTCAAACGCATGTAAAAGTGTATAGATCTTCATGGGGAATATTTTGAAAAACAATAAAGCGATTTTCGATGATTAATATTTGTTTTTGTTCTCTAATTCCGAAATATAAAAGGCAGCCCTCGTATTTAAATAATTTTATGTATCTTGGAAATACATAAACAAAAATATACATTTTTCAGTCCTAATTAGTCCATAATTATTCAAAAAATTATTCAACACCCCCTCCCGGGAACAAAAATGTTTGTCTACGGCCTTGAAATTTGATGCTTTAATCCTCAAAAGACAGTTTCTTTCATACATCGTATTGAAACACTGCAAAGCAACTATATGCTCAGCATGCACTCAACAATCTTGGCCCTAGGATTCATCAAAAACATCTTCATTCCCGTCTGAATTAGCACTCAAGTACATAAAATTGATACAAAAGTGAACAAAATATAATAATGATCTACGTCGTAACCAAGTCAACTACTGTGCAAGGGTTACCATATCTAAGGCAGGTTTCACTTCCTAAAATAAAAAGATTCTGAGTAACACAATGTCACCGATTGATTCACTAAAACATTGAGAATATCAATTGTCCATAAAGCCCTTAACAAAAAGGACGAAATGGTTAGCACAGTCACTCATAATTTACCAGAAATTCACAACTTACAACCTGCTCTACAACGCAAATGGAATGCCATCTCCATTCTACAGCAGTCAAAGAACAACAAAGCATCAAGTTTATATCAAAGAATACCTTATAAGACCATACCAAACTCAACCTGAAGACTTCTGGTATGCAACTCCAGAGTCAATGTACTGGTATCAATAAATTAAATATGTATCGTTAAAATTTTTTAAGTGAAAATATTTTGTGGATACGTTGTGTTCCATTCCTATCCAGAAATCGTAGTGTATGAGTCCTAATACCCAATAAAACCACAATTTTGTTCCTGCAATTTAAAGAAAGGTGGTTCTGTGATTTTTAAGTTGCCTCAGACACCTTGGCCTATTTCCCTTATTCACCTTCTTTCTTGCTTAGTTCTCTGGACATTTGCTGTGTATTTTACATAGATCATTTCCCTTAACCATTTGCATACACTTGCGCAGTTTGTCTTGTTAGCTATCATCAGTTCCATTATATTTTATTTTCTGCTCATTAACTCGCTAATTTTTTTTTGTATATTCTGAAGAAACCTTTTACAACATGTATTGTACATTACATAAAACGCTGGTTCATACGAGATACTTCTCTACCGGCTTACCATTCGAAATACTGTTTGTCTCTGTTATTCTTCAAGTGTGTTTTTAAATTTTTAATGGTCCCTTCATTGTGCCATATTCGTACTCTATACAGTAGTGTTGTCTGGAACACAGCATTGTTTCTGCTTTTCCAACAACCTTGTTGATGTCCATAGCAGATATACCTCGGTAGTTGAAACTTTTTGTGGACTTATCTAAGTATTTCCTTGATTATTTCACCACATCCTTGGCTATGTGATGGCCTTTAAAAATACGGCTACACATTTTTTTGGAACTCATTTTGGTTTGCCACCCGGCACCCATTGCAATATCAGTTTTATCGCTCTGTTTAGAATTACTATCAACATTTAATTTAATTATTAACTGTTGGAACGACAAATTTTTTCGTGTCATGAGAATATGAAATGAAAAATACAAACCCGTAAGTGCCTTATGAATATACAGCATTATGATAAAGTTCTGCAGAAAATTCATAAATCGAAAAACGCCGAATAATATCATTTTTTTCACGCTTTAAAGACCTACGTCACAAAAAGAAAGTCTGATCACTTTATCATAATGCTAAAATTATTAAATTTATTTTCAAATAGTAAACTATAATTACATTTGTGCTATTAGATAGAGGACATGCTGCAGCAAACGACAACATACTAGACTCAGGATGTTACATAATATTCTGGTAGACATATTAAAAAAACCTAGATGTCGGTCTTTACATCTCATGTCTTCAAATAAAAAACGTGTTGATAGGACACCACATGTTCAATAGAAAATTGATTGGAAAACATGAACCAATTGAAATCTCCAGATTTAACCGCCATATATTTCTTTTCTGTGGGGCCATTTTAAGAACAGTGTTTAGGTCAGCTGGCAAAAAATCTGCAGGAAGCATTAGAAAATATTAGGAAACTCTCAAAATGAATCAATATTTAGTTAATGTATTATATCATCAAGTGGGCAGTAGTCAAACTGCAAACAATGAACAATTTGAACAAATTTTGTAAAATACTACATATATACTTATTCATATTTATTCGTAAAAATGCATTATTATTAAAATTGTATTAATTTTCTTTGATCAGGTGTTTGTTTCTTTTGAAATATATTTGAAGGTGTCAAGTAGTGCATAGGGAATTATAGCTTAATATTGAAAGAAACGTAATAAAATTAAACCATTAATGTTTCGAAAAAAGAAAGTTGCCCGATTCATGAATTCTGTGTGCAGAAGTTTGTGAAACTCAGTATATTCGCATTGCTTATATCGCTCATGATTCCAGATGATATCTGCTGGTCCCCTACCAATACCCCTTTACTCTTTCGGTTTCTGAAAGTGATTGATAAAGGCGAAAGATGTATATTTTGAGGGAAAAGTTATGCAAGTGGAAAGTCAGCGAAAAACGTCAAGGGGTCATAGATCAGAGACGTTATTAGGGATAAGCTCGTTTGAAAGAAGAGATTGGAATTAGTACGCACAAGTGTCACCCAAAATTTGTTCAGTGTCTGTGTGTGACTAACAGTAAAATACATAAAAAAGTTTTTAATTTATTATTATTAATTACATAATTCACAAGTGCCTCGTATATATACAATATCAATAATATCTGTGAAACGGCTCAAAATTCCAAAAAGCCATGATGTATTAAAATGTAGGTATTAAATTTACACCGTTTATAATTATATATTATTATATTGGAGAAACATCGAGACAATTATACGTACGAATAAATGAACGTAAAAATCGTAAAGAATCGACAATTTGCAATATCGAAAATTTTTGAACATGCTTGGGGCCTAGGCCATAAAAAGCAATTTGACAATTCAACTCTCAAAGAACAACATAAAAGAGTCTAATTCTTTTGAATGAAAACGATTGTATCGCTTCTACTACTGTAGAATTCAATCGCATCTGGTTACCGACAATTACGGAAATTATTAATGGTCATCTTCTTTTGAACAACCCAATATCGGGATAGTTCATAAGGTTTTTCCTAGGTTTTCCCTTATGACGTTAATGGGATTACTGAAACAATGGAATTCTTTGATCGCATTTTTGGCGAATGCGCTAATTATAACAAAGTCGTACCCAGGAACGCCACTTATAAATTTAAAAACAACTATTTCAAATTCTTCCAACTTGAAAGCTGTTTAACCATAATACATGATCTTTAGAATTTTTGTGCTACCTGTATATATAAAAACAACATTTTTTTTTTCAAGGCATTGACAACGAATTCCGATTCGACTTTGAAACGTTTGGATTTTTCTTTCAATATACAGCTTTTTATTTCAATTGTAATGTTATTCCCAAGAAAACATAAACATAATCAAGAATTTAGAAGACAACTACACAATTTATAGTTTTGCGATTTTGACAGGTTTATGATTTTGGTAATCTATTGAACAGCAAAGTTGCAAAGTACAACTCATAAATGTACTTTCCAATTATTTTCACTCTTACTTGGCACTGACATCAGAAAAAGTAAAACATATTTTTTTTCCTTTTTTAATGCATTTATTTTACAATTTTTTTGTGATGTAATGGCTTAATTGGATGCAGTTTTCAAATATAATTATCTTTTTTGGATATTTCCAAAATCTGGTATTTTACTTTTGAGCAACATTCATTATTTCGACCAATCTTATTTGCTGTTGAATAGAGTTTTTTTTCTAAATATTTATATGAATTAAAAAAGGTTTGTATATGTTTCCAACTTATGTGAATCCACTGTATTTTTGGCGATTTGAAAATCTTAAACTTCTTTAGGTTTGTTAATTATTAAAAAAAAATTATGTAATGCCAATTATATTCATTCAATAGTCTCCGTTGCAAAATTTTATGATAAACAAGTTTTTTTATTTAAAAAAATGTTATGCATGATACATTTTAGCGTATTTAGATGTAATTTTCAATTGTACTAAACTTTGGTAACCATTTGAGTTAAGTTTGAGGTTCAAATTAAAGAATTAAATGAAAAAAAAAATTTGTATTGCATCTTGTATATTTTTTCATGTTTAAAAAAAAACTGCGAAAAAGTTATTTTAAAAAATATACCGAATATATATATATATTTTTTAAAATAACTTTTTCGCAGTTTTTTTTTAAACATGAAAAAATATACAAGATGCAATACAATGTATATATATATATATATATATATATATATATATATATATATATATATATATATATATATACATTGTAGGATGCCAGTCGAACTCACACTTGACCAAATTATATACTACTTCAAAGAAATGTCTTTATTTAGTATAATTCTGATATTAAATTAATTATGGATTTATAAATTCTGAACTAAAAAATATATCATAGATTATTATTAATTATTTCATTCTGTGAAATATTTGTACTGTTACTTTAAATCAAGAGTATAGAACTTCATAAGGGAGAAACATCTGCCAGATATCCTTTACAATTATCCTCGTCCATAAAAATCGCCAGAAAACCGTTATGAAACACATAATAATGACCATCACAACGGCACACAAAAGACCTTTAAACAGTAAACTTTTTCGTCCTTACATACCCCCATGGCAAGGTTCATGAATTTCGTTACCACAGTGGTCAGGCCAGTATGCAAATTAAGGGTCAATATTTTTATTTTTAACCCTTTCTTTAGATTTGGTCAAACCGGTTAAGGTGATTTTTTTGGATCGTTTTTTCCACACGGTAGATCCTTTAAATAGAGGGTCATTCTGGCATTGTTGCATTATGCGAAACATCACGAGGGTTATCGCACAGGTATGATCCGGAAGAATTATGTTTATCTTGCCACCCTTCTGTTAGCATTTCCTCGATTTAGATATTTAATGAGAACGATCAGCGGACAGAGATGTTGACGAATTGTATCTAGTTAATATCTTACAAACCTTCAAATCTGGATTGAAGTTAAACACTTATCTAGTTTTTAACCGACTTCCAAAAAGGAGCAGGTTATCAATTCGTCCCGTATTTTTTGGCTTTTTTTTGTATGTATGTTACCTGATTTCTTCTCCTGTGGTACACCGTTTTGAATGAATATGGTGTTGTTTAATAGAGTATATATCCGGATTGGTGAAACTTCAAATTTTGGAAAAGAATTCTATTGATAAAGTGATAAAATTTGTGAATGAACACATGCGTGCATGGAAATCGAACATTATCCCTAATATTTTAGTCGATTTGTCGATAACTCTTAATGGATGTGTCTAGTTTTTTAAAAATTAATTTATTAAGGAAGATCCTTAGGTGATCTCATATACTTTTCTGTGACGTGCAACTTGCAGTTTTGCAGAAAATCGCCGAAAATTCCAAAATTCTTATCAAAAATTTCATCGAAATGACATAACGGACATTTCCTCATAAATATTTTAATTCCAACGTAATAGTGCGGTAATTTTAGGCACTGAAAGTTTTAATTGCGAATTTGAAAATTTTCTATGTACATCTCAAGCTTATAGGTAGTAAAGCATAGTATTTTCGGCTCCTTAAATCAATGAGTACCAAGCTCATTTTGTTTGTATACTAGGCAAATTACCTATTTAAATGCAAATTTTTCCATTTTGCGAAGGCGGTGCATTTGGTTGTCACATTCTCCCGGCCTAATAGAAAATTCAGTGACAACACGTGTCAAACTTTAAACTGCTATTTGATGGGTTTATATACAGGGTGTTTAGTTATAGCAAACAAAATCATAAAGTAAAGTGGTAGAAGGAGTTGCATTTATATCAAGATTGAAATATAGGACGGACTAGAATGATAGTGGTCTGTCAGGATGGTTGGAATATAGGGTGGACTGTACGTTTGGTGGTATAAAAATGTTGGAAAAAATGTGAAATTAAAATTATATAGTGTGATTAAAAAAGTGTTATATGATGCAAATCATATACAGGATGGTTGAAATATATGCTGGAGTTGAATTATATTTATTCAGGGTGATTAAAATATTATTTCTTTTATAGCCCATAAGAAGTTGCATAAAGTGTGGAGAGGAATTAATGTTACACAGGGCGATAATATAAAATGTTAAAAATAAAATAATGTATGGGGTAGCCCACAAGGAGTTATATACTATTGTTGAAATATAGGACGAATTTGACTCCGTAAATATGGGATGGATTCTACTCCGTCCTATACTTTACAGAAGGCAGCTAACAAATTTATGCTTGTCCGTGGGCAGTCGTATGGACAGGATGGTTGGTACATAGGTTGGAGTGGAATTATCTATAGTTATACAGGGTTGTCAAAAAAGTTGAAAAAAAGTTACATGGCGTAGTCCATAAGGCATTAATACATTTTGGGCTTATTAAGTCAACGCGTACTAGTACATTTAGTTCGTAAAGATCTACCTATCAATTTAAATGAGAAAGTTTCATTGTGTAATGTTGAGGCTTTCAATGTTACCTGATTCTGTCTATTAAGGTTATACATACAAAATAAAAAATAAAGAACGAAAACTACCTGAGTTCAAAAAAAACTGAAAAGTTGAAAATAAAACATTTTAAAAAAATATAACCGACTTCTACCTATAACTAAAAAGCTAAAAATAATTATAACAAAATACAACTCTAGCAAATTAATAACACATTCAATGTTGTTAGGTACCTACCCAGGTAGTAAAAAATGTAAACATTAAGAGGTGCTCATTCTGTACAAATTAATTACCTACCAATCTAGTATATTTTTGAAGTCGGTGCCAAGCAACAATCAAGTTTGATGAATTAGTAGATAAGTACGCAATGAAGGGTTTTAGATTTGCTTGGCACCGGCTTCAAAATATACTAGATTGGTGGGTAATTAATTTGTACAGAATGAGCACTTTTTAATGTTTACATTTTTTACTTCCTGGGTAGGTACCTAACAACATTGAATGTGTTATTTATTTGCTAGAGTTGTATTTTGTTATAATTATTTTTAGCTTTTTAGTTATAGGTAGAAGTCGGTTATATTTTTTTAAATTGTTTTATTATAATTTACTTACTTATTTATTGAAACCATTATAAAATTTATTTAAAAAATCATTATCATTAAATAAGCCCACAAATGTATAGGAATCTCTGTACTTGCCTGGTACACTTAATTGAATTGAATCATAAATTCAATCATATACAATTCAATCTTATAACAACTACATAATTATTTTAAATAACACAGAATATATTGCATTTATTTGTTAGTACCAAGTATATTAAGTTCAATAATATTTTATTTTTGATTATTTTCTTACAATTCATCATACATTTGTGTTCCTTTTGTTAATAATATTTATATTGCATTGATATTTGTAAAAATTATTATATTTTATGTTACGGTAGAATAAGTTTATTTCTGGTTAACACTAATGGTAGTTAAAAACTCAGTTTTAACTATTTCTAAACCAGAGCATAGCGCCGCATTCGTTTGCAAAATTGTTTTAATTCATATATTTTTTTAAATTGTCCGGGAGGTCTTCTTGATTATAAAAGTGTAAGATGACACTTGATATCTTTTGACGGTATTGTTTAAACAACGAAAAAATATATAGCCAAGACAAAATGAATTGTTTGCAATTAATTAAATTTTTTTATATTGAATGAAAAAAATACTCGCACCCATCATCGTATATCCAACCCATTAATTGTTATGAATTTTTTAAATTGGAAATCGCCGAAATTCATAATTTTCTTGAACTAAATAATATACCTTAAAAATTGAAATTCTATAATTTTTAATTTTTTATCAAAAATTTCAACTATATTAAATAATAGTCAGTATATTGAACCTAATAGATGTCGGTGACATCTACCGTCTAGTGAGTAATTTTAGTATATGAAGGCATACTATGCTATAACATATACCATACTCTTGACAGATAGTTCGAGTGTTTTATATAAAAACACAAAAGTAAATATATATACAGATATATATCCACATATTTAGAACTATATCATTCAACGTATGACAGCCGTTTCGAATCAAAACAAAAATCACAGTTTGTTAATACTAGAAGCGTATTTTTTTTAATTCTGTATCCAAACCCGAAATCATAAGGCATATTAAAACCCTCAAAAACAACTGTGCTCCTGGACCTGACGGTATGGCAAGAAAAGTAATAAAAGATATGCATATGTACATTATTAGTCCTATTCAATCTATAATTAATTTAAAATTTTCAACCGTAGTTGTATCCACATAATTTAAATTGTCGATAATTACGCCAATTTTCAAAACAGGCTGCAAATATAAAATATCAAACTATCGACCGATAAGTCTAATTAACATTACAAAAATGTTTGAAAAATATCTCTTACTGCGATTTGTAACTTTCTTTCAACAAAACAACAAAATTCTTGAAGGAAAAAGTACTTTGGACACAATATATACGGTTGTTAAAGAAACAAAAAAAATCTCTATGAAAGCAAAAAATGCCTTGCCGTGTTTCTTGACTTGGCGTCCTTGGCGAAAGCCTTCGAAACCGTGCATCATAATATTTTACCTGAAGTATTAGTTTATGCAGATGTTTATGTGGGATAAAGCTAGTTAATAGTTACTTAGCAAAATAGGGAGAAATATACGAAAATTAATGGATGTTTTGAGTGAAAAAACTCCTGTGAAAATAGGCGTTCCCCGAGGAACGATTTTAGGTCCGCTTCTGTTCTTAATTTATATAAATACAGTTTTAACTTTGGAGATGGACGCAAGAATAGTATCATACGCAGATGACACCATTATAATATTTAGTGGAATATCATGAGAAAGTTTGTAAACGCGAGATGTAAAGACCGCAATCTAGAAGAGAGTATATGAGAATGTGCGAAGAAAACGCGAAATCATTCCTCTACAAAGTTAAAATAGTGCTAGACATAAATCAGTTATCCTTAAACGTCAATAAAACTAACTTCATGGTATTTGGTCTATATAAAACTAACAAACCTCACTTTAATAATATTAAACTTTAAAAAATAAACGAGCCCATCAAAGAAGTCTCACACACAAAATATTTAGGTATATTTATTCATAGGCATTTAAGGTGGAATGAATACATTGAGTATGTAACAAAACGGACGCCCAGCTTAATTAATAAATTTTCTCAACTACCGGATATTTTATGCAAATCAGTTTTAATTATTGCCTATAAAGCTTTTGTTGAATCGCAGCTTAGATATGGTATTTTGGTATGGGGTGGTTTATATAAGAGCAATTTAAAAAACCTTTGTACTGTTCAAAATTACATCCGCAAAATAATTTTGCAAAAAGACATATATTATCCCACAAGACTGTTATACACATACATTGCAAATCTAAGACAACTCTACATGCAAGCAGTATGTATGCATACATTTAAGAACCGTAATGCACTGCAAGTATGTACTACCACTTTTTATGAAACACGAAGTTGCACTCTACAGTTAATTAAAAAACTTAGCATTCAAAAAAGTATCAATTAAAGATGTTATACATACTTAACCCCTAAAATATTTATTTTAATACCTATTGACATAAGGAATGAAATGTCTGTGAAAAAATTTGCTAAATTATCTAGAGAATTTATTCAAAAAAAAAACAAGTTTTATTTAAAATTATAAGGTTTATGTATTATAATCTGACCTCATGTTATATTTGTAACATAAATCACACTATACAAGTGATAAATCACTTAGAGTGCAAACCAGTTAGTATAATAACAAATATAAAATTATGTAAAAACCAAGTACTATGTTTTAATAATACTGAGTCTAATGTTTATCACATTTAAGGTTAAAATCAGAAATAATATTCAACTCTATTAATCATGTAGCAATTTATACAGAATTTGATTTTATTTGTACACTAACACAATAGCCCCCAAAATCAATTTAGACACTGTTATTTATATTAAATGATGGTTTATTGGATACTAACCACTGATTAACTTCCCATAATAATAAAATCATATTAAGTTGGACTTCGTCCCAAATGTTAGCAGATGATATTACAGTCGTATAATCTACGTCTGGCACTCTAGTTTCATATGTCATTCGATACAGTGGATCATTATATAAAAAGTAGAGGGCTTAACAACTCGTTTATGAGAGAGAAATAGAAACCAAAGAGCAGTTCAGAGAAAGAATAAATTTTGCTTTTGAAATAATATGGAATGAGATGCGACTAGAGACTACCACTGTAGGAGTCAGAAAAAGGTATCGCTATTGCATCCGTAGCAGTAGAAGCTGGTTTGAACAAAATTTATAACAAATTATTGCAACTTGATGTATGCTTAATTTTTTTAGTTCTAAGCTTGTAAGTTACAAGCTCAAATGTTATTATGATACTAATTACTATCCAATAAGTGCGAAATATCCTTAGAAAGGGGTTGAAGTAGAGAAGTTTTTGTAAGCATTGCAAGTTCTCGACTTTTTTTTGTAATGTGATAAACTGTTTAACTTAATCACTTTTTTATGGAACCTCGCCATTTGTGGACTCATTTTTTCAACCAATTATTTGTGTCAAATATCAAATGCAGATGAGCAAACCAACATCATAGATTCAAGTTTATTTGGTGAAGATGCAGTGAAAAATAAAAAGGTGCAACAGTTCAAATGTATAAATATGATATTAAGAAAAAAAATTAAATTAAAAAAAACCATAAGATATCTAGATGTTATATGGGACATAATATAGAACATGAGCCCACCGATCTGCCCTTCAAGTTTGAGGAACCTTCTACAAAACACCCTGTATAGATATATTTTTCTCTTTTTTTTTTGTCAAAAACGGCTACATCAAATTTCAAAATTACGATGCGTTGAACAAATATTTGAATAAAATAAATACAAATAAATCTCTCTAGTATTATATGGCATATATCTATAATATATATTAACCTTTGAATAATATGTCAGTACAATTAGTTACAAATTCCATGAATATACATACATGTATATTATTGCCATATAAAATTCTATGTTAAAAATCACATTTGAATTTCGAGGCACTTTAGAATCTGATTCTTAACAAGTTTTCTGTTAAAAGTAGATCCTTTATTTCATATACGTGTCGCTTAAAAGTAATTGGCGCCACTTCCCGGGTATAATTCGTACCAATTTTAGTATTGTCCTATAGAGGGCAGAACATACACACAGAGTTTACCTATGAATTCATCATTCAAGAAACATATTCGACTCTTCATGAACGGTTTTCATATAGGATTGTTATTTTTTTACTGTCAAATTAAATAATTCATAAAGTGAATAACGTACAGACATTACTATTTTGATTATCTAGTTTCAAAAGTAGACAACTAGTGTCCTCTAGTGTACAATAGTATAAACTACTTATATCAACATTTATGTAAATTCTTTAATTTTATGGATGGTTACAGTCTGATATTTAAAAATTGTGTGCGGGGGAAATGGGGCAATGTACAGAGTGTTCCATAGAAAAAAAGGATAATATAAATATGTCCGGATTTTAGTAATCTATTTTTTCGACATTGGTTTGTGAACTATGGCACATTAATTCGATACTTTGATACCGTCTATTTAGGCAGTCATAATGTTCTTACTGAATTGTTCTAAAAAAAATAGAACAAATTAGCACTTCAACAATTGGTGTTGAGAAATTTCTAATCAAAGTTACGCACACCTAAAATGTGGATAATAATGAAGGTAAAGAAAATTCCTTTGAAAGGTTAAATAAATCCGCTCTTTATAGTATACAGTTATATCCAATTTTGGTTGTATAAATCCTAGATGATAAAATACTCTTTTAATTTCTTACTCTCTTTCTCTGACAGAGACAGCTTAGAGTTATTGAAACGGCGTTGAGTGTTTTAAATAAAGGTTTGGTGTTAGGGTGCCACACTGTGTTTTTATACATTTATGACACACCAAAGGATCCACAGGATTGCCTAAAAGTGATAAGTTAAACAACAGTGAGATCGAAATATACCTACAGCATTCCGTTTATTAAAAAAATCCAATAATTTTCATGAAACATTTGAAGAAGAAGAGTGCAAAATGCCGTGCCAAAAGTTTTGAAAGACCTGCTAAGTTATTTGTCTAAGAAAACAATTACTGTAAAAAGACTTGCTACTATTGAAGAAAATAACTTAAAATCGGTCATGAAGCCCATCCTAGAATCAGTTCAGGATTCTAAAAATTCTCAAGAAATTAATAATTTTAACCAAAATACACATAAAAAGATAATTTATTCCTCAACAAGCTATTAATTCGTGTCGCCCATTAATGATCCCGGACTGAAAATTGCTTGGTGGGCTAAAATATGAAGTGGCTAAAATGGGTTTTTTCTTCTTTGTCTTCTATAGACCCAACAGCTAAATTAAATTTCAATCTCACGGTTTTTAAATTTAATTTTACATTATTCCTTCATCTCAAGCCCTTCAAACCAATTCTCCTTGAGTTCCTCTCCCATGCGAGTTTACTCAGCCTAGTATTAGGTTCCCTGTGTACGAGTACATGACGTGTCCACTTCAGCCTAAACATTTTAATTTCTTGTAACCTTTCAATCGAAAAATTTAATTTTAGCTTCACTACCTTCTATAAAGGTCCAATACGCATATCATAAGTTACTAAGTGACCTATGATAGTAACTATTGCGTTCGCACTTTTATTTCGTCGTTGACGTCATTATTCGGAGTTACTATTGTCAACAGGTATATATTCCCCTTTTCGGTTAAATTCCCCCATTATAATATTTTGTCCTAGTCTAGCTCTTTCTATTTATCTTAATATAGACATACATTTGATTTGTCTTCGTAAATTATTACGTCCATATTCCGAAATTATTTTTCGATGTCTACAGACTTTTTTTGTGTATAATAGGTTCGTTCCAATAGAACAGATTACCGATACACAACCGATAATCTCCGTGCGCGGTGACGAGTTACCGTTTACAATGCTGTTACGCGCAATACGATTACCGGTTGCTTATCGGTTTTACGTCGTGTAGGAACAGGCCTTATATTGTACATTTCCTATGCAACTTCAGCCGCCTTTACTGCTTTCTCCAACGCTGTATTTAACAAAAGACAAGATCGCTCTGCCATTGCTTACAGCAATAGATTCAGAAACTGTATTCTCTATTCTCATACTTCTGGAGATAAACACATTAGCTATTAGCTTCATTAATTTTTGCAGTAATGATAGCTCCACATCGCATTTCAAAAAGAATATCCATGATCTTGAAAAATAAATATCTAGTTAAATAAAATCAACAGACAAGAAACGGTACTAGTGCTGCTATCTACCGGACAGGCAGTTACCTATCGAAAATCCCAATTTAAGCTTAGTAGGTATCTATATTTAATACTGGAATTCATTAATAAATCCATGTTTTGAAAACATTCAATAAATTGCCATTTTTTATAGATATAAATATTAAATTGTAATTTTCCATCTAGTTTTTATAAATAAATAATTTGGTCAAGTGCGAGTTGGACTCGCATACTAAGGGTTCCGTACCACCTTCAAGATTCTAATATTCCAGTTTCAGACAAGCAGGGAATGAGTGCATTTTCTTATATTTACCCTAATATATTTTAAAGGAAGCGTTTTAAATTTATAAAAATATACACTTTGATTTTCCACACATAGACTTTTATTTTATCTGCTTCAGGATTCGCTTGATTTTTATCAGAATACATATGTATTTAATTTTCTATTTTGGCCCACAAAAATTAACATTAGAGTTTTATTTTACTTGAGACTCTGTAGATTGGAAAATAAAGGGCAAAATAGGTCGTTTTAAATTATAAGTTATTAAATCTGTTATTCAAATTATTTAAAAATACAAATAAAATATATTTTTCAAAATTTAAATAGTGTAGTTTCTAAAGTGGGAATTAAGTCGATGTTTAATAATTTTGTTAACATCTTTTAATTAATTTATTTTAAAAATATTAAAAAAATATATATATTTGTTTTCGTCATAATGAGCCCTTTCATTTGATATATAACATGATGGGTTATAAACAATTTTAATTTTATATTTTCTATTTAATTCTATAATTTGCCCCCCAAAATGAATATTAGGGGTTTCTCCTTATTTTTCCAGTAAAGTTCAGCTGAGGGGCAATACTTCTATTTTTTCAAAATTGTCCAAAATTTTAATTTTATATTTTCCATTTAATGCTGTAATTTGCCCCCCAAAATTAGAGTAGAGGTTTCTCCCTATTTTTCCAGTAAACTTCAGGTCAGACCCTATACCTCTATTTTTTTTTCAAAACTTTACGTCTTATAGTTTCGGAGATAATAGGTGAAGGGATGGGTAAATTTTGGGTATATTTTCGTTAATATCTTTTTAACTATTTTTTTTAATATGAAAAAAAAATATATTTGTATTCCTCAGAATAGGACCTTTCATTTGATGTATTACATGATGTGTTTGAAATGTTTTTTTTATTTTTAAATTTTCATTTAATTCTATAATTTGCCCCCCAAAATTAACATTAATGGTTTCTCCTTAATTTTCCTGTAAAGTTGGGACAACGCCCTATATTTCCTATTTCAGTAGTTTCGGAGATCAGGGGGGGAACGATTTTTTTAGTTTTTCCCCCCAGAAGTACCCCTAAAATCAAAATTTTTTCTTTTACGATTTGTACTCCTGATCCGGTCACGAAACTATACATTGATACCAAATTTCAACATCTTCCATCCAGTAGTTTAGGAGAAAATGGCTGTAATGTGACAGAGGCAGAAATCCTGAGTCATATTATAAGGGTATCCCTATATTGTATATACGGAACCCTAAAAATATGCCACAAATATCCTTCAGAAAACACTTTCTAATCTGTTCGTCGCATTCAACTATTTTTTGTTTACCAAAAAACTTTAATGGAATTTTTCAAATTTTTTCAATTGTATAATGTCTTAGGGAATGGGCATTATTATTTTGAATAAACATATTGCCAAATCGCTTCATAATTTCTCGGATTAATCGCGCTCATGGAAGATTATGTGCCAAATCTTGGTCAAAAAAAGGGAACGGGTGGGTAATATACAACTCCAGCTAGCGTTAAAATCTGTCGGTTGTCAGGCAGAATAGGCTTATCTGCTTTATTTGTTAAATGAATTATTCATGATTTCTCAATGAATGAGCATTCAATATTCGCATTGTTAGGATGTTTCATTGTGTAGCAATGATGTGTAAAAGTAACACCAAGAAATCACCATTCAAGGGAAAGTATAGCCTGTTTTAATTTATAGGACGCTGCTGTTTACTTACTTTTTGTGGCAGCATTGTCTAAGATCCAAACTAACCCCAAAACAACAGAAAACTGTCAAATCAGCTGTCACAAATGACAGTCTTGTCGGTTTAAATGACTCTCTCTCAAAAAACCACCAATCAAAATTCGATTCGTATAATTTCTGGTTTTAAATAGAAGTGACCAATTCTTTGTCAACCTGATATTGGACAAATAAGACTGACAGAAATTCCTGGTAAAAAATGATCTCTTACAATTTTTTTCAAATAAGACAAGCTCTCTAAACTATGTGAATATTTGTAATTTACATGTAATTTAGCATAAACAACACCAAAAACACTATAAAAATGTCACTCCATTTCTTCAGTGTCTTCCTCAACTTCCATATATTCTTCATTGTCATTAAAACTCTCATGAATGTCTTGCTCCGCGGTTTCGGCATCCTCGCTTTTAATGGAGGCGTTCTCCTGTTCAGAAGCCGACCTACCCGTACCAGCTTGCCTCTTTTTTCTAACTTGAATCCACCGTTTTATACTCGACATACCCGGCAAAGGAAGATTCATATTTTTCATAAGATAATTGTAACAGGTTAGATTACTTAAATGTTTAATGGTGTAACCCACAGCCATCTCGTCATCAGTCCAATTTGTCTTCTTCTTTCGATCTAATAAAACCTTCATTTGGGTTTCGGAAAACACTTTAGAAAGAATTTGTCGAGTACGCTGTTTGGTAAACATGTCTTTGTGCATCACGCCCGATGTCTTTTGGATTTCTTTGAAATGTTGTACACGCTCCCGATACAAATTTTTTTGGATGACCAACTCCGCCTCCGCGTCTGCTAATTGTTTCAGCAGTTTTTCGTTCTCCATTTTAAGTTTTTCAAGTTGGAATTCATTTCGAATTGAAGAATATTTTTTGTTCTTGTTTCTCGAGAAATGATTTATTTCTATACTGCTAATAGTCGTTGAAGGACCATGTGAACTCTGGGAAGTTTTTAAAACTGATTCTTGATCCTGTTTTACAAGAGTTATTTTATTTGGGACACAAATAGTAGGCAAAGCATCGTTTTTCATTTTTTTAGTTACATACATTAAATCACCTTTGAATTTGCTTTCCACAATAAAGGCATCTTCATCAAAATGGTGAGAGCAGATAACATCTGAAAAAAACAACAACAAACGTTAAGTATTCAAAATTATTATATAAATGGTGCACTTAATTTTTTAATAACAATAGAACAGGGTAAGCGTTTTCCAGCAAATTGGTTACATGCAATTATCCACCTTAATAATAAAAACCACTTTCTATTCATCTTGCGAATTTGAAGGTCATTTTTGATATAAACGTATTCCAAGTATTTCATTAATGGATTTTGTTTTTATTAGTATTGATTTCGATGTATTAACACAAAGTTTTGTACCAAACCTTTCTTTTTTTCACTCAACGCACGTTTCAACAGCGAAGCTGTCATCATAAAGGAGTAAATCAAAACTGAAAATTTTTGGTTCAGTTTTGGTTTACTCCTTGATGATGCTGTTTAAACGTGCGTTGAGTGAAAAAAGAAAGGTTTGGTGTTGGGGTACAAAACTTTATGTTTATACATCTGTGACACTCCAAAGGTTCCACAGTTTTCCCACTGATTTCGATAATTGAGACATGAGTGGATGAAGGAGATATGATAACAATTCACAATTTGAAATAAATGGGAGTTAAAGATTTCATTGTGCATATCATTTACATAAGACGTTCGTCAGTTTTTTTCGGTTTAAAGGTTCTAAACTACTCAAATGAGTAATTTAGAAGTGTCATCTTGTCATAATACTTTAATTAATCGCAAAAAAATGAAAAATGAAAAAAAATTACATATCACCTTCATCTACTCATGTCTTTCATTATCATAGGACAGATATGATTGAAAGAGAATGCTAATCGATTGTCCTCAATTGCTTCCACAAATCTCTCTGAATGTACCTAACTGTAGCTTACAAAACTTTATTATTGTTGTAACATTTAATTTTATACTAATAAAAGGAATTGTTCTTGAAATTAACCATCTGTAACAAAATCCATCTACTACAAATTTACTACGGGAACAATCGAGAGTGATGCAATTATATATGCTGCAGAACAGCAGCAGTGGAGGAAAGTTGATAATAACATAATGTAACAGTTGATATTGATGTGTGATATTAACCAAGAAAAGTATTTAGTTGTGAATTTGTAAACAAATAAAGACAATTTATTTTGGTTTTAATTGACATTCTCACTTGATAAATCACTTCATGCACAAACAAGGTGAAGGTTCATATTTGTTAATATTAACTCTCTGGTTGTTTTCTGAATGGTAGTCCTGGCATCCCTAATTTGAGGTTGAATTTTCTTGATTTCTTGGAAAAAAATACCACAATTACTGGAAAGTCTGGATCAGACCTTGTTTACAATGGCAATAAAAATTAACAAACAACTGAATAAAGATGTTTAAAAAGTTTGCAATGACAAATTTAGCATTAACAATTTGACATTGACACTAAAAAATTCTTAAGATCATGTGAAATAACATTCTTCCAATTTGAAAGAAATTGGAAGAATTTGAAAGAGTTATCTTCAGAATTTCAGGTGGCGCTGCTCCTAGGTACAACTTTGTCATAAGATGTCACCAAAAATGAGACAAAGAAATTATGATGTACCAGAGATCCTATTAAAGTCATAAGAGAAAATATAGAAAAAACCTTATGAACTATCGTGAGACAGGGTTGTTCAAAAGGACATTACCAATATTAATTACATCCTTGATTATTTGCAACCAGGAATGGGTGAATTCTACATAAGTACTAGCAATATAATTTTGCTTTAATTTAATAAATTTGAAGCATTTTGTTTTGTATTGTGTTCTTTGTGTAATATTGCTGAAATTTGAAATGGTATATTATGACCAGGCAGTTGATAAATTTTTGACTTTTCAAATTGCAAATTCTAGAATCTAGAGGGTTATTCAATATAAAATTTATTACATTTACAAGAAATTTTTTTGATTTTTGCGTTACATTATTTGGTTTAGTTTTTGACATAATTGATTTCTGTGTCTTTCTTGTTTTGAATGTTGTTTTAATATTAAACCCACTGTTTTCAATCATTCTGAAATACCCTGTATTTATGGTACAGTATTTGTAATAATGTGATTATCAAGGCTATTAGTATAGAAGTAGCTTGACATTGAATGTTAATGATTGTTTTGTGTACAATTTTATTTAATTCTTTACTGGTGCTTTTTTAGGTAATAATACATTTTTTAATAAATGCTATTTGCTCTATCATATAAAGATTTAATGATGCCCATTTTATAGTATTCAGATGATCTGAGTGAAAATCTGTTAGTGTGAGTGAGCTTTATGCAGACTTCTGTATCAAATGAAGATTGTGTTTTTGTTATTAGAAATGTAAGAAACATAGTGTGTTATTCTACTCAATTTATAATGTGAATTGTATAGTTGGTTGTTAGTTATTGAAGGACAATATTTCCTCTGATGTTACACCTGATTGTTTATAAAAAAATTAAGATATCACCATGAGTTATAGGCATTTGGTTTCATGTAAAAGCATATAAATTGTGTAAATGTCAAAAGTGAGGTTCTTTTGGTTCTTTCTTGGTTTCATATTGCATTTGTAGTAACCAATTTAATAATGATTTTTTACTTAATAATCACTCCTTTTTATTAAATATACACTAAATATATTAATTCTGAAATTACACCCCTGCATTTTATCAATTCAGTAAACTAATAAATGCTGTATACTAATTATTTTTTACTGGAAGATAACCATACCTCATTACTTACCTTTATCTAAATCAATTTCAGAATTTGTCAAATTGCAAGCTTTCATCCATAATTCTGAAAATTCTTTTCTCTTGGGAAATTGGTAGAAATCAATGTCTTCCTTTTCTGAATCACTTACACATCCTGGCACAACACAGAGTGGCATTTTATGTTTTAATAGATACAAAATAAAAAGTAGTTGTATAATGAGGACCTCCAGGTATAGATATATGTGACTTCTCTCTTGTTTGTGTCAGTAACATCAACAGTTCCAACCAACAATTGTACAGTTTACATTAATAACTAATAGTTATTACTGTAGGCAAATCATACTAGAGTAATAATAGTAAAAAATGTAAACAGTAAACAAGGAAACCTAACCTACTTCATTGATTGACCGAATGACGCTTAAAAATCTCTATCTGTGCTTAAAAATTATTTTATTGTTCTGTACACGAAAAGATCAAACTTAGATCATGTACTTCTGGAGGTAGCCTGCAATGCACAAACTTAGAGCATGGCGACCACCAGAAGTAAAAGTTTTATCTTTCTGAAGTTGACAAACTAAACAGAGCATAGAGGGCACGACGGTTCTTGGTATAATTTTCTAAAATTTGCCATTTAACTTAGAAATAGTACTTAATTTAAATTTTCATTTGTACATTTAATATTTAGTACATGGGTGAACTCGTAAATTCAAGGAATCATCAAAATATTGACACATATATCCATATAAATCAGTCATTTGCTCTATAAACTAATTTTTCTCAAGATAAAAGAATTCAGTTTAATTTCAATTTTCTAACACTTATTAAAATACGATTCATAAGTAATCCACTTCATAATATATATCCACTACCCTTGATATACAACTGCTAATGTATAATCTTTTCTCCACAGCCTGTATAATTGTAATTCTACTGCGCCCTTTATTCCATCAACCCTGTAAATTCAACCCTATATAATTATTTTTTCGAACCACCTTGTAAAGTTATAAGTGCACTGTACCCGGTATTTTAAACACTCTGTATATGCAGCTGCTTATGGGCAACCCAAAAAATATTTGGTTTCTAACATATCTAGAACCACCTTGTATAATTATAATCTACAGCGCCGTATATCTCAGTCTATTTAAATATGTATATGTAACGGCTGTAGGCTATGTAATAACATTTATGAACCATCCTGTATACCCTACGATATGGATTGAGTATCAAGGCAACCTCATTGTGAACCTCAAATTAACATGAGAACACAAAACATTTTACACATCCAAAAATTGCCTAATAAGCACTACTCCAAATTATTGAATGGTTCAGCTGTTAAAATGTAAAGCTAGAAAATATCAAATAGGGATAAAATTAATATAAGAACTTACACATCAATTTGTATTGAAAGAATTTTTTAAGAGCAGTTTCAATCCCAAGTAGGGTACCAAATCACCCTGTATTGAGCTCCTGTAATTTTAAAACTCAGCTGTAACAGTCTCATTCTTTCTCAGTAATACGATTCGTCATGAGTAATCGAAGACGTCAACACCCCGAAATGATGAAAATTCGATAAAATCGTTAGTGCTATTTTGGACAACTTAATTACACATAAATACGATATATACAAATAAACAAACATTATAAGTATTATATCATTAGGGAAAAAATACTATTTGCAGCATATCACATCTCGTTAAAAGAATATTAAACAATTTTTGACTGACTGGGCTAATATTTGAGATAACACGTTAAAATGAATTTAAAAGATTACCCTGATTGAAATAAAACTGCCACATAATTCGTATTATTTTATTACTACGTTTTCAAATTCCATTTGCACATTGCAAATATAAATAACTTTTCATGGCTCCTATAATTGCGAAAACTTCTTGTAAACACATTCAATTGGGCCACTTTAATATTTGCTGTCGTCATCGTTCTTGTAAAAAAGTACCGCTACAAATGAATAGAATAGGTTTTGTAGCATACATCTAAGTACGTAAAAGTCGATTATTTAAATGAGAGTTATTCTTGGCTCCACGATTGTTATTACTACCGACTGCTGTCAACGACATTAGATTAAGGCTTATGCTACTTGTTCATAGACGGCGCCATCTCATTGGATTTTATAATTTGTTTTTAATTTAATATAAATAATTAATGTTCTACGGCAGAGTACCTTCCGAATGATAAAACGTTTCATTGTCCTCCTTTAAGAATAAATGCTGAAAAATTGGTAGTGCGTTTTCCTCTTCCTATATTAAAATAGTATGATGTTTTTCTGAAGATATAGTATATATGAGGACCTTTAACAAATATTTTGAAGCCATGTATTCAAGAATTTTACTAATTTCATTGGCTTCTACATTAAATATTTCTTTATAGTTTCTGACATAATTTTAGGTTGTATTGCAAATAATAATTTAAACACAAACTAAATGATATTCTATTAGCCAATACTGCAGTTTACTTTCACTTACCATTAACTTTTATATATTTACTGAATACTTTTTAAGCATTGCATTAAATTGAAATAATAGTAAGACTATCCAAAAACTATAAAATACTGAAATTTAAAGTAAACCAAAATACATATTCATATCAAAAATTTATTAAATGGAAGTTTTATTTTTTTCTCTTAAAGCTAGCGCGGCCTCATAAACTTGTCTATTTGTAGCTCTTAACTTCCTATTCTCCCTCATTAATTCTTCATTATCTCTTAATATATCTTGAACTCTACTCTTGTCTTCTAACAAAATATTTTCATTCTGTACTATTGACACTGAAAAATCAGTCCCACCATCATGTGACCTTTGCAAACTTTTCAAAACGCTTCTTGGTTTGAAATTCTCTACAAAAAAATTCTGATGATCAACCACAAATCTAATATTGGTTACAGGACTTTTGAGTTCAATTTTCTTCAGTATCTGCCTACTCTTAATTTCCCATGTATGAACAAAACCGTCATCACTTCCAGATGCTAAAACTGAATTTGTTGCATTCATGGCTAAACAAACAATTTTTTTCTTATGTCCAATAAATGTTAGGGCTGTTTTATCATCCATATGTTGTGATGAAGACCTTGGAGGATTTGTGAGATTAAATTGTTTTATACTGCCTGAATCACCCCCTACAAATAATTGCCAGCAGGGGTTATTAAATATCACAGATGTCAAGGGTTCATTAAATACTAAGGTCAGCAAGTTTTCTCCAATTTTGAGAGCGTAAATCCTACATGTTTGGTCACTGGAAACTGTGGCAAAGCGAGATTTTCTCCCAAAGTGTCCTGGAACAGTGGAAAATTGCTAATTTATTAAAAAATAACATAACAATAAAATTATTTCTGTTAATTATATTTAGGTATATGTAATTACTTTTTGACTATACCAGTTACTTTTTTTAAAATTGGAAAAATCTTGAAACTGGAGTTACTAGATACCAAGATATATGTGGGTTAAACCAAATATATCACAGTCCAAATAGATCGGGATATTTTAATCAATGTTCAAACTCGTCTTTTCCGCTTTTGTAAATTGCTGAAGTTTGCAAAAAATCATGTGTACAGCGACGTATTTTTTAAAATGGTAATGCAATATTTATGATCAACATTTTTATTGTAAAAGTTTCTTATTACTGCTAAAATATTATTGTTCACGATTTTCTCATTTGTATTGTTAACAATTTATGGTACTTACAAAATTTTATGAAATATTATTTTCAAAAATGTACCCTTATTATTGCTAAAATATTATTGTTTGGGATTTTCTCATTTGTACTGTTGACAATTTATGGTACTTACAGAAAATAAGGCAATCATCAAATTGGCATAAACTCATATAAATAGAGTCACAAGTCTTAAAAAGTAGTAGCCAAATGATAGAAAATTGCTACAATTTTTTTTATTATTCAAACACTTTAAAGAGTGGCATGAGAGCCACATGCGATCTACTTGTTCAATTTTTTATAAAGCAAAGCTGAAAAAAACGCTAAAATCCAAAACTTAAACAATTTTCTATATGGAGCACAACTGTTTAGATCTTTCGTTGGTAGACTATGTAACTTGTTCCTTGAAGTTTTCTTGGATTTCCATTGTCTTGAAGTGGTTGATCTCACTGTGAGATCAACCACTTCAAATAATGGAAGTCCAAGGAAACTTCGAGGATACTTCCCGCCTCTCATTGATATAAATTTCAGAAGAATTAAAATTGTCACTATTTTGTTGTGATTCACTTATTCATCATGTGTAATTTAGTTTTTAATTTAAATATAAGGTTTCGGCGATTTTCTGAAGGTTTCAGTCATTTATGGAAACTGGAAGGGTGACGGAGGAAAACTAACTATGGATTCGAGATCAGGAGGCAAAAGTACATCTAAAACCATATGTCACATGTAAAGTTCACATAACTTTTTGTTGACATGTAGCTTCGAATTTTGCTCCAATAGTAACCAAAATCAGACAATGTTGTGATTGCAAAGTGCAGGTAAGTTTAGGTTATTTTTTTTTTTTGATAAATTTAAGCTAGTTTAGGTGGATTTAAATGTTTTTATTACTTTTAGATGTATTTTAACTTATTACTTCTGCAAATAATGGTGACACAGTTATGCTATTAATATCAGTTTAATATTTCATTAGAATGGGCTAGAATCAGTAATTTCATGTGTATATGTAAATAAGAATTCCAACCTTATATAAAATATAAGTATCTAAGAGTGACTTATTTTCTTCAGAGTTTGTTTAAAATAGTATGATGTGATTGCATTCAACTTGACCATAAAATACATGGCATTATACTACAGATATACTACATATCAAAACGGTTTAGCTCTGTGAGAGCCCTTGCCAGGTTATCAGGCCCGTGGTTGGCGTCGTGGCTGCCGTTCTCCATGAATTTTCTGACCGTACGGGCTGTTCCTAACAGCTCGCTCGCTTGTTATATATAACAGCGCGCTCCCTTCAGAAAATCTTAGTATTAGAGTAACTAGAAGCGAAAGCAGAAGGCTACGAGAATTATGCGAACCAACCTGAAGAGGGCAGATGTGACTCTGCCGAAACGTCGTCATTTTACCATCGATCCCGGCAGGGATCAGTTATTAACTACGTGGATGAATTCCTGGAAACCACCTAAAACATTTAGGGCCCGCAAAAACTTAAAAACAAATATATACATATATATATATATATATATATATATATATGACAGCATTATTATTTAATTTTGTGTGCACAGTTGATTTTAGTTTCCCAAATTTTCAAATATTAAGTGATAGTTTCTAAATATTGTTGATTTATGTGTAAAAGATACAACTTTTATAACTGGAACTGGGTTATGTTATCATATTACCTTATTTCCCTAATTCAACAAATTTTGTACTAGAGTATGTCATATCCACTCTGAAGCTGTTGTAACAAAATTTCACCTCATTCATGCCAGGTTAACAAGACAAAATATGAGATTGAACACTCACCAACATGAATATCTTGTATAGGCATGGAATGATCATGCTTAACATAGAGAGGTTCAGCTTGGCCAATTTGACTTTGTTCCATCAAATTTGTTACAACTGAAACAAGATCCCCTACCAGATATGAAACAAGCATCCCATCTTGTCCACCAACCAATACAAAATCACTATCACTTGAAAACTCAATGCAACTGATTGCTTGAAAGTGTTTTTGCTGGACAGACAGTAATTTACCAGATGCTAGTTGCCATATGAACAGTTTTACGCCGACTCCAACGGCAAGATAATTGTTGTCAGGGCTGACGGCCATACATGTTGCAGGTTCAGGTAAAATCAACCTGAAAAAAAGTAACAATCTGCAAACTCAGTAACATAAAATACAATTATTCAACCTTGTATTTTTAGCTACATCCTGGCTGTTCAAAGGCCAAACGTGTAAGAGTGGTTTTCCAATTTCTGCAGCCAAAATGTAGTCATCTCCTATGTATTCTAAACATTTTGGGGCAACAGTCCCACCATTTTTGTAATGTTTTTTTATATTTAAGGTTTTGTAGTCCCAGAGGCAAACTGAAAACTGTTGGGAATTTTGTGTGGACGTTAGCAGAAAGTCGTTCCAACTCATTTTACATCATATAAGTTCTCAACCTGAACTATTTCACACGCTTTTCTTCCAAAAATTTGTTTTGTATTTGAGGTTATGGCCCCTCGCTCAAAAGAGGTTAGAATTTAAAAATCAGAGAACCTTACTCAAATAGACTGCGCACACTTCGGAATTTGACAACTTTATATATTTCAGTAATATATTTTTTTTAGAATAAATAGCTCTTAAATATATATGTTTTTTTTTGACATAGACGTGAACGGAGATTCAATTTCGTCACTTTCACAAAAGTTAAATAATTCGAATAAATGTCCAACAATTTCACTTTTTAATTTTTTTAACAATAAAATATTTTAAAACAGAATTTTTAAAGTTGCATGAATATGACAGGCAGATCAGAGAATCTTTTAGTAGGAGTTGTAGGACAAGCCAACCAATCAACGTTTTACGTTTACGAGCTATCTAATATCGTAATACTCTTAGATTTTTTCTGTTCCGTATCACTTGTTGATTACATATTTGGGTTCAATATTTCATGAGTTCTAAATTTTATTTAAGAGAACAACAAGAACAATCTGTTGGACTTTTGAGGTAAAGTTTGCTACTTAATCTTGATTCAGTAATCGAAAAAATAATTTTAAATGTGTAGGTTTTCTTTATGTTACTATAGTAGGTAAATAATGCAGTAAAATAGACCGAATTCTTGATATTTAATTTAAGGAATGTTTCGGTGTATTTACGTACCTAGGTACGTGTTAAGTCTGAAATTGTATACGAAGTGAAGCGTAAAGTACGTTATAAAATAGTAACAATCAGACATAATCAGGACATAGCATTAATTTGGGCAATTAGTCATTATGTTTTACCCCTTAACACTAAAATTTCTTGTAAACACCATAAGTTTCTATACCAATGTCGCCACCCAACAAAAAATATTTAATATTTAATCTTTGTTAATTTCTAATTTCTACAGATGATGACAAGCTCAGTTTTGGAATGTAGGTTGTATAAGATAAAAGTAAAAAAACTGTACACACTTAATTTGAATGGAAATTTGTTAATTTGCTTATTTTGTTATGTGCTTTTAAGAGTTTCATATTTGTTTTCCAGCAATATGGAAGCCAGAGCAGAAAATATGAAAATTCGACATTATAAGACCCTTTACTCCTTCACTACTGCAGTTGGAGTAGGTCTTCTTGTTTTGATATTGTCTTGGATATTGCATTTTGGGGGCGGTTTCGCATGGCAATCGAATCCTTCTCATCAATTCAACTGGCATCCATTTTTGATGGTTTTAGGGATGGTATTCCTTTATTCCCAGTGTAAGTATAAAGAATTTGTTTTTTTTTTCTATTTTTAAAATTATGTTTTATATTATAAAATATGAATTTGAATCTGAACAGCAGTAGTGACTCAAACTAAGATCTAGAACATAATATGTGGGTGATTTTTTATGTCTAATACTTTATTTATTATTATTCAACATGATGTTTTTATCAGAAAATTATAAATATGATAAATTTGATATTATTGTACTTTTGACAGGGTATATGAAAGCATAAGTATTCATGGATCATTAATAAAAATATACCCAAAGTAACAGTATGGTAGCATGTCTAATTTTCGGTTTTCAAACTAAATGTAAAAATTTGTAGAATCATCTTTTAATCCAAAGTTTAGCTTTTATAACTAAAATCTATTGTATAATTCATCAAGTTATGCTGAATTTATACCCCAATATTGATTGGTAGAATGGAATAATACATTTAACTAAAATTAAACTTTGTTTTATTCTAAAACTATTTTAAAAATTGTTATTTGAAATCTACTGTTAAAAAATTTTAAAGATTGTTAAAATCAAGAAACAAAATACTGTAAATGTCTCTTGAAGGAAGTACTAGAATTCATCATTTATTTAATTATTTTAAGAATTTAAAGAGATTTATTACACAAGTATTTTGAATATTTCATTGTGGTGTCAGTACCATGGCCGTGGAATTTCTAATTTTTGTTCTAGTTTCTTTTCTATTGAAGTTATAGTATAAATATGTTACAGGCTTAATTTTGAGTATAATAAAAGATCCAGAACACAAGTTTGAAGGCATTTTTGATTTAAAAAAATGTTGATTTGTAAATATCAGTTATCTAAGAATCATCCATGTTAGTACTTAATTCCATCAAAAGTTTTAGTTCCAAAGAGGAGTTTATCAATTCATCACAACCTTTTTTTATATATGCTCATCAATTATTCAAACTGTTTTGTCCAATTTTGATGATTTATACTGCATTTTGTTGAGAAATTTCATGTGAGATTTATAGTTTTCCAGAAAATCAGTAAAAACCATCATAGTCCACTGCTTAATGACTTTTTATTAATTTCTCTGAAACAAAGAGGTAAATTCAGAGGTGATTCCATATATTTTTCTATGATATATTTGTAAAACATACTGTTTTTCAATAAATTGAACAAATAAGGTAAAATTGTATGTGAATTTCTAAGTAAATGTCACATGAATTTCTAAGTAAATGTCACATAAATTTGCTACTCAAGTTCTAAATTTTAATGTCAAGAAATATCAGAAAATTATTGTTGATTATACAGGGTGTTTAAATTGTTTTCATTTTGATTCAATTGAAGTTGATCTTTATAAATTATTGTAATAGTCATTTACATTTCATAACATCAACAGATGTTTTAACTAGTTTTAAGGCAAGGTGACCTTTTTCTAAAAAGTCAAGTAAAGTCAAGATGGTACAGTCAGTGAAATCAAGGAGGAAAAAAATTAGATTTTACATTGTTTTCCCCACTCAATTTTCCTGTGATTATAATGAATTGATATATTCACACTTTAATAATAAACACATTAAAAAAATTAAACATGACTGTTATGTGATTCATTGTTTATATGATATTATTTTTCATTATTTTAAAAAGTAAGGACAGTTTGATTTAAAACTTGGTTGGTCTAAGAAATTTTGCAACATGTTCAGGGGAAAGTAAGGAAGGCATGTGGGATGGTTTTTACATTTTTAATGTATGCTCTGTAAGATCAGAAAACCATGTCTAACCAAAGTCATTGGAGTTGTCAATGGAATCTGAAATTATTATTTTTCGGATTTCAGTACACCACATAACTTTCTTGAATCAGTTCTATTATCTAAATCTGATGACTCTTTGTTTATCCTTAAAAACTGATTTTAAAAGAGAAACTGTTAATAAAATATTTGTTAAGGCAATGCTATGAAAACATTAATATTGAGTTGACTCAGTTCATTGAGATATTGTATGACAATGTCTGATTAATTGAAGTATATTGCTTTATACACTGAAATTTAGGATAATATAAATGAAATGGTTTTTATTACCACTGCATATTCAAAAGTATTGTAACATATATATAAAATTTCATATTTTTTCAAAACTGTTCTTTTATTAGAAGAGTTTTTTTTAAATATCAGTTGATATATTCACTTTTCAGTAATGTTGGTGAAACATTTTTTTCTACAAGGTGTAAATGAATAAGTGCAAAAGATTTCATGATGTGCTTCCTCAAGTCATTTTATGACAAAAAGTTCCTATGAACATATGTTCTCAAAAGCTTCTTTACTGATGCACAAGGTGTTGAAATTTTCAAATTTTTTATGTTTTTTTTCTTCTGACTACTCAATTTTTTGAGCTATTTAGTTCAATGTTGCGCCATTTCAATTTGATCTCTTCATTTCCAAAGTTAGGTAAACTTGTTTTGAAATCTTATCATATTACATCACAGCAGGATTATTTGTATGTATGGTACACATGAAATTGATAATTTTTTTACACAAAAACAGTGGCAGATAAAAAACCGCAAGAAATATAAAAGACTGCAAATTCATAAGAGATTCATTTACAATTTTTGTCAATTGTCAGGGGCGTACTGAAAAAAAATTGTAGGCCCCTGAAAAAGTTCCACCCTATATGTTTGCATGATCATTTCTGTGATCTTAATATGAAGACTTCACACAATTTGAACTAAACATCTTCATAACTTTAGTAGTCAGAAGCATTTGCAGACATATATTCATAGGAACATTTCACCATAACATGATATGAGGAAACACATCTTAAAATCTTTGGCACTAATACACCCTGTATATTACTACTAACAAATTTTGTAATTCATTTGAAATTAAACGAGATGTGTTGCTTAGTGTCACAAGTTTAACAATTCGTCGCTTATTTTTTTACTTTTTTTTGTATGTTACCTGATTTCTTCTCCTGTGGTGAACCATATTGAATGAATATGGTCTTGTTTATTAGAGTATATATCCGGATTGGTGAAACTTCAAATTTTGGAAAAGAATTCTATTGGCAAAGTGAGGAAATTTGTGTATGAACACATGCGTGCATGGAAATCGACCAATATTTCTAATATTTTAGTCGATTTTTCGATAACTCCTTATGGATGTGTATAGTTTTTTAACGTTTAATCTATTAAGGAAGATCCCTAGGTGATCTCACATACTTTTCTACGACGTACAACTTGCAGTTTTGCAGAAAATCGCCGAAAATTCCAAAATTCTTATCAAAAATTTCATCGAAATGACATAACGGACATTTTCTCATAAATATTTTAATTCCAATGTAATAGTACAGTAATTTTAGGCACTGGAAGTTTTAATTACGAATTTGAAAATTTTCTATTTACATCTCAAGAATATAGGTAGTAAAGCATAGTATTTTCGGTTCCTTAAATCAATGAGTACCAAGCTCGTTTTGTTTGTATACCAGACAAATACCTATTTAAATGCAAATTTTTCCATTTTGCGAAGACGGTGCTTTTGGTTGTCACAATCTCCCGGCCTAACAAAAAATTCAGTGACAACACATGTCAAACTTTAAACTGCTATTTGGTGCGTTTATACACAGGGTGTTTAGTTATAGCAAACAAAATCACAAAGTAAAGTGATAGAAGGAGTTGCATTTATATGATGATTAAAATATAGGACGGGGTAGATGGTTGGAATATAGGGTGGACTGGACGTTTGGTGGCATAAAAATGTGAAATTAAAATTATATAGTGATTAAAAAACTGTTATATGATGTGGACATAAGCAAATCATATACAGGATGGTTGAAATATATGCTGGAGTTGAATTATATTTATACAGTGTGATTAAAAAAATATTTCTTTCATAGCCCATAAGAAGTTGCATAAAGTGTTTGAGAGGAATTAATGTTACACAGGGCGATAATATAAAATGTTAAAATGTAATAATTTATGGGTAGCCCACAAGGAGTTATATACTATGGGTGAAATAGAGGACGGATTTGACTCTGTAAATATGGGATGGATTCTACTCTGTCCTATAGTTTACAGAAGGCAGCTAACAAATTTATGCTTGTCCGTGGCCAGTCGTATGTACATGATGGTTGGTACATATGGCAGAGTGGATTTATCTATAGTTATACAGAGTTGTCAAAAAAAGTTGAAAAAAGGTTACATGGCGTGGTCCATAAGGCATAAATCTATTTTGGGCTTAGTAAGTCAATGCACACTAGTACATTTTGTAAACATTTACCTGTCAATTTAAATGAAAATGTATTATTGTGTAATGTTGAGGCTTTCGATGATACCTGCTTCTGTCTATTAAGGTTATACATACAACATAAAAAATAAAGAATGAAAACTGAGTTCAAAAAATCTAAAAAGTTGAAAATAAAACATTTAAAAAATATATATAACCGACTTCCACCTAGAACTAAAAAGCTAAAAATAATTATAACAAAATACAACTTTACCAAATAAATAACACATTCAATTTTGTTAGGTACCTACCCTGGAAGTAAAAAATGTAAACATTAAAAGGTGCTCATTCTGTACAAATTAATTACCTACCAATCTAGTATATTTTGAAGTCGATGCCAAGCAAATCTAAAATCCTTCATTTCATACTTTTCTACTACTTCATCAAACTTGATTGTTGCTTGGCACCGACTTCAAAAATATAGTAGATTGGTAGGTAATTAATTTGTACAGAATGAGCACCTTTTAATGTTTACATTTTTTATTTCCTGGGTAGGTACCTAACAACATTGAATGTGTTATTTATTTGATAAAGTTGTATTTTGTTATAATTATTTTTAGCTTTTTAGTTATAGGTGGAAGTCGGTTATATATTTTTTTAAAATGTCTTTTTAATTACCAATCATACTAAATTTCAGTCTCAATACTAGTCATTTTACATATAATTAATGTAAATATAATTCTGATGGCCAACAGGGTACATTAAATTTAGCATGCAAATTGACTATGTATATAGAGGCAACAATAATTGTTTTATTTTTATGTAAAAGTGAATATGTAATGTGTATGTAATTAACTTCTTATGTTGCTGAAATGTAACATTTTTGTTATTTGGTACATTATTTTTGCGTCTGTAGTAGCAGTTAAAGAGTCATTTCTGCTGTTCAGTCCCTAAAATATATTTTAAAGTGTGACTATATGTATATTCTTGTTTTTTAGCGATCTTAGCATACAGAACTTTGAGAAACTCACCAAAGAAATCTGTAAAACTTTTGCATATGGCTTTGCATTTGTTGGCTTTTATAATGTCTGTTATTGGTCTAAAAGCCGTGTTTGATTCTCACAACCTCACAGCAAAACCATTGAATAATTTATATTCTTTTCATTCATGGGTTGGTCTAATTACAGTAATCATTTTTTCTGCTCAGGTGAGACATTTCAAATATCACAATTTTCACTTTAATTTCACATGAAAAATGTGTAGAGTGCAATATGAAATTACAGTTTTCGAATTATTCCCACAGTGCATGCTAAATGATGATGGTTTCACTTTTTTCTTTGTGAATCTAATGTAAAAAAATCTAATAATGTTTTAAGTATATTGAAGAATGCCAACTAGAAATACATTGTTTTAGCAAGTGATGTAGGAACTTTGTTATTTATTAAAATCCCTGTTTTTTTGAACTTCTTGGGATATGTTGTATCTAATTCTAATATAAGTCCTCTATTCTCGTCTGAAAGTAAAATATGATTAAATTTAATAAATCTATGCACCCGATTCGTGTCGTTCATAGGCATGGTATGAAAATAGAGTTCATACAAAACTTGTTCACGGCGAAAGGGCCCCCTTTCAAGGTCAGAGTGTTTTTTTAAATGGCAACCTCTGTTTTTGACATCGGATTCAGGAAGAGCTGGAAATTTTATGTCTAAAGTGATGTTACTACAATTTTTTGTGACCTTCAGGAGGTCATTTCAAGGTCAAAAGCTGCAAAAACTAAAAACAGCTGTTTGTCACAATTTTTCATTTAAATAACAATGACAAAGGCACCTGAGTGATATATATATAGTGGCCCTGAGAAAGTTTTCAAGGTCATTTGAAGGACAAAGGGGAATTTTATTGTAAATTCTCGTTTATGACACCCGGTTTTAAAAAAGAGGCAAATTTATCGGTAGAGTTGGTATTTCTAGGAGACGTTCAGCGTAACAACCTCATTGGGCGGGTAGTCAGCCGTTTTTAAGGCAAAAAAATTAGACAAGGTACAACAATGAAAGTTGGATAGGAAAGGCAACAGCGGTAAAAAAATCAAGTAAGCAGAATATAACTTTGATGTAAGAAGCATGTTTTACATTTTACCAATATTTTCGGTAGAACAAATGTATAGAGATTGTTTTCTTATTTTATGCCTTATTAACGCAAGCATTAAATGAAATAATCGAAATAAGCAATAAGACTTCCTGGTCTCAACACCAGAGTCAATTGAATATATAAGACACCTAGACTTAGACTGATAAGTGGTGCTAAATTATTCATATTATTTATATTTTTTATTTTAGGATTTTTAGACTTACATTGTATTCATGCTATAATATCGATCTTTCAACTCCCATATATATATTGTATTTTAATTGATTACTTTTTGTGTCATATTTTATTGATAATAATATATAATAATAATAATAATAATAACAGAACTGAACAGAGAGTCGCAGATCAATATCGTGTCATCTTGAGAAATGGCCTTATTTCGCCTGAACAACTGGACGCAATAAAGAGCGAAGTGGAGCGCGAACTATTTGGTCGAAATACAATCGATCCAGAGCCTGAAACACCTTTGGCACAAAGAGCGGACGAGACTCAAGAACTACAGCAAGAATATAATGGAACAGATCCACTGACCGGCTCTTCCCAAACTAAGATCATCTAAGAAACTGGGTATCGTCTTGCAGGCTATGAACAAATTTATCTTGCCAACCTATATTTTAGGTGATAATACGTTAGAGTCGCTACACACACTCATCTACTGTGCTGCAACTTCCATCTGCAGAATAATTGGGGTCGCAGTAAGACCAAAGCAAGACCCATCCCAATTTAGACAAACCCCTCGAATACCACCTTGGCAAAGAAGACTTGAAGGGAAAATCAATTCTCTTCGGAAAGACGTTGGAAGACGACCGAGTACCAACGAGAAGTCAGGAACAACAGAATAGAAAGGCTTGTCAAGACTATCATGGACAATAACCGAATACACTCCCAGTGGGATGGAGAAAACATCACTTCTCAGCAGTGTCTGGACAGTCTACGACAAAAGCTCTCCGTCTACACAAGTCGATTGAGAAGGTACAAAACCAGTAACCAACGGAAACTAGACAACACACTCTTCCGACAATCAGAAAAAGGGTTTTATAGAAAACTTAACAACAACAATAATAATGAAGCCCCTAGTTACCCCAGTAAAACAGACATCGCGGAATTCTGGAAAACACAGCTTTTCACAACAATCTCCTATAACTCCAGAGCCAGCTGGATTAATGAGGAGGAGGCTGCATCTCAGAACTGTGAGGCCATGCAACATCAACCATTTACAACGGAAGATACATCCAACATAATGAAGAACCTCCATAACTGGAAAGCACCAGGACCAGATGGTGTACAAAATTACTGGATAAAGAAACTGTACGCAACCCACGAAACACTAACAGCCCTTATAAATGACGTAATTGCCCACCCACACCAGATGCCTAGTTTCCTTACGCATGGTGCTACATACCTCTTACCAAAGGACAACCTGTGTGCACAGGACCCAGCAAAGTACCGACCAATCACTTGCCTTCCAACCTTATACAAACTCATAACATCGTGCATTAATCATCGCATTTTCAAACATTGTGAACTGAACAACATAATTACTCAACAACAAAAGGGATGCGCGAAAAATTCGATGGGTTGCAAAGAACAACTGATAATTGATTCCGTTGTCTGCAATCAAGCCCACGCCAAACGACGAAATCTCTACATGGCATATGTGGACTACAAAAAGGCCTTTGATTCAGTTCCACATGATTGGCTCATTAAGGTGCTGAAACTCTATAAAGTGAATAATTGTATTATTAACTTTTTAGAACATGCCATGGCCACCTGGCAAACCAAAATCTCACTGAATGAAGCCAACTGTTCTATACAAACTGACCCTATTCCAATCAGAAGGGGTATATTCCAGGGAGACTCTCTTAGCCCGCTGTGGTTCTGTCTTGCCATGAACCCTCTCTCAAACAAACTGAACTCAACTAATTTTGGGTTCAGTCTCAAACGCAACAACGTACCAGCATTAAAGATAAACCATTTGTTATACATGGACGACTTAAAGTTGATGGCAGCTACAAAACAACAGCTGCATGGTATGCTTAAAATAGTAGAAGGGTTCTCTAGTGACATCCATATGAAATTTGGCCTAGACAAATGCCGAATTATTAATATAGTTAAAGGCAAAATACAGCAGGGGCACTTCCAAATGGGAGATGGCACCTCAATTGAATCTATGGGGGAAGGCTATACTTATAAATACCTGGGACTAAAGCAGGCTCAACATATTGATCACATGACTATGAAAAAGGACCTAACAGCAGAGTTTTATAGAAGGGTAAGACGACTGTTGAAAACCAAACTAAACAGTAAAAATCTGTTTCAGGCTATTAACACCTATGCGTGTTCAGTGCTCAGTTATTCTTTCGGTATAGTTAATTGGTGCAAGACTGACATTGAACAATTACAACGAAAAGTTCGAGTTTTACTAACAAAAGCTCAAAATCACCACCCAAAGAGCTCTGTCGAACGTACAACTTTGCCACGGTATGAAGGAGGAAGAGGATTGACAGATCAAAGTAAATTATTAGATCAACAAATTTCTATTTTGCGTAGTCATTTCCAGAAACTCCCAGAATTTTCTGATCTACACAGAGTTATGTGCCAGGTTGATGACTCAGCACCACTGCGACTGACACAACAACATGTCCAATTACACCACCAGACCACAGATCAGAAACTGCTGAAATGGAAAGAGAAGCCCCTTCATGGAAGACATATAAATGACATCAACCAAGATTATGTCGACAGTGTAGCGTCGAACTACTGGTTGATCTCTGGTCATATGTTTCCTTAAACAGAAGGCTTTATATTGGCAATCCAAGATCAAGTAATTCCAACTAAGAACTACCTAAAATACATCGTTAAAGACCCTTCCATTAACAACGATAGATGCAGGTACGGTTGCCAAACATCTGAATCTATCCAGCATATCACAGGAGGTTGTCAAGCGTTCGCTGCAACTGAATACAAAGAACGACACGATGCTGTGGCAAAAATACTTCACCAGGAACTAGCACTGAAACATGAGTTATCGCAGTCGGTAAGATTACCATACTATAAATATAAACCAGAATCTGTTTTAGAAAATAAGAACTACAAGCTGTACTGGGACCGCACGATACTGACCGATCATTCTGTTGCTCACAATAGACCAGATATAGTTTTGGCAGATAAAGTCTCTCGGAAAACAACTTTAATTGACATAGCAATTCCCAACAACAATAATATAAATATTAAGCAGGCTGAGAAAATAACCAAATATAGAGATTTGGAATTTCAAATAAAGACTCAGTGGAACATGAACAACACACGAACTGTACCAATTGTTATGTCAACAACAGGACTAGTCCCAAAACATCTATTAAACAATTTAAAATACCTCGGTCTGGACAAACCTCTTTACAAACAAATGCAAAAAGCCGTCTTGTTAGGGACAGCCCGGACGGTCAGGAAATTCATGGGAAACTGCCGTCACGACTCCAACCACGGGCCTGAAAACCTGGCAAGGGCTCCCACAGAGCTAAACCCTTTTGATATCTAGAATATCTGGGGTTTAGTGAATTTTCCCCTAAAGGCACTCATAGAGTGCCTTAGAGGGAGTGTGATGCCATACATTGTATGGTCAAGTCTGGATAATAATAATAATATTCTTTATTCCAAAATAATTAAATACACAAGCAATTAAAAAGAAAAGACGTCAACAAACAAACGGTTACAAGGTAGTAAGCAAAAAATTAAAACTCCAAGCACTCGGTTAGAGTGTAAGGCTCAACCTCATTTATGTAGTTAAAAATAGCTTTCTTAAAGCTACGAAGCATCCTCTGACACTGAATCGTAGCCGGCAACTTGTTGAATATTACAATAGTTGAATAAAAACACCCCTTTTCGAAAATGCAAAGCCGGTGTCTCGGGTACCTCAGATTTAATGTTCTTAATGAGTTGAGCCTCAAATCTTTAAAAAGCAAAATATTTTTTAACATAAACAATAAAATTTCATAAATATACAATCCTATCACAGTTATAATGTTATTTTCTCTAAAAACACCTCTGCATGACCTATAAATTTTGTAATAGCCTAGGTGTATGCCATACGCTAAATAAATAAATAATTATTGCATATCGTAAGAACGTCTGAAACCATTTATCCAGAAAACAAGAAAATTTAATTCAAAATATTTTTATATGACTGGGATGCGATAATTATCACTCAGGTGCCTATGTCATTGTTATGTATTCGAAAAAATGAGAAAATACGGTGTAAAAAACATTTAAAAAAACACTCCTTGCCTTCGAATGACCTGGAACATGAAGCTCAAAGTCAAAATTAATTGCACCAAAAGATGGCCTCTTTCGCCAGGACGAAGTAATTCGGGTGCATAGATTAAAATGGCCTACTCGGTTTAATCTGGTGTCTGTTTCTTACACAGAGTTGTATTAGTATTTCAAGGTCAAATAAGTGTTGTGTTGTCTAGAAACAAATGAAATCTTTGCATTTAATGCTATACTCATCGATTTTCGTATGTGTAAGTATGGGGTCCGTTAAGAAGCTTTCATTTCAGGAAAATAAGCAATATAAGATTATTTCCATAATATGTTTTTAGAACATAAAGAGATTGTGGCTCCGTGATCTAAATTGTATGTATATAAATATGGTGACAAACTATGTTATTATTGTTAACACTCAATATTTTCCTACAAAATCAGGACACTCTTAAAGAAAAACAATGCACACGTCTGAGAGTTGTAAGAAAACAGTTTTATATACTACTCTCTTCGAGGTGTCATTCTTTTGTACGCAAGACAATATATAACCTTCATCAGTTGCGCTTCCCACAATAGAATGTCGTCTAGAACACTTATTTATGTATTTGATACATAACAGTAACTTTTTAGACGCGAGATGTAAGACCGACATCGAAAATCCTAGGTGTCGTTCTTACATCTCGCGTCTACAAACTTTTATATACTGTTGTAAACACCGCTAGTAAATGCAAAAGCGGCAAAGACTGAACGTCTTCAGGGTTTATTGGGTTTATTCCACAGAGTTTGTTCTAATTGGTAGTTACATCAACAATGATAGTTACAAAATAAAATGGTAGTTACAAATGTCAATTCTTCAAGATAACATTGAAGTTGGTGCCAAGCAAGATTCAAGTTTGATGAATTAGTATATATTATGTAAATAATGTAGGATTTTAGGTTTGCTTGGCACCAATTCCAAAAATATACTAGATACATAGCTAGAAATTAATTGTACAGAATAAGCATCTTGTACATGTTTACATTCATTACTTCTGTATAGGTACCTAACAGCAGTGAATTATTTATTGCAGAGAGTTATATTTTGTTAATTATTTTCGACTTTTTAGTTCTACTTTGAAGTCGGTTAGTATTTAAAAAAAAGTTTCATTTCCAGTTTGCTTCATAAAATATATGATATAATCATATATTTTCTGAACCAAACTTTTTTGTCCTTTATAGTCATGAAAAATCTTTAGAATTGTATTCTTTTACTTAAAGTGTTTCATCTGTATTACATCTATTTCATGCAATGAGATTTTAAAACATTGACATATTTTTAGTTCCTTGGAGGATTTGTGAGTTTTCTGTATCCAGGACTGTCTAGTTCACTGAGAAAAGCTATTCTACCAATTCACACAGCTTTTGGTACAGGTTGCTTTGTTTTAGCCATCATTAGCTCTGTGACAGGACTAACTGAAAAAGTGATTTGGACATTGTAAGTATTGTTTCATGTGTTACCACAGAAATGAAGGATTGAGCTAAAATAAAAGTTAAAAAACCGGAATAATTATATGTAATGTGAACCTCGAAACTTTGGAATATCTATGGCAACTTTCTCTAGTTGAAAGTCTTTTGCACAAATTCTCAAATCTGAGAACATTTATTGTAATTATTCTTTCATAATGGCAAACACAAGCTCATAATTGTGTTTAGACTATAACTCAAACTTGCTCTCTTGGATTAAAGTCTGGACTTCGTGTTGGCCAAGCTATAGATTCAATGTCACCTTCCAATAGGTAATCTCAAACTACTCTGGCTATGTGAAGTCGAGCATTATTGTGTATCTGAAAAAAATGACTGATACGCAAATGACACATGTTCCTCAAAGGTGTTCAGTATACCGCGTTCAACAATAAGACTTCCATTATTCACCACCTCCAAGTCCGTGCATGCTGTTAACGAAATACCTTCCATCTATTAAAGCGGTATGTTGCATTGGCAATCCGCTATTTGGCGTATCCTGAAACAACGTACTCTCCAAACATCTCAAAACGGAAAATTTATTCGAACAACGTTGCCATTTATTTCATTTGTATCAAGATCATACCAACGAATATAGACTCTTATAGAAGCGCACGTCTTATGGAGAGAATGTCTTGTGTTTACATGTTAGGATGTTACCCACACGATGGGGGCGCTGGTAGTTCAGTTAATGTGTCATGTATATACAATATTATTGAAATACCAAACAGTAGAAGCGGTAGCCGAGCGCTTAAAGCGTCCGGTCACTAATCTGATGTTCCTGGGTTCAAGACCCAAGAACAGATTTTTTTTTTGGTTTTTAAACATATGTCTTTATTAAATAATTTGATGAATCAATTTTATGTACCACTTTCATTATTTGCATTAAAATATTTCGTTAATATTGACAAAAAGATCATATGAAGTATTTAATAGTTGCAAGTTGGTAGTCTTTTAATGCGAGCGCAAAAATCGCGCCAAACCAACAGTTTTTTATTGGCAGGTACCAAAACTGTATATCATTACAGTTTATATATTGTAAAATCTTATAATAGAGATTTAATATTTACTTAATTCAAGTGTAGATAGATTTCTTCGACATTCTTCTAATATTTATTTAGATGAACAAACACTTAATCAATATCTATACTTGAATTCAATAAATATTAAATCTCTATTATAAGATTTTACAATATATAAACTGTAATGATATACAGTTTTGTTACCTGCCAATAAAAAACTATTGGTTTGGCGCGATTTTTGCGCTCGCATTAAAAGACTACCAACTTGCAACTATTAAATACTTCATATGATCTTTTTGTCAATATTAACGAAATATTTTAATGCAAATAATGAAAGTGGTACATAAAATTGATTCATCAAATTAATTAATAGACATATGTTTAAAAACCAAAAAAAAAAAAAATCTGTTCTTGGGTCTTGAATCAGATTAGTGACCACTTCTACTGTTTGGTATTTCAATAATATTGTATATACATGACCCATTAACTGAACTACCAGCGCCCCCATCGCGTGGGTAACATACTAACATGTAAACAAGGGACATATTTTACTTAAGGCGTGTCCTTCTATAAGGTTCTATATTCGTTGATCATACTGACATTTCCTCAATATTCAATATGGAATATCTAATAAATAAACAAAAACAGATCTAGATATTATAGTAGAAATAAAGTACTTTTAACGCATCAAATACTAATATGTAGTTATTATGTCCCTGTATTTTCCCTATTGGTTCAGACAATATGGCTAAATATTATAAGCTGCAAAAATCATTTCTTACAGATGTAACAAAAAACGTATTGTAAATTCAGTCATTTATTTTATAAAATATTGCAGTGAGACTATTAACACTGTTATATTGCAGATAAATGGTTGAGAGGTTTCTGAAAGCAGTTAGTTTGAAATATATTTGAATTGTTTCTGTGCAAAGTCTGTTTTACATGGTTCATAAAAGAGTTTATAACTATTATTTATGTATAAAACCTATGTTGTTATTTTGTCATAAGCTTCCCTTACCACATTACAGTATATGGAAGATCCGATTAAACAATGTAAACTAGAATAGCCTGTGGTGGAAATTCGACCAATTGTGTCAATTCCTAACAAAATTTAACTTGTTTTTCATATGTAATTAATAGGACTTTATTTGTGTCCACATTCTTATATATGTAATATAAGGTAAGGCAAAGAGGCAGTATGTGGAAGTTAAAGACCAAAATTTACTTAACATGAAATTTCTTAAAATTCAATAATTCAGCTATTAACCAGCAGAATAATACAACAAATAAACGTAAATAATAATTCCATTTGAATAGAAATTGCAAAATAATCTGTTTTATTTTACTACTAATACTTATTCAATTTCTATTTGTACATTTAATTAACAGTACATGGATGACCGAGCTTGACTCGTAAATTCAAAAATGATTATGCATATATACATATACTCGGACATTTTCTCTAATTTTTGTCAAGATGAAATGATTCAGATTAATTTCAATTCTTTAACACTTATTAAAATACTCATTATAAATCACACTTTATAATATATTTCCACCACCCTGTATATGTAACTGCCTATGGACTACCCAATATATATAATGCACTCTGTGTATGCAACTGCGTATGGGCCACCCAATAAAATATTAGGGTTCTAATATATCTGGAATCACCATGTATAATTATAATCTACACCTCATATTTCACTCAATTTATATATGCATGCATATGTAACTGCTCAAGGCAACTTCATTGTGTGCCTCAAATTAACATGAGAACACATAACTGTTTTCCTTTAAAATCTTGAAAGGTTCAACTGTAAAAATGTAATGGTAGAAAAATATCAAATAGTGATTAAATTGAATTATAAGATCCTACACATCAATTTGTATTGAAATAATTTTTCAAGAGCAGATTCATTCTCAAGTAGATCACCAAATCACCCTGTATTGAACGCTCTGAAATTTCAAACCGCTATCATAATTGTCACAATCTCGTTCTTTCTCGGTAGTACGATTTATCCCGATTTGTAGATGCCAAAACCCCGCAGTGGAATTTCGACAAAATCGGATTGCCGTTTGCGAGAATTAGATATAAATGAGATAAACAAACATTATATGTATTATATTATTAGATAAATATGTAAAATATATATTTGCAGCATATCACATCTCATTAAAGGAACATTAATTTTTGACTGAGATGAGTTGTTAAAATTAATTTAAAAGAATACCTACCTTATATCAAATAAACCTACAAAATGATTCCTCTTATTTGATTACTAATACTGTAATACTTATTGAAGTTTCATTTGCACATGGCACAAATGTAAATAATTAAAAGTATATTTGCATATCATCTTTTGATAATAGATGCATATGGTTTTCAAAATATTAGTAAATTGTTATTAGATTTGTGAGAAATTCATAACTGAGAGAATGTACATACACAACTCATGAAGTTCAGAAATCAAATATTATCAATTAGCTTTAGAATCTCTAAATAGTGTACTTATATAAAACTTTCATTTGGATTGTTCTGCAAATACGTAAACTTCTTATAAACACATTCAATTTGGTACTTAAACAGTTGCTGTCGTCATCGTTTTTGTAAAAAAGTAAAGTCAAATGAATGGAAAAGAAGGTTTTAGAGCATACATCTTTGTAAAAGTCGATGATTTTAGTAATATTTATACTTTGCTAATTGGGTTTTTACCTGTCGACTGCTGTCAAATTTCGAACACTAGATTAAGGTTAAGCTACTTGTTCATAGTGGGCGCCATTATTTTTAAATTTCTTATTTTTAAAAGACATAATAAAGATTTATATATTTTGCACTGAAGATCAATAGCTACTTAACAAATCAAAATTTAAGTAAATCGGTAGAGGGACAGGGGAGAAAATGGTACCGAACCGTTTTGTCTTTGCCTATTTATATATAATAAGGTACGGTTGATACTCAACACATTTTAATCTACTTTTATTTGCATTGTTTACAATAATTTGCAATGTTTAGAATAAATAATAACAGTACGTGTGTGTATTTATTCAAGTAAATTAGATACTACTGATATGGAAACCTCACATGCATAAAACAGCAAAAATCTTACGTTTTAAGGTATTTGGAACGTTTCTTGTTTCAGGATATACCGTTTCTTTGCAAACTTCTACACTTACTACAAGTTTACAATATGATGATCAACTGTACAAAACTTATGCTAATATTTTTTCAAAAGCTTTCTATAATACATTACAATATTTGAAAGATCAGATTATAAATTGTGAACTATTTTATACCTCTAAGTCACATGTATTTGCAGGTAGTGGCCTCTATTAAATATTCTTTGATTTAATTATTGCACCAAAAGTAACAATATTAACTTTTTTCCTAACTAATCCTTAAGCATTTTTGCCTCATTTCGACTGTTTGGAGAAATATTTGATACTTGATTTAAATATCGTTCCCCAAAATTATTCAGCTGATTGAATCATCCTTAGTTTGTTTTCGCATTCTTTAATGACCTTGCATTACTATTTTTCCATCCAATAAGGTAAAGTTGAGACCATTTCTGAAGTGTTCACAATTACATAGTACATGACTGTATTTACTTAAGAAAATATCATGAACACAGATCATACAGAGAGAAGTCTAGAATTTAATCGGAATATATAAGAATTTCTACAACTATGGCAAGCTCACGTGCATAAAACACCAAAAATTTTGCTTCTTGTGGTGTTGGGAACGTATGCCGTTTCAGTACAGGGATTCTGTAACTCGTTAAGGTCGACACGGAACAGAACATGATAGATTTGTTAGCGCAGAGACCAGTTGCCAATAATTCCCAAGGTTTGAAAACTTATCCATTAATTGAATGTTGGCACACCCAACTGCCAAGGTTGCTGATTCACGGAAAAGTTTTCAAATCGTTGGTATTATTGGCAACTGTAACCTGTAAGTCGTTCTATTATACCGTTACGATAGAACGCAAAAAAGAACATAATAGATTTGTTGGTAAAGACCAGCTGCTAGTAAGTTCAACGATTTGAAAACTTCTCCGCGAATCAGCGATCTTGACAGTTTACCCTGCAAACACTCCGCACAATACTCCATTCTGATCATTACCAACAAACCAAACGATTCGAATAAACACAAAGATTTAATAACTTTGCGTTCTATCGTAACGTTATATATGGGGCAGTTGATATGCATTTAGTTATTATTATTTGCTGTATTTTAGTTATATAGACTTTTTTTTCAGGGGAGACCACTACTCCCAATTTGTTTCCCAAGGATTCGTTTTTAATTTCATCGGAGTCTTCATTGTACTGTACGGCGTCATGGTGCTTTATCTCGTCAACGATGTCGATTTCAAAAGAGTCGCAATGCCTGAAGATGAAATCACACTTGCCCATTCGGAATAGAAAACGCTATGGATTACTGGTACCTGATCTTAAACGAACGGTATATCATGACAACTCCTGGATAATATTGTGTAATATTGCCTGAAAATATGTTTCTTTTGAATGATCCCTTAATGTACTTAATCGAGTTTAAAGATGATTCTTGCCAGTATTGATGAAAACTAGCACAAAGATTATTTGATCTGCGAAAATAATGATGTTAAGCGTATTCATTCCAAATGATTTTTCATAATTCTTAAATATATTTTGTGATAACTTCGACGACTTTCCAAAAGGTGCTATAGCAATTTTTAGTTTATGATCTATTAATAGAGTTGTTGAGCATAAAAACTTTGCATACGGGCACCAGCTGGAAAACAATGTATCTGCTTTTTTCAAACTTTGGAAATGAGTGAAAATTTGTCATTACCAAGTGGTGTTATGCCCTAAGAACTCAGAAAAAAAATAAAAATCAAAATTTGGTTACTTTAGATGGGGCCAATAACAGAGAAAATGTCTAGATCTGTTTATCCTGGTTATCCTTAGACTTTGAGATTTGACAAGAATATCAACAACTTTTATGCTTTTATTTTATAATCATGCGCATTTTCAAGACCGTAGCCAGACAATTTTTTTGGGTTGATTGGATAATTTTTTTCGGGTTGTGGCTGGATATTTTTTTCGGGGGGAGGGGGGGATGGATAATTTTCTTAGTTTGGTGATGGGCTGCTTAGGACTGCAAAATTTGTTCATGTATTTTCAGTATATATAAAAATATAAATATAAAATTTTGACTCACTAAGAACTTTTGAAATTAATATTAATATTATTTATTATATTTAATTGATTTTTATAATCTATATATATATATATATATATATATATATATATATAATTGCTATAGCGCTTGATGGAAGGTTGTTTAGTATTTGACTGTAAAATTCATAATGAATCTATTTTTTTTAATCCGGAATATTTTTTAGACTATAACTGTTGAATTTATTTTATGTATAATTTATTTTAAGTGTGTGATCATAATATCTTAAATCGCAGCTGCTATTCAGTGAAATCTCATTTTATTGGTGCTTCAAATTACTTAGCCAAAGGAAAGGTGCTTGTTATATTTTTTCTTAGAATATTTATATTTATGTTTGTTTAAATATAAAACGTGTGAAATCCTATGAATATATACACATGTGAAAATATGTAACTATTTATTAAATATAAAGCAAATGAATAACTTATTATTTCTTAAAAATGCCCTATTACACAATTTATAGAGATCAATATATCTTAGTCTTTCCTTATTCCTTAGTAACCGCAGACTTTATTTATGACAGCTTACGAAAATATAGTTCTTACTGTTTGTTCGGAGAGACCAGCGAATCAGCAGCAATCTCGACTGTTGACTCGGCCAGCACTTGCCCGAAGAAGTTATGAAATTGAAATTATGGGTAACGTCTCCGAACAAACAGCTTCCGCCATATTGCTGATAGTAGACTGAAATTAATTTAACGGACCAATTCAAACTCTGATCTTTTTATCTACTCTTACTTCTACTTAAAGAATTTTAGGTACGACTTGTTAAGGTACCTCTTAATCTGCACGTATGGGTCCGCTATTTTATTTGGATACTCCCTGTTTTCCGCAGTTCTTCGAAAATTAGTTGAGTGAAAAAGTACTTTCTGAACTGGTTACGCTCTTAGAGCATCTACTTTCTATATATCTTAGAGCAATAGAGACAGTAAGAGGCTATTTCCAGTGAGTAAATACATCCTTATTGGCAATTTCACGCGATTGGTAGGTGCAGCCAATGAACTACATATAGCGAATAACTCATTGGATGCAATACCCAATCGAGTGAAATAGCCTCTTGCTCTCTCTAATTGCCCTCTCTTTCTATTTTGGCACGGTATTAGTGCATTGCAGGCTATCTCGAGGTGTATGCTCTAATCAGTTTGTATGCCGTCTCCAATAGTACGTGCTCTAAGATTGTTTAAATTCTTATCTTGTGCTTGTCACTATTTGACTTTTGGGCACTTTTGTCTTGTCTGTCAATGACATATGACTGAAATGTGAAATGTTTATGTAAAAATAGAGGGAAATTAAATAAGTGATTTCTGAGAATTAAAATACTGGAATTCATTATGGCAACAGCAAAAATCATAGAATTAGATGAAACCAATACCTGCAAAATGTATAACACTTGCACATTAGTTCTAATACTTTTAATTTAAAAATATTGTTTTTATTTTAGTTGTGACAATGCATTGGCTGTTTATTCATGCCCAAAATGCAAAATAATCTATTGCTCATTAGAGTGTTATCGTTCAAGATCTCATTTAGAATGTAGCGAAAACTTTTACAAAGAAAACATTTTGGAAGAATTAAAACTCGATGAAGCTAGTAATAATTCTGAAACTAAAATGTTAGAAATTCTTCAGCGAGTTTATGAAGGGAACAATATTTTGTCTGATGAAGATGATTTAGCTGAACTAGTTGATTCTAATTTAGATCTTGAAGATTGTGATCTTGATTCAGATGATGAGCCAGAACAGCTTGATATAGCTGATCGATTAGCTGGTGTAAACCTAGATGATGCAGAAAAGGTTTGGGAAAAACTAACAGAAGATGAAAAACAGGATTTTGTTGCATTTTTGAAGTAATATCTTTAAAATAAAACCATTTAAAACAAGGAATGTAATTATGATTTACAGGTCTGAAGATGTTACAAAACTAATACCTCCTTGGGAACCTTGGTGGTTGTATTATACTGATGGTAAAATTGAAGATTTGTCAGAGAAGGACAAATTCAAAGAGAAGTGTCCTGCTATTTGTGATATTAAAGACTTCACTGAGCTAACGGTAATTATTCACAATTCTTATTTATAATTTGCAAATAAAATGTGAATCTTTTAGAAAAAGGAACCTGCTGATTGTGTTAAATACAATTTAATAAATATATTAGCTTCTTATGCATTGACTGTCAGATATTTCAATGGGGAATATTTGGATTTTGTAAATGAAGCAATCAGTTGTATTGTTTCCCTATCTTTAACATTACAAAATGGCCAAAATTTTGAAGATTTTGAGACTGCAATCAAATCAGTGGAGCAAGAGTGTATAAATGTAAGTTTTCTAGTAAACAAAAAGTTTTTGAATTTTTTTTATTAATATTACCCTATATTTGTTAGTGAAATATTTGAGGCCTGATGTGCAATAGAAAAAATAAAAACATAGTTTTTATTCTATATATTGCTCTTTCTTTGAGACAATATTAACCCTTATCCACTGTAGTGCAATTATTGTGTCACATTTTCAATTATATATAATTTGGTCAAGTGCGAGTTGGACTCACACACTAAGGGTTCCATACCATTCCATACCTTAACTGGTCATCCGTCGCCGGTTACCGGTATAATATAAATATACGACCGATACTCTGAATTTCCTATCATTCACCTGATGACGATAGCAGATACACAGCTATTGAAACGTTGTGAGATCAACCACTTCAAGACGATGGAAGTTCAAGGAAACTTCGAGGAATCTCATTAGTTGGTATACATTTAACATAGGCTCCAAGATCTTGAAGGGTATAACGTATTCTCGTAATGTGGTCTGTCGTTTTTGTGAGCATCCAGTTCCTCAATTTATCTTTTACCATATCTAGATGGAACAATTAATTCCTCATCTTTGAACTTACCAATACATGAATGAATAAAGCTTATTACTCCAACACTACCTAAATAAACAATATTTAAGCATATGGAGTAAAACAATAGATGGGAATTGGTCAATTAATAGCCTTGATTCTCCCAAACTTTTGGGTAGCTGATATAATTCAAATTTTATATCAATAAAAACATCATTGAGGTGAAAAGGATAGAAATTAAGGCGGGTGATGACTCGACCAGGCGTGTCGGGTCGTTAGACGGCACCCTTTTTTAATAAAAAAAGTTACAATTTATAATATGCCTATAAAAAAATCTAAGTAATTTTAATATCAAAATACAAGAATATGTGCATTTTAGTCCCTATCTATGTTGCTAAAATCTTTGCTTTACAATTTTTTTTAAATTTTATATCCTTAATCTTTAATTAGATATGTTTTAAAGTCTTATTATACTTCCAAAATATTGAGTTTTATTCACCTCTCTACGTTTAAATTCGTGTGAATCATAAAAATTCATTCCAATGAATTACTATGTTTACATATGGACGTCGAGGTTCCTTCAGTCCACTTCAGTAACTTTGCAACAAAAATTTTTATTTCCCCATCATTATTTATTTTCCCCCAAAATTTCCTCACAATATATTTGATCCCCAAATTTTCCCCAAAAATGTTATTTTTCCCCAAAATTGGGGAAAAAATCCCCAATCTGGCAACCCTGATGGTACAAAACCTATATTTATATCTAGTAAATGTCCCCCTCCAGGTTATCAGTATTTGGCATGTAATAATAAAAATAAAAACCAAAAATATTTCCTTATAGTAATATTTTTACACAAATGATGTATGAATTTTATTTCAGAGTAACTGGATTGTAAAACATGACAGTGAAAACATCAATATCATGAGAGAAGATGTCGATAAACTGCTTAAAGGACCAAATCCTACTGAGCATAATTTTTATGTACTGTGTGCCCTTTCAGACATTCATGCTTTGCTTAATGAAGCAAATACATCAACTAACGAAAGAAATGGGAATTTTGGGAAGGTATTTCCTAATGAATATTTTCCAACTGCCAAATTAGAAAGCCCAAGTAAAATTAAAAATCACCGTAGGAAGATTGAATATTTTCTGTCATATGCTAAGCACCATTTTAAAAATTTATAGCAATAATTTTGTAAACAAATTATCTTTATAATTTTGACTTAAACCTAAATATATCGATTTATTATTATTATATATTTTACTAAATTACTGAAGTCTTTTTTTTTTTGTTGCCAACAATTTTCTTCATCCCAAAAATAGTAAAATAGAAACCAATCTAATAACACTTTGACATAATCTGTTTTGAAATGGTGAAACAATTTTACGTACTATTTAATGTATGTTCTGTATGTATAGGGTCCGCCAGTGAAGCAAAAAATTGTGTATGTTATATTTTCATCAATTATCAGAATTTTATCGATCTGAGTCGAGCAATATATAGGTTTCGAAAATAACGCAGATTAACCGAGTCATTGGGTTGAATATCTTCTGTAAAGTTCGGTTTCTTGTCTTGTAATATTCGGACAAATCAGAGGTTTGACTTGGAAGGGTTCAAGATGTGGCTAGTTTGTATAAGAGTACCCGGAAAAAGTTCTCTTAAAGCTACTATTAATACACAAATTGTATAAGTTGAGGCCCCATCCTGCTGTAAATTAATAAATTTTAGATTTCGTAAATTCCTCAATCCTCGTTAGGTACTTTGTCTTTTGGGTTCCCTGTTAAGTTGGCTACAGTTTGATTGGTCTTGAAGACTATCTTCATTTGATGTCGGTTTAGAATCCGTACTATTTTGTCACTGTTTTCTCGAATATAGAAAGGCTTTTCGGTGTTGTCAGTTTGTTTCTGACTAAGCTGGTTTTGTCTAAGAATTTGTTGAAGATTATAAAGTTTATTTTGTCCAGTCATTGTCCGTTAATCGGATAGATCTAGGAGCCAAAGATTTTATTACAGAACTCAATTGGGCAGGGTGATAGTATGATTGGGCATTTATGTATCGATTGGTGGGTTGGTTTCCTATAGACGGTATGTGAGAATTTATCATTATTTTTAATTAATTATCGTATGGCTCAATAACATGACAGTAGTAAGAGATATAGATAAAGTGAACAACGGTGTACAAATAATGGTATACAAAACAAAAGCAGATTACATTACATATAGGTATACATTAAGATACGTAACAAGTTAAAGTACTTGATGGTCCAGTCCTTTTATCAAATTCAGCGGTGTGGTTATGAGGAACCTATCTCGCGGTCTCCGGAACGCTCGCAGCTTACAGTCTCTCACGATGTGGTTTATAGTTTGGCGGGTGCGCTACAGTCACATAAGGGAGATTGCACATAGCCCCATTTATGAGTTCGCACATCTGCCGTGGCCTGATCGGACTCTATTAAGTATTATCCAGGAGGTAGGGCTACTCCCATAAATGCGCATTGTGAGTGGTGTTCAGCAAAATCTTACCATTGATTTAAGGAGTTGGAATTGTTGGTTCTAAGCGCTTTTGCATCTCTTATTGGCGGTTGTCGGGATTTGAGTCGGTTTATCTGCAGCGGTAGGATTGCTTGATGGATCATCAGTTTGCTGTTGAACCTGATCTTAGTATAACATTCCTTCGGATCTGCGGTGGGGCTATTCCAGAGAGTACTGGCAGCCATTGAGTTGGGTTGTCTTTATTGCGCCTGTGATGAGTCTCATAGTCTGGTTTAGTTGGACTTCAATTAATTTGGTGTGGTGGCTGTTTAACCACACTGGCGCACAGTACTCAGCACATGAATAGACAAGAGCTAGGGCACTGGTTCGTAGAGTGGGAGCCGTAGCTCCGCACGTCGTTCCACAAAGCTTTTGGATAATTTTGTTACGTGTTCTTAGTTTTCCTGCAGTGTTTGTGTGGTGTTTTTTGTAGCAGAGGGTGCGATCCAACGTTAATAAAAGGAAGTTTCAAAGTGTGCTGTGAGAAAAAGACTAAACGAATGTAGTCGTCGCAACGTAAGCAAGATTTGTATTTCTGATCCTTGAAAAAGCCCCATACAAGTATGGGCGAAACCTCGAAATTTTTTTTAGATATGTTGGTTAAGATACATAAATAAATTAATTCGAAAAAATGACGGGTCCAAATCCTGAAAAAGTAGAATCAGCTATCACTCCTTAAATTAAATAATTGGTCATTGTCAGCTAGTAAATTTGAACACTTTTATTTTTTCTTATTCTTTTTTTACATTTATACCTTTCAGTTGATTTTTTTGGTTTAAATGAATAGAAGTTTTTTACCGACAACAAATCATTTTCCATTAAGATCATTTTTAGACCAGAGCTGAAGCTTTCGAAAATGGTAAAAGTGAAAAAAATAAATAATACTAGGATGAAACCTGTTGGAAAAGAAAGAAAATCCAACAAAAATGAAAGAAAATATAATTTACGGGCGATCTGAGGTCTGGAAGTGGAATGGGGTGAGTTTTTAAGGGTAAAAAACGGTTTATCTCGATTTCCGGCAAAACTACAAGTCCTATGAAATAAAGTTAAATGACAAAGTTGTAAGTAATAAAAAGATCTACAACTTTTATGTTTACCCTTTTTTCACATAACCTCAAAATTTATGTGAAAAAAATAAAAGAAAAACAAGTTTTTGGTTTGGATTTTGCTGAAAACTTACCTTTTTATGACCCAAACACACAGTATATTTTTTTATTATTTAAGATATTTATTTTTTCACTTTATTTTGAAAAAGCACCCTAATTTTCAATCGAAAATTCTCTTGTCAAAATATCTGCTTTTTTAAAAAGTCGTTGGGCTTTTTGTTAGTTGAAATCTCTACTTTCTTATGGTGTAAAAATACATATATGGTAAATGTTCTCAGAAAATGCAAACAACTGCTACGAAGTAACAGGTAGTAAGGCCTAGACCCTCCTAGCCCCTTTCCACTTCTCTATGAAGTATGAAATACCTTTTGATGGTCTAAAATTTTCCGTGGGTCACTCAGGTATATAAGTGCCCACACAGCATGAAATATTTCTAAAATATTTATGCAATATTTCTGGTTTGATTTGAAACATTTCAAAATATTTCTTGAAATATTTCTCAAAATATTGTAGATGTCTGCGACAAAACCCCATATTAAGAAATATTAATATTTTATGTAAATCATATTTAGATTTTTAAAAAGCACTTTTCGTAAGTAATATTCGAAAAGATTGTTGAGGGTCTTGCAAAATATTTTGTCTAAATTATTTTTGAAAATTTTTCCAAAATATTACTATATTCATGACTAAAATCGTATTTCCGAAGAACAAAGTGTATAAGGCAATTTCGTAAATATTGCCCGGATAATACTGACTGTCCGTAAATGTTTCCTCTAAGATTTCTGAAATAGAGATGTTTTGATAACCAATATTGTAGAAATATTTCATTAAATATTTCTTAGATTTTCATGTTTGGGTGTAATCTGAAACTAGCAATAACTAGCCCTCTAGGCATATCATTTAAAGAAGGTTATATAATTTTCTCAAAATATTTTAGATGTGTTGTTTGTCAAAAAAAATTTTGAGTTATGTCACATATTTGGGAGAGAAAACCGAATATTTTTCTACTTGCTATTTTTTGTTTATCAATGTAACATGGAACCTTACGGTTTTCGAGTAATTAAAATAAAAATTTAATGAATAGCTCAGAATTGTACATAATGATTAAACAAAAATTCGCATTCGAATGAAAGTAAAGATTTCAACGAACAAAAAACCCCGTTGAGACGTGAGACTTTTCGATGGACAATTATGGTGCTTTTTCGATATTAAGTCAAAATAAGGGGGAAAATAAATATTTTAAATAAAAAAAAACAGTGTGTTTTGGATATAAAATAGTAAGTTTTCACCAAATTTTGTGATTTTTTTTTGTAGAAGATAAAAATAAACAGCCAAAAAGTTGTGTTTATGGATTTTCCACATAATATTTTGAGGTTATGTGAAAAAAGTGTTAAAACAAAAGTTGTAGATCTTTTTATTACCTACAACTTTGCGATTTAACTTTTTTCTATAGAACTTGTAGTTTTGCCAGTAATCGAGATAAACCGGTTTTTACCCTTAAAAACTCACCCCCGTCCAATTCTCGACCTCACATCACCCGTAAATTATTTTCCTTTTATTGTTCTTGTATTATCTTCCCTTTCCAATGGGTTTCATCCTACTATTATTATTTTTTTGTTTAAAAAATTATCGAATCTGATTTATATGCAATTCTTCAAAATTGCCGAAAAAATAAGCAATATTTTATTGGAACTTTTATAATAAAAACCTCCAAGTGAAGAATGCGATTAGTAATTCCATGCATAATTTATAATTTATTGGCACGATCATCTGTTTCCTGAACATTTTTTTTCGACATTGCATTTGGCTATTTATAAACGATTTATTTTAATTACAAGCAATAGTATTTAGATCAGTCTTACTTAATACCTTTGATAAACTTCATTGTGCAGTGTTGAGGTAATCAAAATGTCAGAAATCAAAGAGTTCGAAAGTGTTGAAAATTCCTTGAGGCAACTACCTAGAGAAGACTGGGATAAAGTTAGGAAAATTCTATACGGAAATGACACCAGTAAGTGCATATTTATCTTTCTCAAATCCTTACTTATCCTGTACTGAGCTTGAATTTAAATTCATTGAATACCTTTCTTATAGTGAGATACAACTTTCCGAGGAAACCAAAGAATTGGCTACAAAATACAACATAGAGCTTGTAGCTTGCGGTTTCAATTGCAGAGAAGAACAAATGCGAAGTCCGAAGAGAGTGAAAGTTGGGCTATTTCAGCATAAACTAGTCCCGTTTCCAACTTCTACACCTATACAGGAACTAAAGTATGCGCTGTTCAAGTTTGCTAACAAAGCTGTACGAATTGCAGCAAGAAGTGACGTGAATATATTTTGTTTTCCTGAAACATGGAGTAAGTAACTAAAATCGTAAAACAGCGGATATATTATCTCAGATTTTTTTTTAAAGAAGCGAATGTAAAAAGTTTTAAAATTTATCAAAGATTACTTTTTAGTTGCTCCAATCCTTTTTCAAAAACAATTTGCTCTGCACATTTCACTAAGAAATGAAATTTTTAATTTTTGCATTATGTCGAAAACTTGATATTGTTCTCTATAAATTCGCATCAAAAATAGTCATATAATTCTCTTCATATAACTGTTCATTTACAGGTAAAATGTGCTTTTTAAGATTTTAACTTTCACCTGTTTCGGGGGTTTATTATCAAGTCTTCTCGGTGTTTAATTAAATTGGGTATGTAAGTCGATTAATAATGCAATATTATGATATTTACCAACCGGATATATTTTTTTTAAATAAAAGTACCAAATTTTTTTCGAAAGATAAATGTAAAACAATCCAAACTGTCCAAAATGTGGATCAAACTGAAAAACAAATACTCTTTGTTTTTCATTTTTCTACTTATTACTTTTATGTTTTTTTCGGCAATAACACCACAATAGAAATAAAACGACGTATATTGCAGGAATACAAACGTTTCAAAGTCTATTCTGACTTCGTTGTCAATGACTTTATATTTATTGATGTAGATTGCAAAATGAAAACGATGACTTTTACCAACAGGATTTTGGCATGGCCATGGGTTCTTGTCTCTGACCAGCATTAAGTAACATATTTATGGAAAACTTTGAACAAGTAATTTTATCAAAAAAAAAAAACCTTTAATTTGGTGGCGTTACGTTGACGACATTTTTGTGTTTTGGGAACACAATCTTGAAGAACTAGATAAATTATTAAATTACATAAATAACAAAGGTGTAGCTAACTATCAAATTTACCGTAGAAATTGAAGAAAATAACAAACTATCTTTCCTAGACATATTAATAACAAAAACAGAATCTTCATTCGGAACAGAAGTTTATAGAAAACCAACTCATACAAATAGATACCTAAATTTCAATTCAAATCATCCGAATACAGTAAAGAAAGGTGTCATTAAGTCATTATATGGTAGAGCAAAGACCAACTGTTCTGATGATAACAAATTCAACAAAGAAAAAATAATTATAAAAAATGTTCTCACTGGAAGCAATTACCCCACAAAATTTATCAACAAAGAATTAAACAGATTTGAACAGAAAACAAATCTTCCGAATCAACCCAGAACTTCTCTTAACACTACTACTACTCAAGACAACAACATTTTTTTGTTTACAGGAAAAATACAACTATACCATATATACAGGGTCTGTCAGAAAGATTGAAAAGAGTGGGCAACAGATTTAATGTTAAAACAACATTCCAAACCAGAAATACACTGAAATCTTTAATATCGAAAACATCACAAACAAAACCTAGAACTCAAAAAAGGGCTGCATATATAAGAGTCCTTGCGAACAAATAAATTTTATATTGGAGAAAAATCGAGACCATTAAACGTACGAATAAATGAACACAAGAATTACATAAAGAAACGACAATTTGAAAAACCAAAAATTTGTGAACATGCTTGGGACCTCGGCCATAAAATACAATTCGACAATTCAACTATATTTCACAAAGAACAACATAACACAAAACGAAAAATAAAAGAGTCGGCCTTAATTCTTTTGAATGAAGACTATTGTATCGCTTCTACTTCTGTAGAATTTAATCGTATCATCTGGTTACCGACAATTAAGTAAGAAATTATTAATGGTAACCCCCTTTTGAACATCCCAATATCGGGATAGTTTATAAGGTTTTTTCTAGGTTTTCCCTTATAACGTTAATGGGATCACTGAAACAATAGAATTCTTTAATCGCATTTTTGGCGAATGCGCTATCTTATAACAAAGTCGTACCCAGGAACGCCACTTATAAATTCTGAAGACAACTCTTTCAAATTCTTCTAATTTGAAAGATGGTTAACTATAATTCATGATCTTTAGAATTTTTTTGTGCTACCTGTATATCTAAAAACAACAAATTTTCTAATAATTTTAAATGTCAGAAATCAAATTTTCATTTTGCCCTTTATCTACATCAATAAATATAAAGCCATTGACAACGAAGTCAGAATAGACTTTGAAACGTTTGGTATTCCTGCAATAAAACTACGTCGTTTTATTTATTGTGGTGCCAAATTATTGCCCAAAAAAACATAAAAGTAATCAAGAATATGCCACAGACAACGTTTAGAAGACAATTTCTATATATTGGCGCAAACGTTGCTGACTAAGGAAGGGAACTAACATTTATTTTGAAATCCTCTCTGTCTAAATAGCTTTTCAATTACCACATTATTTGTGACCCATTAAAAAAAAAACGTACAGTAAGCTAACTTTAATAGTCTTAGATCATGTACCTCCTAGATATGCCCGTCAAGCACAAAATCGTGGCGATGCTAGAAAGAGAGGGCTATAGAGACAGTAACAGGCTATTTCACTTAGTGGGCGGAAGCAGTCAATGAACAACATGCTGAACGTATTTGATTGGAAGCAGCTCCCAACCGAGTTAAATAGCCTCTTGCACTCTCTATTGCCCTCTATCTCTCTCTTTAGTCTTACCACGACATTTGTGGATGACAGGCTATATCTAGAAGGTACATGATCTAAGTTAAAAGTCGACCATACATATTTTGTTAAATTGCAATGGGTTTATTAAGCAGCGTTTTCGATTAATGTTCCCCAGTAGGCTCGCTTTTTTCCTACAAGTTGAACAACGAAATTTCAAAACGTATTAATGCATTAAACACATAAACCTTCTATTGGAAATTGAACCTTTGGTGTGTCACAGAATGTAAAAACACAGTGTTGCACTCTAACACCAAACCTTTATTTAAACACTCAACGCCATTTTAACAAGTCTAAGTTGTCATCAAGTTTGGTTTACTCCTTGATGATGACAACTTAGAGTTGTTGAAACGGCGTTGAGTTCAGCAGTGGATTTACACCAGGGGCAGTCGGGGCTGGTGCCCAGGGCAGCAAATTTTATAAAGAAATTCAATTAGTGCTTTATCTGTAAATTAATAATTTGGCGACTTAAAGTAAAAGTTATTTAATAATGAAAGTGATTTAATTAATTTAATTCCTTGAAGATTTGGAATAATATTCATTTTTTATTAGTTTTTTTCGAAATATAGAAAATATTTTGGAGTTATATGAGTTATTATACACATTAATTTTAATTTAAAATAATTTTGCATGAGTGCCACCACAGTTGTTTTAAAATAGGTTTCTTTGAATTAAATTAGATTTTAATTTAAAAAATAAGATATATAAACTATAAGTGTGAATAAAATTTCTTTATTGGGTGCAAAATTGTGTTTTTACATAAACCTTCCACTTGAAACCTCTCCATCCATTGGGGAAAACGGTAGGGAAATCCTTTCGGTAGTTTTTGAATTCATCGGGGATCTTTGTTTTATAATACACATATATTTGAAATTTGAATCTTTCAAAGCCACATTAACCTTTCGAAACTCTATAAGCTTTTGAACGCAATAGGGTATAGTGTATTAACCACAAAGCCTAATATTTTGTGCTATAAACGGTGAAAGTATATATACACTGTCCACACCTCGTGTATTTCTTCCATTCGTATACAGTGTGCATCTACTGATCAATTTCTGAAAAAGTAATGAAGATTTACACAAACACATACATATTGGCGAACTATTTCTAAAAGAAGAGGAGAGGAGGGAGCTGCCAATAGATTCAATCATGGATTTACTAAAATGTTGCCTCAAAAATTGCTACTTTCAGGAGAAGGACCGGTTCTTCATGCAAGAAAATGGATTACCTATGGGCTTCTCGTTATCGCCAACCATTGCCAATATCTACATGGAATGATTCGAAGAACATACTCTGAAGGGGTGCGAGAAGCAACCTAACCTCTGGTTGAGGTATGTCGACGACACCTTCATTTTTTGGCAACACGGAGAGAAAGAACTACAGGCATTCCTTTATTTAGATTCACTATGGAAAGGGAAGAGAGTGGGTGCCTGCCATTCCTTGATGTGAAGTCACAAACGACTAGGACCGGAATCTACAGGAAGGCTACACATAAGAGTTATACCTACACTACAATTCTAAGCACTCATCAGCAACGAAAACTGGCAACATCGAAACACTAATTCATAGAGCCAAAAATATCTGCAGCACACCAGTGACCGAAGAAGAACAAGTGAAACTTAAAGAAGACCTGTTCACGAATGGATATCCGGAAACCATCATTAACAAGGCGTTTGAAGGACAAACTACCTAGACAGGAAGATGAAACGATGATAGTAATTCTATTATTACCATACACTAAAGGCTTGTCGGATCACGTATTGAACACAGATATGGGATCAAAATTATTTTAGGAGCATGATTACAAAAACAAAGCCGGCGACTCCTGCAATAACAAATAATTGTATATACAGCATACCCTGTGAACGCGGCAAACTCTACATTGGGCAGACAAAACAACCAATGGACACCATGGTGCAGTACCACCGTATAGCTACTCAAAGTGCGGAACTAACAATGTCTGTGTTAGCTAATTACGCATGGACCGAACACCATAACAGCAAATGGGACCAGGCCAGGGTAATTCCCTAGGAAGAGCACTGATAAGAGAAGATTTTAAAGCATCCAAACTAAAAACGTTTGGAGACCCCTTCTTCAGCCATTGTCATCATTCATCTGATGAGGATAGCTATTGAAACGTTGTGAAATCCACCATTTTAAGACAATCAAGGTTCTCGGGAAACTTCGAGAATCGAATTACATTGTCTACCAATTTCAGATTTACATTTCTAAAAGAACTTTCTAATTCTGAAGAACATCAACAATTGGCAAAAATTGATTTAAAATTCGGACTGCAAATACTTTATTATATTTTTTAGAATTCTTTAGTCATAATAGAATATTTCGGTCTTTTGAGGGTAGCGCAACTGACGACTTGCTCCACCCAGAAACAATATATCCTCTTACGTTCAAAGGCTGTGAAGACTAAGAACTTATTTGTTTGGTGATTATATTAGACTCTATTCAACGTTCCTACTTGTTAACTGTTAAAGAAACTTGTGGCTACTGAAATTTTTATGTATTTTTAGATATGCCTTATGCCTTTTGCACTAGGGAAAAAACTCCCTGGTGTGAATATGCTGAAAGCGCCCAGTTTGGACCTACTACAAAAATGCTTCAGGAAGTATACACTCCCTCACAAAACCCCCCTACCTGTGCATTGAACTGAAATATTTTTAGTTAGCACAAATCCACAACATGATTATAATTTCCCCGATATTGGAAAGAGACGAATGTCACAGCGATTCAATTTGGAATACGGCGATTGTTATCGACAACCATGGAAATTATTTGGGAAAACATCGTAAAAATCACATCACCAAATCTGGAGATATTAACGAGTCCATTTATTATTCAGAAGGAAATACAGGACATCCTGTGTTTGAAGTATGTAGTTTTTTATTAATGCATGTTTTAGATATTTGGTGTCTTCATCATCATCTGTTGTCGTGTCAGATGTTCAACCTAACTCTTAAGCATTTGTTCCAGATTTTGGGCGCTTTGTTTAGCATTAGTTTCAATTCTTTTGCTGTAGTCTTGTTACTACATCTATGAGACCCCCCCCATTTTGATAATAAAAAGTGCGATTCTTATTTGATCGGTTAAGGTGAATACTTTGAGCACTTGTTAAGCTCAAACATGTTCTTTTTGTATGGGTAAATGTGTCAAATCTTTAACTGCCGATTTTTCAATTCATACGTCTGGTTGTCTTTGTCAACGTCTATTTTATGACCACGGTATGTTTATTTCTCTTTTGGCCGTGAACTTCCGTCAAAGCAGACGAACAGCCGAAAAGATGAACGATCGAAAAGAGAACCCGATGTTCGGCTGTCTTTCATATACCCCATTATTTAGTTTCAACACTACGCATTTTCTTTATAATTAACCAAAATTAATTATAAAGTGGACCTGGAGGATATTTTCCTATTGAAGAATTCCTGCCAGACTTGTCTTATTATGTTAAGGAGAGCGAAAGCATGAAAGCACGGTATGCATCCGATATCAAGTAAAAGACTTCACCATCTTTCTTTACAATAAACTTGAACAAGAGACAAATTTTCTAATTATTATTGGATTAGTTTAGAAAACTTACAGGACATTTAGAACGTCTTCTCGATGATATTCCTTCATCCTCATGTCCCACAAAGGACAGAAATTCTCTATTGTACCAATTGATTTCTCCCGGCCATTATATTCACCTATAAAATACGCTAACCACCCTCTCGGTCGAAATCTGCCCGGCAAATATATCGATGGGGTTCAGCCGCAGACGCTGACCAACTCCTGATTCATGATTTGTGATCGGTAGGGCCTATTCTATAGTAAGACAGTTCCACTGACTGGCCAGCCGTATTGTTAATTGGTTGCTTAATATTAGTTTTGAAGTCTATTTAGATTTTTATATATTCATTTTTATCCTATTATGTAGATAAGTTAGATCATTAAGATCGTAAAAACATTTCACTTGTTTCGATGATTTGTTGTTTATCAAGACGTTATCATCAACAAAGCCGGGATTATTTAGTTTTTCACCATTTATTTTGATGGATTTAGGTCTCGATTGAACCCTTTTGTATGGTGCAGAGGTTTTTCAATAGAATTACTGGGACACAATGGGTTTGAAAAAAATAAAAACAAGGAATAGGTAATGCAGTTTTTGAAATTACCTGGTTTGGAAAATAATGTCTTTGAGATGACGTCCTTCTTGCTGGATACAAATTTGGATCCTCTTCTGAAAATTACGGACGGCTCACTCCAACATTTCATTCGGCACGGCTTCAATTTCCTGACGAATGGAATTCGTAAGGTCATCGAGTGTGCGAGGCTTGTTGAGGTAACTTTTGATTTCAGAAGTCACATATCGACAGGTCGTGTGAGCGAGGGGGCCAGTGAGAAATCACATGTCCTGGGAACATTTGTCGAACCACTTCCATGGATGCTCTCGCCGTGTGAGCTGTGGCACCATCCTGCTGAAACCAAATGTCTGTCATGTTCACTTGACGCCTTTCAAGTTCTGGCCGAAGTTGTTTAACATGTCAACGTAGCGAGCTGATGTAACAGTAACTGCATTCCTTCTTCTTCAAAAAAATATGGTCCAACAATTTTGAAATGCAGCACCACACTGTTACCTTTAAACTGTGCAGAGGTCTTTGGTGTAATTCTTTTGGGTTCTCCGATGCCCAATACCGACAGTTTTGAACATTGACGTAACCGTCAAGATGAAAATGTTCTTCATCACTCATGAAGGCTGTAGCATTTCATTTATGCGACAAAACTCTCTGCGCTGTACAAAATCCCCTTCTTTAAGCTGCTGGACGATCATTCGGATGGAACTTGAGGTCATCATGTAAGATGCGGTGAAGCGAACGACGTGACATACCCAGCGCTACAGCATGTCCTCTAGTCGATCGTTAGGGCTGGTAACAACTGCCGTTCTTATCGGTCTACATTTTCCGGAGTACGAACTGACGGGGAAGACCAGGTGGTTATCACAGAACCAGTACTTTTAAACGCTGCAACCCATCGGAGTTTTTCGATCAGGCACTGCACCTCGACGTCCAACTCTAAAATATTGACGGAAAAGACGTTGCACTGTGACTACAGAATCATTGTTTCTAAGAAACTGCTCGACAACGAACACATGATGTTGTACGCTCCAACGATCCATAGCGACTGAAAACTGAAACGGCATTGCATGGGCCGTCTGCCAACATTCGTTCAAGGTCAATACCCCCTCCCGTCGCCGCGTACTAGCGGTTCGAAAAACATGCGTTTCCTCTGCACCACCCTGTATAACAAGCTAAAGTTATGGTGGGTAACCCTGCGTTTAAGTTTGAGTTGGTATGTATTTTAATTGTCATTGATGCCTTTATGTAGATGGGCTTAATGTTGATGGAGCAACTGTCTACAAGTTTACTCATTCTAGTGTAAAAGTCTACTATCAATTTCTTGTGAAAAGTCAGGTCTCCAATGTTGTTCTTATTATTCTGAAATAGATTTTATATTTTTAGTTCAGTAGGTTGATGAGTCTATAAATGTAGAAGTGCAATTTGTATGATTTTTATCAATCTGGGGAAATTTGTCTTGTTTTTAATATTTGCCATTTTAGTCAGGGGGCGTTATATATTCTCCGATGCTGGCTATATTGTGTTAGAAGATGATTGGTTGATTTCTTTAAATACCAGTTCAAAGATTATCACGTCGAGACACGAACGTCGGAGCCTCGTTTGATTGCAGCATATTGCTGTACCATGTGCAGGTAAAGTTAGGGCTATTTAGCTATATTTTCCTTGTTTATCAACGCCCTTTATATATTGTTAATGGGTAGGGAGAAAACTTTTAGGCCGAGGAATAATAACATACGAGGTTTAAGCTCGGTTTACATAGGAAAGGCATTATCCATAAATTACATCACACGATTTTTCACTGATCCACTGATAAAAAGAATAGTCACAAATCGCCCTAATGTGTACGTAATTTAGGTATGACCCCAAATTGAGAAAAAATCCTTCGAAGATTTGGTTTTATTTTTATTTCAGACAGAGTATGGTAAACTTGCAGTATGCTGTGGAATCCATCATCCATTGAATTGGTTAATGTTTGGTTTAAATGGCGCAGAAATTGTCTTCAGTCCTTCAGCAGCGGTAGGTATTGCCTTCTAACAATGATTACGTACTTGTAAAATTTTATATGTAAATTGTTATTTTTTTCGTACAATTTTATAGTTGAGCTATTCGGGAGACTATTTGGTAAGTTATTTTACTTCATTAAAGAATTCCAACAAAATTGATGGAGTCACGATGGCTGCGTTAGGATCCCCGTTCTTGAAGTTTGTTTTCTTGAAGGTTAAAGTGAAATTCTCTCACTCGACGTATCATGACCGTTCAATGGGAAAATTGCACAATACATCAATACCATTCAACGAATTTTTGAGAATAGTCGTAGATTGTGGTCCATTGACTAGGTCCACGTTACCATTGGAGTTCGCACGTCGCTGGTCTCTGAAGCTGTAAGATATACCATAAGTAGGTACTCTGCACTACTTTGGTTTTCTGAATGAAGAATAAAATGTCAAACCGTTTCTACCGTAACATCTAAAACCGTTCTTCTAATTCAAATTCCTTATTACCAGATTCAATTCAACATGGATATAGTTTTTTAATAACTAAGTGTGAAAGATGAGTAATTGCCTTCTAGGGTTACCCTCCATTTTCATCTGGTAAATTTTAAATAGTCATGGTCATAAGAAGCGAAACAGTAGAACCCTCATAGGAAAGTCTCTCCAGACTATTGCGTCTATAATGTCGGTGTTTCATTGTTTATTTGGCGAGTTTTTTGCGGGTTATGTGGAGTGCATTAGACTGAATGTATCATATCTGGAATTAGGTTTTGATATCCTTAAATAGTACTATATGTAGTTGTTGAATGTGTTAACGGCGACTTTCGCATGGACTCTCATGCCGAAAAGTTCGAACTATAACAGTTCCGGGCCGTGACGTTATGTGCACATTTTATGGACGGAATTACATATTGGATCTTCACATAGTATTACATACACCCTTTTTCCTTTCCGGTAAGTCAGTCTAATTTGTATTCATAATTGTCAATTGTACCGTTGCATATTTACCTCTTTATAAGCTGGAAACATTCATGCTATAAGATTGTATAACTTGAATGCGATATATGCAGAAATGGCGCTAAATGCGACAGTCGGCAAGAGTCGTATGTGAGGATCAGCTATCGATACCTTTAGTTAGTCTTGGTCTGACAGGGACAAAAGTTGTGATTGAAATGACTTTTAGATGGACCTGTGTGACCTCCAATCCACTATATTGCATGCGATGTTTTTAAGTGTGGAGATATAGACTGGTGGTTCCTTGTTAGAGCGTTATAACTTGCCCAGTCTAGTATTTAAGACAAACTTTGCTGGAGTCCACTCACGAAACCAGTAATGTAGTCCATACTAGGAGTTCATAGACATTATGTTGATTCATATTGAAGGCCGACTGTAATCTTTGCGATTTGGGGATAGAAAGTGTAACAGAGGCTAACACTGCAGTGCCTGCATTCGAAACTGAAGATTGGCTGTTCTGATGAAGCCTAGGGCCCCTATAACACCCATTGGAGGCGTAATTATACTCAGTTAAGATGTCCTGCTGTCAACATTTTACTCAAATCAAATTGTTGACGTATAAATATGGATTAAAAACGTTTCAATGATTTGTAAGTGGTTTTCTCGTTTCAAAACTGGTCATATAATGTCTGTGACTATTCCAGAAACAGTAATTAAAAATTAAAAGTGTTTTATTGTAATTCGGGGCAATCGGGGCGGATCCAGGAATCAAGTTCAGGAGCGTGGCGATCTCCCCGTCAGAGTTGAGATCTCGGACGAAATTATCCTACATATTAGGCCAGCCGCAAAATGAGACGCAGCTTTGTGACATAACGTGAGTCACGGTGAATTTTCGCGGGACAGCGTGAATCACGGTGACGAACATCGCAAAACAGACCGCAGTTTCATTGTTTCTGCATGTATTGATTGTTTGATTTCAGAATAGGAGTCATCGGACCTCAGATAGTCTTCATGTTGTATGTAGACGCGAGATGTAAAACTTGACGAATTCGCATGCCTGGATTAATTTTTCTAGAACGCTTTGATACACACTCGACATGTCTTGTACTATAAATAAACACTGCGAATTCCGCACTGCACCGTCGATTAATTTTGCCATTTTTTAAACTGCGTTTGAACACGTCACGGTTACAAACCAGATATCGCAGCGGCATATATGCGTTAGGTAGAGCATTACAAATTCTCGCCGTGACTCACGTCTAGTCATGTCACAAATCTGCGACTCATTTTGCGGCTGACCTTAGTGTAGTTGAAACGTCACCCAAGCTTGAATTTGTAAAGAATGGTTAACTTTTTTTGTGTTGATAAATTTTATATGATAGAAAATAGTTACTATCCTTAGTTTAATAAAACTTTTTTAATTTTTCGGATAACTGTAAACAGTATAAATTTGTAGGGTGGTGAATTTAGAGAACCTCTATGGAGTATAGAAGCGAGAAGTGCCGCGATAGCTAACAGCTACTATACCTGCGCTGTTAACCGAGTTGGAACTGAGGTTTTTGAAAATGATTTTACAGCTGGTGATGGACGACCACCCCATAGAGATAGTGATTATTATTTTGGATCTAGTTACGTTACAGCACCGAATGGTTCCAGAAGTCCTGTAAGTTGTAAAATTTTGAGCTTCAAAACAATTGCATTAATTTTATTTTACTGCAGGGATTGTCAAGAACAAAAAATGGTTTGCTGATCGCAGAACTGGATTTGAATCTTTGTAGACAAGTGAGGGATCAGTGGGGATTTCAGGTCAGTTACAATATTTTTTTGCTATTATAGCACCGTTATAATTGGCGAGAAAACAAATGTACACGGAACGGAGTGTTGGTATACAAAAATAGTGACGACACAATTGTATAACAAAATTTAGACAGTTGTACAAGAACTCTTCTGTTGAAGTTTTCAGTAATGGTTTTACACGACCATGACTGTTTATTCTTCATATTCAATGTCAGTCTTTAGTCCTTTGTAATCGTGGGCTGTTGGCATGCACCTGAAATTACTGGAAATCACACATATAAAAGTCCATAGGTATTAAATCGGAAGAACGTGACGGTGATTTGCAGTCACCAAATCAGGGAGATACCACGTAAGATACAATAGAGAACACCATTAAGAAACTACTCGGACTAGACTGTCAGTGCTTCACGGGCTGAAACCATTGAGTAATATCTGCCAATAATGACATTAAAATTGGATCATTATGATATAATAATGTTCGTTACTGTAAATAATTTTGTTGTCATATTTGCAACGAAAAATGATCTAGTAACTTCTACAGACCGCAATGGATATCAAGCAGTACGTTTTTCATGAATCGCTTGGAAAAATTATGAGAGATTCATTTGGTGAATTCCCTGAGCTGTGCATGGTATATTGTCGTTGTTAAGTCACGTGAACTTAGTACTTTTTCTGCACAATGACCAATCAAAGATCAAGAAATTTTGGTTTCACTCACGAAGTATAGTGATGCTTTTGTTCTGAACATCATAGTTGATAAATATGACGTATTTTGTATCGCTCCAGGTTTACTAATTCCTATCTACCTGTTATAAGTATTATCCTATCCCATCAAGTCATTTAAAATGGTCCACAATTTAGGTCTTCTACTCTTATTACAACATCCATTTGAAGAATATGAATTCAAGAATAAAAATTAAAAGAAATCACCTAGAAAAAATAACTCCAAAAATCGAACTTTAAAGAAAAGAACTTTTACAATATGTATAGGTTATTGACAAAGAGATAATCATCTTGTTGTGGAAAAAAGAAAACAGGAAAGAACATAACACTCAATAAAAACAGAAGGCCAATGAAAGTATCCAGGAGTTTTACTTAAATAAAAAAAAACAAGGTAAAACCATATTTACATAATCTGCCGTCAGTGCATTAGTAAATAAAACAAAAATTGATATGATGACCGGCTGAATCTTGTGAGAATAATTTGATTGAATTTGTATGGAAAAAATGCAAAGAAAAATGTATAGAAAGTATCTGAGAAGCTGCCACAAATAACGGACAAGGTGAATAAATATTATATAACTGATGAATCATACTAGAGGACTAAAAAAGAAAAATGTATCAAAACAATTAGAATTAACCAAAAACGAACTTATAATAAGTGGTCAAATCTTTTAGACAACAGAATTGAAAAAAAAACATGTTTGTTTGTAATGGTTTCAATTTTTAAATTATAACATTACTTAAAATTTTATTTTCAGATGTCACAAAGGCTTGACTTATATGCTGATTTACTTTCCAAAGTTGTTCAACCAGATTATGTTCAACAGATTATAAGGAAACCTTGCAAACCCTTGTAATTTGTAATTTATTTAGTCTTAGGTAAATAAAAATATGTTTGTTTTCAAATCTAAGAGGTCTTTATTGTCTTTATTAATGTATTACAATAAATTAAAGTTAATATAGAATGTTTTATTTCTCAAATGATGTCTCCATTCTCCTTATTTTGATCTATTGTTCTTGTTATCTGTGTCAACAATTTCTTGTAAAGTTCTAATCGCTGGGATACCTTAAAAATAAGTGAACCGATGAAATACGAGGGCTGCCTTTTATATTTCGGGAATAGAGAACAAAAACAAATATTAATCATCGAAAATCGCTTTATTGTTTTTCAAAATATTCCCCATAAAGATCTATACACTTTTGCATGCGTTTGAACCAATTGTCAAAGTACACTTTTTCCACTCTGATTGAGGTATCTCCAAAAACATTATGCATCTTGATGCAGCAACCGCTTCTTCAAGTATCGAAAAACGTTGACCTCTCAGTTTGTTTTTTACGTACGGGAATAAAAAGAAGTCATTTTCGACAAGTCGAGGACTGTACGGCGGATGAGTCAACAAATCGATGTTTGAGTGGTCTAGATAATATGCAGTTGTTTTGAGCCGTCGTGGTGAAGAGTTGAAAAGATCCGTCTTCGGCGGTTGGTTTTCTTCATTTCTTGGAAGACAACTGGCAAACTTTAATCATGGTTGTGTACCACTCAGAATTGACTGTTCTGCGTTGTTCTAGTCGTGGTCACTGTATGCTGCGACATGTCCAGTTTTTCTGAAAAAACAGGCGATACATAATTGCTTGGTAAGTGCTTCTGATGCGCGAACAACTTTTATTGGATTCGTCATCTTGAAACACCCATACAGTCGTACTGCTGTTTACTTTCGGGCTCATACGCTGTAAATCCGATTCATCACCTGTCACTATGTCATAAACGTTGTTTCTGGAAGCACCGCGATCGTATTTTTCGAGCAGTTCTTTCGACCAATCGACGCTAGCCTTTTTTGGAACGATATGACAAATTGTGTGGGATCCAACGCGAACAATTTTTTTTGGACATTCAAATGTTTATGCAATATTGAATGTATGCTGGTCCCACATGTGTAAGGTTGACTCAATCTCACGATAGGTCACATGACGATCTTTCAATATCAGTTCGCGCATCAATGGTTTCAAAAACAACTGTTTTTGGACGATCCATCACGAAATTCGGAGTGAACCGACCATATCGATTGAGTCAAAAACTAGAATGAGCACACGATAACTAGGCTTGGGTCGTTCGTGAATGAGTCGTTCAAAACGAACGACTGTTCTACCATGTCTTGCCTTTAATCCACGAATGAGCGGCAGAGTTAAAAAATAGCACGTTCAGTTCGCCATTAATAGAGTCCATTCAGCTTTGGCCGAGCGAGTCGAGAGTCATAGGATGTGCTAAACGTTCAACGTTCAATCACGAACTTTACGACTCGTTGACTCGTTCATCGTGCAATCTTTCGATCCGGCACAGTTACCTCGGCTCGGAGCAGTTGAGAGAAAAGACGCTTCAGCCGTTTGGTTCATGAGGTGAAAGGTATTAAATAATTTAAAATTTTTTTGGTCGGAAGGTTTTATTTTCAACGAATCGTTGAATGGGTATTTGGAGATAAATTTTTATTATGACAGGCACTAAGGCACAGGATTGATATTGTTTTGCAGTGTTTTTGTTATATAAATTTCTAAACAAGTACTAGTGGTTTAGGTAAGTAAGCATAATAACCTTTTATTTGTTATATTAATGATTGAAAAGAGTTTTTTTCTTATTTTTGTTAAAAACAATACAAAACTAAAAATTTCTGAACTATTTAGTCGTGGTCAAATGTAATGATCTTTAAATTATGACTCAGCAAAACTTTAATATTAGTTTCAGCAGTAAACTAGACAAGTAGAGACATTAATATAAATCCGCCTTGTCCTCTGGAAGGCTAAACGGCTGTGTTTAGGAGATCGTTCAATTGAACGACTCATTGTGAACGACTCGCTTTGGTGAGCTGAACGAAATGAGCCGGCTCACTAAAAAGAGTCATAAAACCCAACGAATGAGCTACACGAAACTGAAAATAATGCTCATAAACGGCAAACTTACTGAAAAAAGTGACACCTGATCACTGATCACCTATAGCAGGGATTTCAAAAGAAAGAAAACTGGTATGAAGCAGTATATATAGATATCGAAGAGAAGTATGTTGAAGAAAATGATTAAAGGGAATTAAAAGTTTGGTAGTCAATGTCAAATAAAATTAGATCAGAAGAAAATGGCCTAACAAAACCAGCATGGGTTTGCCTTTAAAATGCTTATGCACAGTACACAGATTTGCGTTGAATTCACTTACCTCAAATCCGTTTCGATCCTTTATTTGCCGACACATATTTAGGTCCAGTTCCGTTATTAGTAAAGCATTCTTCATCCTCGTGAGCCCCTAAAAATGTTAAACACTTGGTGTTAGAGTAACTAGAAAAGGGTGTTTGCGGTTTTGATATGTTGTAAAATATTGTGTTCGAATTATGTATCATGGTATTGCCCATAGGCGTCCCAGGGGACATTTAGGGGGTTCAACCCCCCTCCCCGAAATAAAGTAAAACATTATTTGCTACATCTGCATTTACAGTAAGGTCTGACCGAACATTCGGCTTAGGCCACCTTCGGCCAAAAAAGCATTTTTGGCCTCAACTTCGGCCTGAGCCAAAATTCAGCTGAAGTTTTGGCCCAAGTCGAAGGTCTCTTTCAGCCCCGAAAACGACAGACTTGTACGAGTGAGCACAAGTTGAGTGCCGAGGACAGTGGTAACACCAAAAAGGGTTGTGAACAAATTTGTATTTCTTAATTAAGTAGTGTTTAAAGTTCCAAATTTTTAAATTTTACATTTGATGTGATTTTCGACTACAGAATGAAAAATGTATATTTATTTTATAATTTTCAATGATTTTATTGCAAAAATGTTAGAGTGTCTTCGAGGTATCATTCCTTTGTACGCAAGACAATATACATTATATATTATATATAACATATATTGTTTCTGGTCAGGGAACCCTCATCAGTTGTGCTTCCCACAATTGAATGTCCTCTCGAACACTTCTTTTTTGTATTTGATACATTTCGTTAAATTTGAAGACGCGAGATGTGAGAACGACATTTAGGATTTTCGAGAGAATTAGCGTACAAAGGAATGATACCTCGAAGAGAGTATTCAATATCTCCGACAGGTGAAGTAACCTGAAAATTTTATCGTGACATTCTGTCCTAGGAGTTAAGGAAGAACAGCAATTACACGGAACGCCTCCAGATTCGGCACCTCTGTGTGCTAATTCTCTCGAAAATCCTAGAGCTTAAAATCTCGCGTCTTCAAAAATGTTAGAGATTGGAAAATTTCATTTTTAAAAACTCAACTTCGTGGCTTTGCTGGTTTTCTAGAAATATGTTTTTTTTTTCGAGAGCATTTAATATTACGAGATTTTAATAATTTTTTAACAATCGGAAAGGAACATAGCATTTATCTAATTTTTCAGTACAACGTTTCATAGTTTTTTTCAATATTCCTACGCCGAAAACTGAAGCATAAACTTGATTTACGGATTATAAAACCAGTTAAAATGAATATTAATCTCTGACGCGTTGTTAAGAAAGACCTGATAAATTACTATGTTCTTTTCAGATTATTAAAAAAATAATTGCCGCAAAACAGTAGCATTGTAAACATTATTTAAAATGAAATGCTAACAAAAAAACACATTTGCCAGAAAACCATCAAAGTTATGAACGGTGGAGTTTGTTATAGTTTTCCCAAAACACACTCCCCCGCTGGCTACGTGCTTGCATTAGTCTGAGTATTCCGAGGTGTGGTAAAATACTACATTTCATAAAGAAATTTGGAAGTACTATTCTAGTAGCAGAAAATGACATTTTGCTCTTTCGATAAGTGGATACGAAAAAACTGAATATGTTGAAAAAAAATTTAACATTCTGTTCTTACGGAAACATAATTACACTAGGGACAGTCGGGGCGGAAAATTTTCTAGGACACCAAAATTTAGAAAGTGAAAAAAAAATCCACTCTTATCAAGATTGCTCAAAATAATTAATTAATCCTTTCAATTAATAATTTTTTATGTAATTGATAATTCAAGAAATTCAATTAGTGCATTATTTGACACTTCAAGTAACAGTTAAGATTTAATTAATTTATTAGGTTCAAGATTTGGAATATTTATTTTTTTTAATTTCTGAAATTAAAGAAATTAAATTAGTAGTTTTTTTCGAAATATTGAAAATATTTTGGGGTTATATTTGCATTTTTTCAAAATATAAATTTTAATCAATCAATGTAATGCAATTACGAGTCACCCTAAGTGTAACATTTATAGTTCTTAGGAAAAAAAAACAATATATTTTTTTGAAAATTTATAATATATATTAATTTTTTTCCAATAATTTAGTCATTTTAATTTAAAAAAATAAGATACACAAACTATAATTTTGAATAAAATTTCAGTATTGGGGCGGCATTTTTTTCCGTGCCCAGGGGCGGTTTAAGCCAAATCCGGCCCTGATTACACTGAATGTATATAATTGAAGTGTTATTTTATTACATTGACCATTTTTCTGTTATCTTCATCATGGTGGTTAAATTAACAACAAAGGAAAAAAAAAAGAAATTGTGTTAATTGTTGCACATTATTATAGAACATGTCGGGAAGCGGCTGAAATTTTAATAACAGACATTCAGATAAACAAATAAACTGTTACTGTTGCAATGTCAAAATCATCTTAAGATGTTCAAGTTATTCTTCAAAGAGTAAAATAACAGTTGAATAGATCTAATGTTAACAATAACAACGTATGGTACTCCACATAGGACCTATTGTCAGTACCCGTGAAAAATATTCTATATGTAAACTGTATAATCTAATTACCGGTGTCCTAGTTCCATTTGGTGCAGAAATATAGCTCGAACCGAAAAACAGTCCAGAGTCTTTATGAAGAACGATTTCACCATCTTCATTTTCGTATTCATGTTCATATATTTCCATACCATGCCTATTGAGCGAACAAACGTAATAGCCGTTAGCTATAGCTGCATTCCTAGCTTCTATCCTCCAGATTGCTTCAAAATTTTCGCCAATCTAAAAAATATATAAAAAAGAACGGCAGTTATTTCAGACTGAAAGATGGAAACGAAAGCTTCTTACGGATTATACTTCCCGTCTCTTGTTATCTCCTGTCTCTATTTCTATTTCCTTGTTCATTATTAGTAATGGTTATTAATTTCAGCAGAATTAAAATAATTGTCCCTATTTTGCTATGACTCAAGTATTAATCCTAATGTGTAATTTAATACTTAATTTAAATTTAAAAAACTTGCAAGTTTAGTTTAGTTTATTGCCCAACAGAAATAAATCCAATTACAGGACAAATATTATAAAGTAATGAAACATACTAATAAACTATGGTATCTTAAATACTTCAAAAAATGATAATAATAAAAAGAATAAAAAGAACGCAGAATATTACAAATATTACAACATAAATTTTACACAGTTTTAAAAAAGAAATAAAATAACAATTGACAAATATTAAATCATAAATTTTACACACAGTTTTAAAAAAGAAATAAAATAACAATTGATAAGAGACTTTGACTAGTAACTGAACCATGGTTGATCTGACATTTGTTGAATATACCCTTCAGCGATTCATTCAAAATTGCCATAGTTAATATCACAGATTCTAGATATACTGTTATAAGTTCTACACATGATAAATAATGGTGACTTTATGAGTACATTTGCATTTGCAAACAGATAAAAATATGTGTTATTTCTTGAACCAATCCTTGGCGAATGTATCGGGAGCATTGACAGAAGAACAGGAGAGTCAATTCTGTTGTGAACCAATTTGTATAACAATGAAGGGCTATGTAAATTCCAAGCATAACTAAAGACCTTTAGATATGAGCCGTCGACTCGAAAAGCGAGAAATTTCAAGAATTTTCTTTGCACTGCCTACAAACGCTTATGATGAATCTTGTAGACAGGATGCCAGATAAGATTGCAATAATCTAACTTTGAGCGCACTAAGCATGTATATAAAGATTTCAGTGCGGATACGTTATGAAAGGTGTTGCAATTTCGCAAAATAAAATCCAGCAAACGCAGTGCCGATTTGCGATTTTCAGCGAATGAGAATTTGTGATCGAAATATACACCTAGGTCCTTTATGATAGTGTATCGCTCAATAGTTTGATTATTCAACGAATAATCGAAAAGTATAGGATTCCACTTTAAAGTATATGAACATACTTTGGATTTCGCGATGTTCAAAAAGAGTTTGTTCTTGGTACACCATAACGTGAGCTGACTTTGAGAAATAATTTCAGATCGTCTGCAAAAAGAAGAGTTTCAGATAACAGTATATTTGATAAGTCGTTATTGAATATCAGAAACAATAACGGACCGAGATTGGAACCTTGGGGTACTCCTGAACTGATAGTAAATATGTTTGATTTAAAGCCGTTATAGCTAACAAATTGATGGCGGTTACTTAAATAGGATTTAAATAGAGGAACCAGCGAGTAACCAAAAACCGATAATTTTTCGATTAATGTAAGGTGATGAAGTTTATCGAAAGTCTTGGTAAAATCCGTATACACCACGTCTACTTGACTTTTGGAGTCAAGGGCTGCAGCTGTGAACTGGGTGATAATCGATAAATTAGTGACTGTGGATCTATTTTTCATGAAACCGTGTTGGTCCGGCGATATATGTGATCTGACAATAGGAAAAATCTGATCATAAATACACATCTCGAATACTTTAGCAAAATTGGGAATAATGGCGATGGGTCTGTAATTTGTTATGATATTTTTATTACCAGATTTGTGCACCGGACAGATTTTCGATAGTTTCCAGTACTCAGGGAATATCCCAGTTTTTAGGATTAAGTTGAATATTGAGTATAACGGTGAAGCCAAAACCGTCGAGCAGTTTCTAACCAAGAAGCTGGGAATCATGTCATGTCCAGATGTAAAAGTATCTTTAAGGCGTTTAGAGGACTTGATGATGTCACTTATAGATCAACGTGCTATAGAAATGTTAGGCGAGTATATGGACCCACCCAAAGAATTACCTGCACTGGAGGGGGAATAAACACTTTTAAAATAATGAGCAAAGGAATTAACTATTGTCTGGGGATTGGTATGGTATTGTTCCTGGTAGGACATTCTTCCTGGAATACGTGAGGAGGTGCGTTTTTGATTAATAAATGACCAAAAGGCCTTGGGGTCGGTTTGTATTTTGTTCTGTAGGGCATTTAAGTAAGTGTGGAAAGAATCCTTAATTAGTTTGTTTACAAGTTTTCTCATATCGCTAAATTTATGATAATAATATTCAAAGTTATACCTTTTAAATAATTTGTGATAGTGGTTCTTAAGTTTAATGTTTTGGATCAAATCGTGGGAATACCATATAGGGTATTTTGTAAATCTGTTTTCATACGGCGGGATAAAGCGATCTAACAATGCATTAGTGCATTATAAAGGATGTCACAAGCTGCATTAGGATCGGTACAGAAAAACAAGGAATTCCAGTTAAGATCGCATAAAGCAAGGTATAGGCCGTGGTAGTCACCCCTTCTAAAGTTATGTGTTCTCTGTCTGGAGTCAAGCGGAAACCGGTTGATATGTGGAACTTGAACTCTGATTGAAATAATAAGCGGGGGGTGATAATTGTCGATACTTAATAGCGGGTTGAATTCAGCCTTAACTTCACATGATACACTCGACAAGACTAAATCAAGCAATCCACCATTGGCATTTATAATCTTGTTTTCTTGTTTAAAGTTGAAGCTCATATCCGATGAATTGTAAATGCGGCAAAAAATTTAACATAAGGTGTCTGAAATTAATATCGTTCTTTCTGACTTCTGACATATGTCAAGTCCGTAATGTAATATATCGCAAAGAAGAGAATTGAAGGTTTTTATTAGAAAAGCAAATTTTGTGCAGGTTTTCAATATTAATTGGATGTTGTATTAATTTATTTCCTATATATTATTGAAATTCTGTAAAAGAAGAAACTCATAATGTATTTTACCTGATCTCTGTTTCTTACACAGTGAACTGAATTATATGGGAATTTCAAGATCAAGATCAAGTCTGTGGTGTCGGTGTCGAAACAAATGAAATCTCAAGTTATCCAATTCATTCTCTTGCTCATCTATTTTCATATGTGTAAATGTGGGCCCCCGTTAAGAAGTTTTCGCTTCAATAATGATTATTTCGAAAGACAAATACAAAGTTTAACACTAGAAATAGAAATTAAAAAAGTTAAATAGTGAATATCAAGATTCACCATGTTAAATGTTAAATATTTTTGTTTTCTTGCCATATTGTAGTATCATACAAATTCTACCTGGTCTTGAGTATGTAAGTGAAAATACGATCAGTAGTACCAAAATGATTTTTGATGTCCAGAGGAAAACCATGAACACTGTACGATAATGTGAAACATGGCGATATAAAGCATTTGCTTTATTTGAAGCGAAGTGTTAATAAAGGAAGTACTGCATCACAATGAAGGTTCCACACTACCAACATAACAAATTAACTCTGGGATTTATTCTGTTCGGACAGTCCCAGTCTTGATCAGTCACTTTTTGATTATCATATTATCTCCTCTTTTATAGATAATTTTCTCTGGAAAATGGTTTTTCACCAACTGAGAGGTTATCAAAAGGCCAATCAAAAAATTGAATGCATTTACCTTTTTTTAGCATCGCATGTATATGCAAGAATTAATTTAAAATATTTAGGACTGTTAATATTTTCTATTGCAGTTTATTTCTTCCTTAATGTCATACTTAAGGGATGTAGGTTACGGTTTGTGACGCGGGAGAAGGTAGGGTAAACTTTCTTAACACTTACTAAGGTATTTTTTTAATCAAATAGTTTTACTTACTACAGCAGTAGGATTAAATACTATTTCAGCTCCATTTAATGCAAATCCTAACCAATTCAAAGGATGATGTCTTCCATGTCCTATGTTAACACCAATTTTTCCAAAATCTGTCTAGTAAAACACGAAGTCATGGGTTAGGTATTTTAAAACTTATTGATGGGTTTTAATCTAATATGCCGTGTATTATTTTAATGGTTCTTCTTGGTCAACCATATTCTTTAATGCAGTTTTAATATCTCACCTCGAAAACAGGATGTCCAGTATTACCCTCAGAATAGTATGTTGGTTCGTTGGACATTTCAATTTTGGATATGTGATTAGCTCGATGTTTTCCCAAAATATTCCCATAATTATCTATAACAACGGCCGTGTTCCAAATTGTATCTTCGAAAATGTTATCTCTCTCCAGGATAGTTGATATTATAACCATTTTGTTTTCTTCTGCCAACTAATTAAAAATTATGTCAAATAAATTGTACTACAATGTAAATACAACTTACATCAGCTAAAATCCTAGTAGTTGGGCCGTCGTCAGCGTTTTCTGCATATTCGTGCCAAGGCATATGATCTCCTTTGCAGAAGGCAAATGGCATATCTATGAAAAATTAATAAAAACACTGAAAACATTAAGAATAACTTTCTAGCTCGAACATTCCCCTTTTATTAATTGTACGAGACATGAATAAGACGTTTACATACAATTGTTTCCGAATATTTAAGAAGTTTTTTAAACAATTATAATTATAAATAATTTGTTCAAGAGCGAGAGCAAGGTGCATACGAACTCGCGCGGGAGGGCGTTAGACCGTCTCGCATTCTGAGGGTTCCGTACCACCTTCAAGGTTGAGCCTCATGCCCTAGAAATCAATGTTTAGGTGAGCTGATCTACTGATCGATTCTGCACGAACGCCGTACAATTAATGTGAGTATTACTGCGAACTACTCCAACAAGTAAACTGCTATCGGCAAAAGAGGCGGATATGTCTATCCGATATCTGTTGAAGATCGGCCAATACAGAACTCAATGAAAATTGAACAAAATTTGGGAAACCTTGAACACCCGCCTTACAGTCCTGATTTTCGCCATTTACCACATATCTTTTCAAGTAGGATTTTTAATTAAACAAAATATACACTTATATTTTTTAATTTTCAGTTTGTCAAGTTTATTCCTTTTCAAAAATAAATAAAGTAAGAAGGTTATCGGTAATTTCTTTAATATCTTTTTAAGGTATGCTACATGATAGCTTGATTTTTGGAAGTATTTAATTAATTTTCCCAAATTTAAGAACATTTTGGTCAATAAACTTTGAGTGCGGTCCTATGTCACCTTTTTTTCCTAAATTTTAGGCTCAGTAGATTAAAGGGGTATTAGTTCAAATTATAAATATTTTCCTTAATATCTTTTAACGTGATATTTTATATTATTTTATAAATTTAATAATAATATAATAAGTAATATGTATTTGTGTTTTCCATATAGCTGATTCGCTAAAAAAATTGAAAAATAGTGTTTTATTTTTTATTTAGTTTTATAATTCCCTCCCCCCACCCCAATTAATAATATAAGAGTTACTCTTAATTATTTCTGTGGGCCTAGACTAGAGCTCTATATTCTCCAATGTTTACGCTCAGTAGTTTCGCAGCTAAAGAGGGAAACGGCCCTACTTTTATATATTTTCTTTAATATTTATTAAACAAATTATTTGAAAATTAAAAAAAAATGGTATTCCTCATAAAGCTCTTTCATTTCAAATACTCGAGAATGCGGTGAAAAAATTATTGAATTTTATAATTTGCCCACCAAATTTATTGGTATCTTCTTGTTATATTTGAGTGAGATATTAGAATTTCTCTTTTAAAGGAGGGAATGGGCCGATTTTTTGTATATATTCGGTAATATTTCAGTAAAGATTTATAAACTTATTATTTTTTAATTTTAGGCTCAGTGGCTTTGGGGATAAAGGTGGGGGAATGGGTAGATTTTTGAATATATTAGTTAATACCTTTTAAACATTATTTTTAAAATATGAAAAAAATGTATTCATTATAACGAGCCGTTATTTTTTAATTAAGTCCTCTTTTCTTAGTGTTTTTTTTTTAATTTTATGCGAATAAGTTTTGGAGATAATAGAGTGGGGAATGAGTTGATTTTTATATATTTGTTAACTTTTAAATAAAATCTATTAAAAATATGAAAAAAACGTTTATATTCCTCGTAATGAGAGCTTTTATTTGATATATTACATGATGAGTTTGAAACAATTTTAATTCTTAATTTTCTTTATTCTTTTAATTTCATAAAATACTCCCAAAAATTTATATTAGGATTTTCGCTTTACATTTCCTATATGTGCTATTTTTTCGCTAGAGTCCTCAGACTATGCACTGATACAAATTTCAACCTTTTACATTGAATATACAGAACTCTATTTCTCATTTTTAAAGTTTTGTATCAAATACATCAATAATTGCATTTATTTTCACTATTTGATTTATTAGTTTTTATGTTACACAATCTATATATAAATAGGCAAAGACAAAATGATTAGGTACCATTTTCTCCTCTGTCTCTCAACCGATTTTCTTCATTTTTGTTTTGTTTTGTAGCTACTGATATACGTCAGTGCAGAATGCTAATATTAATTTATAATATTGATTCATTCATTCAATAAAATATAATAAAAATTCTTTATTTAGGTCCATGCTGTCAACACGAAACTTTTGACAGTGCCGGCGCCGCCGCCAGACGGACAAAACTCAAAACATTGAGTAATTATATATGGCGCGATCGTTAGATGCTATCATATTCTTAGAGCATGTAGTTCTGGAAGTAACATGCAAGCGTTGTTATTGCTTAGTGGTAAAATAGTCACTGTAGTAGATCAGTATTGATTTTTCGGACGCGTTGCAGTAACTTTCATATTAAATATTCTGTTTTTAATGTGAATTTAATTATTTGATTAATATATTATTATCAGATCCTTCCCGAAGGTCTTGTGTAAAAAATTGTCAGACAGCGGACAATAGAGAATGTAGTAAATATTTAAGTTCTCCTAAGGTTATTGGTCCTTTTCTATAATATTCCTGAACTTGATTGAAACCGCAAATGACGAAAACTTTTAGGTTGCAAAGAACAATCTTCCAATTATTATATCGAATATAGGACCGGTTCCAGCCAAAAATTTGGGATGTCATTCATTTGTCAAAAATATTTCGAATACCGATATTTGATTACATTTTTATTTTCATTTTATTTCAGTAGATTTGTCATTATGAGTGAACAATTTTGGTCATTACATCTAGTTCTCCGATTCCTCCACAACTCTGTTTCTTATAAAAATATACTTTTTTACAATTTCATGAAATAGGGTCGCATTTCGACCACTGGGCGACCACTAGTTGTAATAAAATTCATTACATATAATACAATATAATTACACAATATAAAAAAATGTATTTGGAATGTGTTGCAAAAAATTTGTAAATTAAAATGTACTCTGGGCCTTCTTACTGGCACTAATCTCTATCTCTCTAATCCTTTATTGATTTAGTGTCATTTTAGAACTGTTGTAAATGTAATGAATTCTACTTACTCCAAGCTTGTTGCAAGCAAAATATTTTGACACCGCCTTTAGCAGCAACTTTGATGGCGTCCATTGCCAAAGTGTACATTTCAGTCTTCACTTTCCTTATTGGATAGCTAAGAGGAACTGGACAATTTTGTTGAAAAAGACCCACCTTGACTATTCTCGGTGGTCTTATTTGCTCTTCTTTATTCTCCTTAAATTTGCAAGACACTACTTCTATTTTATATCTCATGGCGAGCTTGACGCACTTTTCATTTAAATATAGTCTTCTGCAATAAATGTAATCCATCATTTTAAATTCGGCGTCCCCGCTGTAATTAACTTATTAAATAATTCATATTTACTTACTCTATTCCATCCCCATATAATATCCTCCAGACTTGTTTGTAATCTTTTTCTGGCAAATCTTCTAATATTCTCTCAATACTTTCGAATTCCATTTCTCTTTCTTGTGACATATTTAATGTATTTTTGTGGCACTCGAATAAATTACAATGAAAGTCCACATTCGATCATTGCTTGCCAATGACTAAAATAATCGCATATAAATAACTGCATCTTAAATTGCATCTCGATTAAATTAGGCAACTCACAGGAAGTGTACAGGGATGGACAGAAAAAGTGTCCAGGTTAGGAGGACTCATTTATAGGGTTAACTACTTCAAATTACCGTCACAGGATCAATTTGTTTTCTTTCGCTGTATCTGTCAAAGAATAAACGGGTTGAGATATGAAGTTGAAACTAATAGCAAATACTAAGGTCTATAATCCATGAAGGTGTAATTCAAAATTTCTATCTCAACTCAATCAAAAAATATTATTGTAGGGCACTTCCTATTTAACTAAAATCGTAGCATTTGGAAATGTTAAGGTCTGATATCACAAGTAAAGTAGACTAAGCTGGCTTTTTTAAATTAGCCCATTATGGTTAACGCTTTCATCAGGCTCATTAGTTTTCCAGTACGAGACTCACATGGGCTGTTTCACCTAAAATTTTGAGACCTTTTTGAGTACAGTACAAAAATTTCATTAACTTTCAATTTGTCTAAGCATCACCTTCATTTAGATTATTAACCATAATAACCTAAACGAAAATTATTATCATTTCACAAAATAGAATTAGAAGACCATTTTTCCATAACCTAGACGGTTAGGGGCACGTAGAGCACTAGGGAAAGATGAGTTTAGAAAAACGTGGTTTCAACAGGATGGATGTCCGGCTCACAACACTATTCAGGAACTAGTTAAGAAAGCAGTTTGACGAAAGAAGTATTTTATTAAATGGTCCAATATCTTGGTTTCCTAAATCCCTTGACTTTCGCCCATGGATTTTTACCTCTGGGGTCACACCAAGAATGAGACTATGCATTTGAATCTATTGCGCCCATATAAATTCTGAGACATTTCTGGATTCATTTAGACATTAATTAACGGATTAACGGAAATACACTTGCTAGGGTTGTACGGAAAACAGTCACCAATTCTCAAAAATGCCTCATTTTGCAAATTTGTCAATTAATTCCCCGTTACAAAGAAGTTAAAACTTAATTAGATTTTACAGTAGGGGCTTGAATTGGGCTAGTAATTCTGACTTCTTGAGAAGTCGTTATTCACCTTCATGTTATATGGAAAACACTTTTAATACATTACTTATTAATTTTTTTTTTGCAGAAATACCAAACGTTTCAAAGTCTATTCTGACTTTGGTATTCCTGCAAAAAAAAATAATAAAAAAAAAACTAAAAATTACTTATTAATGTTATTTTGCTACAAATAAATCATGGCCTCTTGAGAAAAACTAAGACATGTAATATTTCGATGATATTAAAATCTTTAATGCACTTGTGAGTCACTACTAGACTGAAAATGTTAGCTCTTTCCAAAAATGAGAAATCCAATATTTCTTCAATAGATTATGAATCTAACCAATCTGGTATCCACTACTATTGCTATTTGCTTGAGGATATTAAGTTATTTGTAAAAATTATGTTTATTTAGATAAGAGGTGACTAGTCTATGAATTAAGCTATAAAATAAAGAGACTTTGATTTGCATCGACTACTTGGAATTGGTTGTAGTCCGCTTTCCAAAGCTATCAAATTTGTTTACTTCAATTTCTAATGAGTTGATTTCTTACGTTAAAAAAATGAATAGATGTTTACAAAATTAATCTTCAAAATATCCACACCAAGAAAAGATTTTTAGAATTAAATAAGAGTTTTTTCAAAATCTTATACAAAATGTCGCATATTAGAGTTTTGAGAGTTTTGGTACGGATATTCGTTATAAAATTGGAAATATTTTTACAAGTATACATTTTGTGAGATTTTTTAACCTACGCAATAAAATATTCATCAATAGTGCTTAATTCTACATAAGTTTCTTAAAAAAGTATTGTTAATTCCTTCAAACATTATTTCTTTCTATGTCATCATTATTTATTTTACAAATTAAACAATTGAAATGTTTTTTTCCTTATTACGGACGTCCAATTTAAGAAATAATGACCTTGCAAAGAACTAGGTCATTGTTTCTCAATTTTTCTTCTAAATGTCTGATTTGGATTCTTTAAATGTTGCTATTAAAAGTAGGAACATTATAGAAATTCCGTACCATTTGTTAACATATTTGTTTCAGATGCGGCATAGCAGAGAAACAGAGCTTATCACGCTTTTATTTGAATATTTTCACTAAGGTACAAATATATAGATTAAATATTACAAAATTTTAAAATTGTCACTCCAGTTGACAGAAAGACGAAAATGACGCATATTTCCTGTAAGAAGTATATTGAACCATTGGTGCTTTTTCAGTAGTTGAAACCTAGGTTTTAAAACATTTTTGTTGACTTCAGATATGTCTATAATAAATAACGCAAAAAAGACGGTCATGAAAAAATGTGAACATTAAAAAAGGAACACATGTTAGCAACATTTGGAAATAAAAACTACTTTTGATATTTAATAAATTTTATTTAGGCTTGGTATAATAATTTGAACTTACGAATGGCATTTTAGTTACAACAGCTTTGTATAGCCGTTCTCTAATTTTCATCGAAACTTCAGTACCTACTTTACTGAAATCTTGTTTAACGTAGGCCATAGCAATGTTTTTACCAACGCTAGGCGAAGGACAACCAGATGAGACGATTCCAATCTCTTGATTTTCTTGTGTCATTACGAGGGTACCTTGTCTAGCTGGAGGACCAGTATTAGATACCAAACCTAAGAACATACAATTTAATGTTGCTATGACTAACTTTGCTTATTTCTTAAATAAAATGTTTACCTATTCGTTTAACCTTGACTCCTTCTTTAATTTGTTGCAATATTTTTTCTGCACCACGAAAATTTTGTTGCTGTCTACGTGATTTGGCTACCAACCATGTTAAACCTGCTTCCACTGGAGACGTTTCTTCAGATATGTCCGTACCATAAAGGCAAAGACCAGCTTCAAGGCTGAAATGAAATTATCAAATCTAACACACGTATGAATAAACTTGTTTTACTATTACCGTAGTGAATCTCTTGCTCCTAACCCAGCCAATTTGACATTTTCATTTTGAAGCAGTATTTTGACAATGTCCAAGACATTTTTAGATGAGACTGAAATTTCAAAACCGTCCTCTCCCGTATAACCACATCTAAAAAGCACTTTATATATAGCTAGCTAGATAAGTTTTACTTATTAACTGTTTCACCTGGTGATTCTGCAGTTCTTCACACCTGCTACTTCTACCGCAAACGAATTCATAAAATACAATGTTGACAAGTCAACTCGGACAAGTTGTTGAAGAGCTTCCGCGGCTTTCGGCCCTTGCAATGCTATCAAACTTTGAACGTTGGGTTCTAAAAAGTTCAAACGCACCTCTGCTTGGGGGTACTGCCTTTTATAATTTTCCTAAAATTAGGACTATTAACAATTTATGGTTCCCTAATAAACAACGTCTGTTTAATTCTTACCAAACCTGTTTGCAAGTGTTTAATATCATGTTGTTTCCTAGCTGCATTAGAAACAACATATAAGTAATCTTCTGAGCATTTTGTGACTATCAAGTCGTCTAAAATGCCTCCATTTTCGTTTGTAAATATTGTCAGTGTTGATCCACCATTATTTAGGCCAACAATGTCTGCTGTACATAGAGATTCCATGTATTTGATACAGTCTTTGCCTAAAGAAACAAAAATTATTTTCGAAATGTTCGTCAATATTGAACAATTGATGAAGAAAACTCTATGAAAACAACTTTTAGTTTATTACTTTAACGCCAAGAGAGGAATAAATATGGAAATCTACTAAAATCAATCATAGATCTATCAACACAGAGCAAATGGGTATCAAGTCTTACTGGGTAAGAAAACCGGACAACTCTTTTCCCCTTCCCTTAAATCAAAAGCAAGAGTTTGACGATTAGTACCTTCATCTGAATTTAAAATAACATCTCAGGTCACAGGTCACAAACGCTTGCTTGTAGCTGGAGTCCAGGTGACAGGATACAGACACTTCGTGTGTGAAAAATTTAAAACAGCAGCTAGAATAAAAGCTACAGCAACTTTTACGACTCGTATAGTTACAGGAGTAATAGGCTAGTCAAAATGATCAAATAGTTCATTAGCTCGACTTATAGAAACATTAGATCAATAAGTTGAATTTTTATATTAACGCTTTATCAGATTAAGATTGTATATATAGATTTAAATGAATATACGTCAAAAAACCAAATAAAATGATCTATAATTTCGAATAATGACAATCATCCTTAATATCATGGAAGACATATTGGAACAAAAAAAATGTTCTGAATATAGAGAAAAAAATTACTAAGAAACTAATGGATATTAAATTAAAAGTAAATTGAAAGAATCTACAGGTCAAGTGAAGGACAAATATAGATTAAAGAAAAAAAGTGAAACTGAAGTAGAAAATAAACAAGTATGGGGAAGCGACAAGGCAACGAAAACCTTGAAGAAATATGTAACACAAAGAAAAACACGTAAATGGACTTAAAGAACACTAGTTGTACAAGCAAGTTCTAGAAGAAAATATGATAATCACAACAAATAATGCAAAGGATTCTACTGAAGAGACGTTAATAGTAATAAGAATAAGAAAAACTAAACTAAATAGTAAAACCTAATTACTCTTAATATTTTGTCCATCATAGGAACAACACAACAAAAAAGAACTTTAAAAGCGTTGAAAAACACTAGAGACAAACTGATTCGGAAAGTTATTCTGAAAGGATGCTTAACATACAGTTGAACTTCGATAATAAAATTACAACAATTTTATGGTATAGGCCATCTAAGATTATATTGTAAAAAGTCAATATTATAAGTAACAGGAAACATATTGGGAAGAATGGGAAGTGAAATAATAACTAGAGCGAAATCGGAAAACATAGTGAGAAAATGAAAAAATACAACGTTCAAGAAAACAGAACAATAATAGAACAATATAATAATATCTAACACTTCTTTTATCGAAGAGCATGTATTAATACATAAAGTAGAAATCATATAGAAAATTCAATATCTGTTCACAGACATACATAATACTATACAATCAGTCCTCTCAGACTAATAAAGTAATAGTATTGCTGATTCAAATAATAAAACTCTAGAGAATATGCTCGCCTACTATAAAATGAAGCAACTAGAAGGAACAAATTAAAACACGAAAATGAAGAAAAAATTAAATGCAGAATAGAAATTAATATACAGATTATGAAAATAATACTCGAAAATGGGGCTAAAAGAAGATTTTTATTCATAATAAAACAAAATAGCGAAAACTAATTAAAATTGCTTTAAAGAATAAGCTCAATCAAAAAAAAAATAAATAATGGTAAAATAGTTGGAAAATTTCTATTGCATCTTTATGCTACAATAATCAAAGTTTGTGTTTATTCCTTCTTGATGTTTCAGTGACATTAATACTTTATTCGTTTTTATAATTATCATTCACCCAGTCATTTCTACAAACTTCTCCATGATTCTATAATTTTTTGCTACGTTTTTATTACGTTCCATACATACATGATTTCGATTTAATATCCATATATTATTATTATTTTATCTTATTTTTCAGTGTTCTGTCTTTGAATTACTTACACTTCAACCTGACCGATATTCTATTTCGTCTAAGATTAATTGTTTTGTACTTGTTCTTATTACATTTTTTAATTGCATGAAGTAAACAGTAGGTGAAACTAAGACATGTATAAATTCTGGTTTCTCAATTTTAACCGGAAGTGTAATTAATAACTGATCAGGTGTGTTATTGACTTAGGGTTTCTCAATTAAAATTTCTGGACCATGGCCTTCTTTAATATGAATTAAGTAAACAAAAATATAAGAGATGTCTAATGACAGGATCGCACTAAACTCTGCATTGTTTAATACTTGAAATTTGAAATATAATATAAACGTATACCAGTATTAAATAACATAAACTTAGTAAAGTTAGAATGCATGCCAGTGAAACGAAAAATTTTTAGTTATCAAAGGATGAGAAACATTAATGTTTAATAATGAATAGAAACAGAAGTCAAGAATTAAAAATAAAGTCTATGTGGGATCACAAACCGCCATAGTGCGTCAAAGTATGATAGCGTTTTTATCAAAAAAGTTATTTACAAAACTTATAGGCTAATTAAAACTTCACATTTTAAACTATATACAGGGTTTTACTTATTACCAGGAAAACCAAACACATTTTTTAATGGATCATCCAACATATGATTTCAAATACAGGTTAAAATCATCTCTCCTATGCATGTTTATTATAACAGAAATTTCTAGAGACTCTTTTTTTGTTATTAAATACTAAATATTTCAGAAATTAATGATTTCAGCGATAGGGAATGCTTTATAAAAATTAAAGAAAATAAAGTGTGTTTTCTTTTATAAAATCTTGGGGTCCTTTATTGGATTGCCCTGTATGAAATTGTTGTTTTAATGAAAACTGTACAATTGAGGAAATCCTTTGTACGATGGCAATTGGCGCCAAATAAAAGTTTATTGCAATAGAATAGAAGAAATTTTATACAAGCGGTTTAGCTTGTTTCATTATCATAACCACAGATAAATGTTATGCCTGTTACCGTAGCGCACATAAACAGTTGTGACTTACCAAAAATCTCAGTCTGCAACATGTGAGAGACATCAAATAACGAAGCACTTTTCCTAGTAAACAGATGGGAATTTATAATACTTTGATCACTATATTGCACTGGTAACATGAACCCACCAAAATTCACCATTTTACCACCTTTTTCGACGTGAAAGTCATAAAGAGCCGTGACTTCAGCCTTTGCGTCAGTTGCAAAATTTCTTTGGAAACACTGTTTGCAAGCATTTCGTAAAATTCTCAGCGGTATCATTCTGAATGAGATTCGTCTGTAAATGTCTCTCCATCAGAGTGAAAAAACAAAAGCGAATTTACTTGTGTCAATTACGATAAGAAGGTTAAGTTGATAACAGTTTCAGTGGGACACCAAACACATTAATTCTATCAAACAGTCGATATGAATGAATATTTAGCCGATATGAATTTCGACAAAAGAGGATAAACATGTTTTGTACAATAGAAAACAAATTTACTTTATTACTATTTTTTTAATGATAAACTGAAATGAGATTGAGTCTTTTCAGTGACAGATTTTATTCCAAGATGGCAGATTTGTCAACTAGCAATAGCTCTGGAATTGAAGAAAAAATATAAATAAATATACCTTAAGAAACTAAATAAAAATTTTGGTAAATATGCCGGTTTCACTAAAAAGTTTTATTTATTTACATTAGCGTTTTATATCAGATTAACTTCATGATACCAAATTATTGTATTGTCATCCAAACTACATATATATACAAAGTTTCGATACATGTTAAAATGGACTTCCAAGATACAGGTGAAGCTAATAAAAGGGTGTTAAAAAGTGTTTTCGGAGAATAATAAATTGCCAATAAATAATCCGGCAAACTGACCCTAAAGAGACATTAAAAAAATATATTCAGACTGTAAACTTTATTATAGTGTTGGTCAAAATAACGACTTTTTCATTTTTTGTCAGTATTCATACAGCGGGCACTAATTTTCTGCCGTCAGTCGTTTTTTTTATATATTCATGACTATTGACCTATTTATTAAACAACCTGGCTAAATATTTGAAAAAATTATATATAACTTCATATTTGCAAGCATCAACATGATTTTGTAACTAATAAGTCAACTGTTACTTACCTCTGTTTCTTTCCTGAACATGTTTTGGATGCAGTTATAAACAAACAACGGCTTGATGTCAAATATACTGATGGTGAATTGAGTAATACAACTGCAAACAATTGTCACAAGTTTTAAATGAAGTGTAAGTGTTCTAATCAATTGTATTACTCAATTCATCATAAATTTCAACTTCCACCAAGTAACAGCCAACTCAATCCAATGTCATTATAATGATTGTGGCAATGCAATGCATGAATTTAGGTGACTTGATAAAAAATCTGTGCGACCTCTGGTTCTCAGGTGAAGTATTCTTGTTCTTAATTTCATACTTACTCGCAAAAACCCAAAGGTAAAAGTTAGGTTCTGTCCTTCCCAAGGTTGCATTTGGGTCCTCTTCTATTTCTGATTTTTAATTATGACTTAGATGATAGTTTGCGTACCAGCGTTGGGTTGTTGTTTGCTGATGATTTCAAATTGTTTAAATCTTTTAATGGCATAAATGATGTTGTTACATTATAAAATGACTTCAATTTGGCTCTAAACTTGTTTAGAGAAAACAAAATGTTTTTTAAAACCCAAAAATGTTGTGTTGTTTCTTTCTCCCGAAAAGTTCATGTAGTTAATGAAGATTATTATATTGAAACTTGTAAGGTAGAGAGGTGTAAGGAGGTTAAAGGTAGTGTGGTCTTTCAAGCCAACTTTAAATTTAATATACATTTTAACAACCTGAGTAACAAAGCATACAGCGTACTTGGATTTGTCATACGTAAGAGCAAAGATTTGATGTTAAACATCCATCCTTCTGTGTTTTGGGTACTAGGAGGAAGACCCATGATGTTATTTTTATATATAAAACTTTCTAAATAGCCAAAAATATCCCGATTATGGCCTGATAAATAACATTATGTTTAGGGTCCCCAAAATTAGCTTAAGCTTGCTCTTTGAATCTATATATAATATACTGAGTGTCTGCAGTGATATGCTGCCCAGGAACATAGTTCCTGACCGATTTAATATCAAATTTGGTGAGCTTACGCGCATTTTCTTGCTCCGTCAGGATGTAAACACTTTATCATACTGGCTGGCATATTTGTTATATTGTCACATATAAAAAATTAGATTTGTCTAGAATTACTACTTTCTTGGCTTTATCGACTTTTAAGTATAAAAAGTCCTTGTTTCTCAATCGTTTAATGGCAATAGTTTGCATCTTGCTTTTCTATTGTTGTTTATTACTCAATGACAAATTTTTTATAATTTTATTTCGAACCTGTTCACGGATCAATCCTTTAGAAGTGTCTGGTAAGTACTCAATTGAACTTTCAATACTAGTCACAACATCTTCGAGAACATTATCATGTTCAGGAATGCCGAATTTTAAACCATTTGACAGCTTTTAATTGTTCGTTATTAAGAGATTGAGACGAATGGTTTTTCACAATAGATGAAGTTTTCGGAGGGATTTTCGTTGATTTATTTTTTGAACCTAACTGATTGATTTTTTTATTTAACTAAAAACGTGTGTTGAATGAAAAAATAAAAATTTGGTGTTATGGTACAATACTTTATGTTTATACATCTGTGACACACCAAAGGTTCCACAGTTTTTCCAGTACATTACATGATGCGTTAGAAACAATTTTCATTTAATTCTGTAATTTGCCTGTCAAAATTAATATAGGGCTTTCTCCTTATATCTCTTATTTTTTTCAAAATTTCTTATAGTTTCTGTGACAGGGGGGGAATGAGTAACTTTTTGTTTATTTTTATTAATATCTTTTAAACTAATTATATTTAAAATATTGCAATAGATTTTGTGGGTTCAAATAAAATTTACATCAATATTCACTTTCACTTTGAGTTTTCTCCTTATTTTTCCTGTAAACTTCAGGCAACGTTCTATATTCTCTATTTTTTTCAAAATAGAGTAGTTTCGGAGATAAGGTGGGGGAAATGATGTATGTTGTTCATTTTCCCCAGAAGAACCCCTAAAATCAAAATTTCTTCATTTACGATATGTAGTCCTGATCAAGTCGCTAAAGTATACACTGACATCAAATTTGAATTTTCCGTCCAGCAGTTTCAGAGAAAATTGCTATGATGTCAAAGGCAGAGAAATCCGAAGAGATTGTATAAGAGTTTCCGTATACTGGATATACTAAACCCTAATAAATAAATAAATTTTTGTCTCGAAGAAATTCGATAGTGTTTTCAAATATCAATACCGATTTATTTTTCCATTTGCCCATGCAAAATTTAGTAAATTCGCGGGTTAAGCAGTTAATTAAAAAATATATATATCTGTTCTATACAAACAAATAGAATATTTTTAATATAGAACCTGCTAGCGACAGGTATTGTGATGATATTTCTTTTTTGTTACAACAACTGACACCAATTAAATTCTCTTAAACCATACAAATACAACAAAACGATGTCGTCCGACAGATTCTTCCTGTTTAAATTCACGTATCAGTCAAAATTTATTTGAAATGAAAGGATAATTAATACGCTTCCGTTCCCAGTATGCCAAAAGAACAAAACACAGAACGATTCCTCTTAAATTTCACATTGCAAACATGAACGCCAGTTTCAACATTATCTCACTTTTCATGCTAATAAATTATTCTCTGGCTGAGCCTAATGCGAAAGGAAAAGACGTTTTAAAGTCTTCCTCGAGATTCCATACCAGAAATAATGACACGAACGAAAACGAAATCGGACAAAATCAAAAAGACGATATTTTTAGGAACGAAATTACGAAAAATCTTAAGCAGTGTGTGTCAGATGGTTCTAACTCTGATGATGATGGTTTCTACGGAAAAAATGATGAAAACAATAGGGATGCACAATATAGAAGAAACAGTCAATCAGATAAAACCGACGGTAAGTTCAATTGTTTTTTTTTTTCTAGATCACACTTCTGAATTTGTGTGAAATTTAGGCAACAATGGGTACGGCAGCAACAACAATTATAATAGAAATTATAATAATAACAATCGAGGGAACAATAACAATCGAGGAAACAATAACAACAGGGATTTAATGTTTAATCGACAAAATAATAGAAATTCAGGCGATAATAACGAAAACTGTGAAAATGATAATCAATCAGATAATTCCTATAATTCAAATTCCAATAACAATAACTACAACAACGGATTTTATCCTAACAGAAACAGAAATGATTACAATCTAGGCAACGGAAATAATAGGAATACAAATTGTGAATCGGATAACAATAGAGAGAATAACAGGAATAATGACGGAGTTAATTATGGACAAATGGGTACTTACAATAGAAATAACAGGGAGTATTCTCAAGGGCAAGGAACAACAAGTTACCAAAACACTGGTAAGAGATAAATTTACCTTTTTATTATATACTCACCGACAAAGAAATCTCAACACTCATAATGAGATCTTTAAATTTGATTTTGTTTTGGTACAACATCGATGCTTAAAATTTGAATAACAAATATCAAGAAGTTTAATTTTCTATTATTAAGTTTGTTAGTAATGTGTTTGTCCACTGCGGTTATCCTTACACTCCCTAACACGTCTTGGCATTGATTCAATAAAATGGTCTATTTGTTCTTGAGGAATAATATCCATTCACATGGGTCTTTTTCAAAAAAGTTGAACTAACTCGAGCTACATAACGCCTAGTGTTCGGTGTACCTGCTGCTCAACATCAAATTGGGAATGACGCCTTTCTCCTCGACTTCGTCTAACCCATAATGTCCACCCCGATTCGAGATTCATCAGAGGAGACGACCTTATGCCGTTCCACATTCCAATGTTGTCGTTCTCTGCACCACTGTGGTCGTTGCCGTCGATGCTGAGCGGTCAGAGGTAGCACAAGATGGGCTCGATAATGCTGCAGTCCAAAAGATTTTAGATGGCGGTAAATTCTTCGGACACTTAACAAGATGGCCTTGTTCTCCTAACCACTCATCAGGCAAATTTTGAGTTGCCGAAAATCGGTCTCTAAAGGCGAACTTGAATGTCATTTGTGTCCATTCGATGTCTGCTGCCTCTCTTCTCCGATTTTGGATATTTTTAAAACCCACTTGAAAGTGAAAAAACCACATCCCGTAAATCATTAATTAGACTTTTTTCAAATTCATTTATCTGGCGATACATTGGGCGGCCGTCCAGCCGTACTCTGGACATTTTAACATTACTAAACATCGATTATGGGTTCCATCAAACAGTGAAAAATGCAAAAAACTAATCCAATGTTAATTGATAAAAAATATATACAAGGAAAACATTCACCAAACTTCATGTTTTACCAAAACAATATTAAATTTAAGCACCTCCTTCTGGCCCTTACGATTTCTTTGTCAGTGAGTGTATATTTACTAAAAGTCTTTAATATTCTTAAGCTAACTTGTCACAGTTTTTATTTAATTGTACTTTAAAATATCATTGACAACCCAGCTATCTTATAGGTTCTATATCATGTTTTTTCTATGTGATCCATCTATCGGTCTCACTACTTTTTTGATACCAAAGCTTTCAATTAGATAGTGCCGATATGTGTGTAAGGCTGTCTCTCACCCTCATACTTCGAGGTAAAAAATCGCAAGACCGAACTCATGACTCGTTCCGTTAAACCACTATAAGCCGCTTGTAATTTTTGTGTTTAAATAGTCAAACATGTCCCTCGAAGTTCCTTGGAGTCTTGAAATGATTGATCTCACAACGTCTCAAGACGATGGAAGTCCAATGAAACTTCGAGGAACGAGTTGCATTGTCTACTTCAGACTAACAGTCAAACATGTATTTGAATTGTGTATAGAATTTTTGGAAGTTTTGGTTCTTTCAATGTAGCGGACCTGACGTCGGCTCCTACTCAGAAACAATACTTGTATTACGTTCAAAGGGTCTAGTTGACTTGGTAGGATCGTACAACCCAGCATTCAGCTTACCAGGAGTTACGATAGCCTTCAGCGGTTTTGTACTATTTTTATGTGCTCTGGGGAAATAACATCGCAATAGAGACAAAAATCTGTATATTTAAGGAACCTAACGCTTCCAGGTCTATTCTGACCTCGTTTTCAATGGCTTTAACATGTGTTGAAAGTATAAAATGTAATAGGTGCTATATCCCAACCATCCTGTATATACAGCTGCCTATAATTTTTTAACTGGCTTCTGTAACTAACATCTTACTCCGTCCTATATTTCAAAGATCACATATATGCAACTGTTTTGGGATGCCCTATAAACCATTCATTTCTCTAAGCTTTTTTATTAACACCCTGTATAACAATTTTTTCTCTCCACCCTATATTGCAACTGCGGCTACGCCATAAAGCATTTTTGAATTACATTGTATCACTATAACTCTACTTAGCATATATTTCAACAACCCTGTATATAAACCTAGTTATTGCCACCGAATATAACTTTTTTAATAACCCTGTATAACTGTAATTTCATTCCAAGCTATATTCTAAGGACCTTGTAAATTCAACTGATAATGATCTACCTTATAAGTTTTCAATGCCATTAAAAACGTATTGAATATATAATTTCAACATGAAAGTTTGATATATGACATTTAAGTTGACTTAAGAAAAATTTGCTGTTTCTTTCTTTGTGCATTTTATATATGCAATATATATTCAAAGACATTGAACCGAGGTCAGAATAGACCTGGAAACGGTTGATTCCTTGAATATACAGATTTTTGTTTCCATTGTGGTGTTATTTCCCAAGAAGAAAATTCGGGCTTGTACTGTGCGCCATACATTCCCTTCAAAGGTGGAACAGACGCAGACGCAAGAAGTATAGCAGTTGCAAAATGGTTGCCCCTTTCAAGAATTGCTACAATAGTATTAAATATAAAGGCATTATTATATTAATGCATATCGGACTGAAAAGCCTGCCATATTTTCTATAGTTTGAGGTATTATTTTTTCATACTTGAATAAATAACCCGGCCAGCCACGAAAAATTGTACATTTTTTTGGTTGATTGCGTTCAAGGTCAAATGGGCAGATTTAGGCATGTGTCGTTCTGAATCAGTTCAGAGCAAAATGCTATGTTATGTATTTAAATTGTAGATCTCGGTAGTAGAGTTAAATAACAACAGTTGTTCAACTAGTAGCCATATTGCCAAACTAAATGGCATTATGCATATGACAACTGCATCAGCAAATAATAGATAATACTATAATGGTGTATTTTCTTCAAAGTTTATCCACACAAGGAAGCTGTGCCACTTTCTTTCGAATACGATCTCTACATCTCTCTCTTTGGCAACAAGTTCAATAGTGGATATATGATCCTGCTGATGTCAGTTATGCTTGGTTGAGAGCCAGTTGTTGTGACTGTTGTAGAAATTGTAACATTTTGATGGAAATGTTCCTCTATTTCAAAACACTGCCACATACTTCATCCATATTGGCATGTTGATCCTCTAATCCTGATGTGTCCTGGTGACGACGTAGCAGCTATTTTATAAGCATCAGTTCGGTAACTCCATGTAAGTAAAAATGATAGGTCTTGACTTTGGTCAACAAGTAACTTGGAACCATGAAGTTGGCACTTCCCCGATGCTCCACTGAGGATTTCAAGAAGCAAACGAAAACAAGCCTACACATTATAAAAGAATTTTCTACCACACTTATTATGTTTGGTCACAATTTGTAACATAGTTTTTTTTTTGTAAATAAGTTATAATATAAAATTTACACTTGCGTGTCAATTTAATTAATTATGTTTTAGATTACAGATATCCAAATAATGATAATTACTACAGTTCTGGCTATAACAGACCATATGGTCAGAGAATGAAAAGAGGGAGTGACAATAGAGATTATGAAAATCAGGTATTAATCATAAGGTTTTTAAGGATATAATTCTAATTAATATATTTTTTCAATTATAGTGTATCAGTCAGTGTGTATTTGGACATATGGAAGTGGTAAGTTCAATTCTTTTTATCTGTCAATTACATAAATGTCATTGTAACAGGGATGATTTTTGCGAAACCTAGAGCAAAAACTTTTGGAGATGGCCTGCAATGTACAACAAGCATGACAAAACTAGAAAGAGAGGACAATAGAGGCAACAACAGCCTATTTCACTTGGTGGGTGGAAACAGCCAATAAACTACATGCTGGACGTATTTAATTTGAAGCAGCTCCCAATAGAGTGAAATAGCCTCTTGCTCTCTCTATTGCCCTCTGTTTTTAGTCTTGGCACAATATTTGTGCATCGCAGGGTACCTAAAGATGTATTAGCTCTAAGATGTGAGCTGACATTTTCAGTATGTTGTTTATTTGCCCCTCTAGAAGAACAAATTTTATTGACAACATATCATATAAGCTTTTGATTCATATTATTTTCTGATTTGATCCTTCTAATGCTAACTTAGTTGTTTTATCGTAAATAAATTTTAGCTTGATGACGATAATGTTCCATCAGAAACAATGGTCATCAAATGGGTGCAAGATCACGTTAAGAGTGACGATTTAAAAAGGATTCAAACAATGCGTGAAATCAGGAAATGCTTTGCTAGGCTGTCAACTAGTGGTAAGTATAAATGAGAGGTTATATTGAAAAGTTGTGCATATCTGTTTGAAGAACATTACCATCAGAACATTCCCTCTCAAATGCATTTTGAGTTTGAAGGCCTTGAGTTTATTTTGAGTACAGGAAGTATGGAGCCACATTCTAGCGCTATGTTAAAGCGAGTGAAACAGCGTGCTGTTACCGAGTTTTTAACTACTGAAAAGTGAGGCGTACTAAAATTTATCATTGCTGAGAGACTGTTTATGGCATCGATGCTGCCAATAGGTCTGCTGTAAGGCGATATGTGATAAAATAATCGTGGTTGTTGGAAAAGCCATAGAATTCAAAATGAAGGAGGATTACTCAACAGTGTATCGCACATCATATTGAAATCCAAGGAAAGTGTTAGATTCATCGTTAAACAATTGAGATACCGTAAAATCCATAACCTGGCATACTCAAGATCCTGTGCGATCCTGAGGCTTGTGATACCATTGTCTGCTCTACTCTGAGAGACTAAAGTATTCGCTACACCTTAGAAGATAAGCTGAAGGCAGCTGTCATTTCCTGGATTCAAGAAAAGTAGGAATAATTTTTCAATGATGGAATGAAAAAATGTGTTACACGTTACTTTAATGGACTTATTGCCCAAGATTGCTTTTGTCTTTGTATCCTACAGGCATGTGTGCATTACTATTCAATCTACCCTCGTTTATATTGATTTCATATCTATTTATTAGTGTTTCGTTTCAGATATTGATGACGGATGTGAATTTTCCAAGGAATTAACTAAGTGCTTGAACATTGATATGGAATAATATTTGTTAGTAAACTTATCAGGTTTTTCGATAATTGTTAATCAATATTCAAAATAAAAGTACTTTGCATTGAAATTTGTTTTTATAGATCAATATTTAATTGTATATTTAAAACTTTCCTTACATAGTGAGGCCGTATAACTGTAAGCAGTCATTTACAGTAATATTTGGTGGCAGATTTAGTACCATGCTCATCTTATACTATACCATTACATGTTTTAAAAAGTTGCGTACATCCCCATTTATGCCATAGATCTCTATAATTTCAAACAGTCAATAATGAGGTATGCAATCAAAGGGTGTTTGTATGTATGCTGTGAATAAAGATCTTATTTTCTTTGTGGCGAAACCATGTTTGCTTCTTTATCCAGCAGGTCATCGCTTCAAAATGTTTTAATATATTTTCTGCCAATGCAGAATGTATTTGTCTGGATTCTTTGTAAACCTGTTCTATAATTTATACATACCTGGAACCTTCCAGTTAATAGTTTTATATCCAGGGTGAGTTTTTTTGATGATCAGTATGGGGATCTCGGAAACTAGCGGAGATAGATCAATGGTTAAATTGGGAAAGATTTACAGTTTTACTGGCCCAATTTAATGACACTTTCGGATTTTTGTAAAAAGTCATGGCTTACTAGATATGTTTAAAAAACAATATGTGGATATATTAGAAGGCGAGCTTATTAGAAGTATTAAAATGTTTTTGTTGCATCCCGAATATTCACTTCTACAGCTCTCGTTTTCGAGATACGACACAAACTTAACTTTTTTTGAATGGAAACCATAGTTGGCTATGACCTCAAAAAATCGGACATTTTTAGAGCTTTTCAACAATATAATACTCGCTATAGTTATTCATAAAAATAACGGAGTATGGATGCTTTTAACGTAGGTAGTCATGAAAAGGATTGTTTAAATCGCTTTGAGTGCAGAGTATATTCTTAGTACCACTGGTCAGTACGCGTTAAAATGGATAACCAAGAAAAACTGAATATGGTGGAATGTTATATCATATGCCATAAAAATTCAGTTCGTGCAGCTGAGGAATACTTTCATAAATATTTTAATCGTCGTCAACCTGCTCTATGTACATTTAAGAGGCTTTACTATAATTTACGCAGATATGGATATTTTACTAAACCACCAAAGGACGTTATCAAATTAACGACTAGCAGCACAAATAAATGTTTTGGCAATGGTAAATCAAAATCCATCTACATCAACTCGTGAGATTGCGGCAGAAACTGGCACATGTCATTGACGAACTGTAGAATTAAAGTACTGAAAGCGCACAAGTTCCACCCTTGCATGTTCAATAGACACAATAAGCATATCTGTTGGCGAAAGATTTAAACCCTTTTTAATGTAGAACAAAGGTATTGAGCCCAGATTAAAATTTGTTTTATTTGGTGTGGTATCCTAGGGTCTACTATTCTGGGGCCTTTTATGCAATTATGACGAATCACTTACTGGGGAGCGCTACATATGCATATTCTTGCAATACACTTTTCAAGACATCTGTTGCATATGTTGTATTTGAGAACTCGGTTAGAATTAGAGTGGTTCCAACATGATGAAGGACCTGCTCATAACTCGTTATTAGTAAGACTGATCACTTAGATTAATATCTACCCAAACTCTTGGATATTAGACAAGTAAATGACCCACGCGTAATGGCCTACCCCAGTCTCCCGAATTTGGCAGTTATAGACTTCTATTTATGGGGTGCGCTAAAAACAAAGTATACGAAAGAGTGTGAGAACAGTTGGTGACCTAAGGGAGGTGGTATTACACAGCAAATGTGCAAGAATGCCCACCATTGACTAGGCGGTCTGTGAGGAACAAGCGGTACGATGTCAATCCGTTTAAAAAGATCCAATTTTTCACGTCTGCGAGAAATTAACAGCATGTCATGTGGACTTTTCGAACATAAATTGTAACCATTATTATGTACTTTAATTTATTAAAGTTTTAGTACGTACACTATTCTTATTTAGTTTTTTCTAACTTACACACTAATCACATCCGTTCAATGTTTTTTATAGTTATTAATAAATCAATCTATTTCAAGTGGAAAGCTAAACTACGTTAAAAGTCTCCATCAAATAAGAGAGAAAAGCATCCATAACTCCGTTATTTTTATGAATAACTATATCGAGTATTGTATCTATTCTTGTTTAAAAATTATAAAGCATGTCCGATTTCGAGTTTGAGCTCATAAACAATTTTCATTTAAGTTAATGTGTCATATCTCGAAAATGAGATAAGCTATTGAGTTACGCAAACGAGGACATTGACAATCATACTGGGGATACAATTCCCTCCCATTTTGATATTTACAATTTATAAAATCAAAAACTGTAGCAAGGAGCTAGAGGTATTTGACTAAATCGACAGAATTTCGTTTTTTGGCAAAACTATAGTAAGCCATGACTATTTTACAAAATCCTAGAGTGTCATTAAAGCTTGATTTGTTTTTGCCTGAGTAAAATTGTTCTTCAAATCTTTCCCAATTTAACCATTGCTCTATCTCCGCTAGTTTCCGAGATCCCTATACTGATTATCAAAAAAACTTACCCTCTATATAGTATTCAATTGCCGATTATTTTTCTATTCAGGTGTGGTCTGTACCATTTCTTTAGAAAGCCACTTGGTTCATTTATGCAGCATTGGTTTACTGTAGATTTTTATAAGAATCGTTTTTTAGCATCTGCCGTAGGGAGTTTTTTTGCATGATAGAAATTACGTTCACTTCTGATAAACTTGTAATTTTCCAAACATCTTCAATCTGCTCACCTTGGAACGTTTCAGTATTTTTGTTTTTGAATTTTAAAAGTTTCAAATAATTTTGTTTTATTTTGTATAATTTACCACAAGTTGTGTTTGTAGTTTTGTTCAATTTGTGAATGACATTTTATTGATAGTAAACGGGGAAATGGGTTTCATTTACTTAACATTTAATCATTAACAGAATCGATAGCACTGATATTTGCCAATTTTATGTCACTCTGATATGACTAAAAGTTTTAATATTTACAGAATTTGTTCCAAGGCCGCAGCCAGAATTTTTTTTACACATTTTTTTGAAGATGGATGGAATGATTATGACAGCAAAAGTTATTTAATGTCCGAACTACCCCCTCTAGCTACGACCTTTATTCATTCTGTTACTAACTTTTGATTAGTATAAAGATATCTGTAACGAGAATGAAATCATATTACGATTTTTCTCAATTGACAATACCATTACAGGTCTCCAATGTTTTGAAATTGTACCAACGATTTAACAACAAACATGTACTCTGCAATTCTACAATAGGTAACACTTTAGTTTTAAGTAACACCGTTATCATATATCGCGGAAACAGCTCAAATATATTTATCCGAAATCACGTATCTTACAGATTGAAGATAAGAAGATTTTCTACAAATTATCATATCTTTCTAATGCTTTATCTGACAATTGATATATTAGATAGCGATTTAGAACAACGTTTTAATGAGAAACAAAAGTTTTTCGTTAGTGCAACCGTAACTATAGAATGATATTCTGTGAATTACCATGGGAGAGGGTGACAACGACAATTGGTTAAACAGGCAGAACCAACAACGTTCCGATTACAGGAACCTTGACCAACCTGTTGTGAAGACGAGTTTTAGACACATAATCTGCTCCAATTACGTGAAAATATGGGCTTTCATTGCTATATTCGTTCTGGCAATACCAGCTCTGGTATACTACTTGACCATCGACATGGGGAAGTTTCCCAATCATCCGGAGGTGACGTGTATGGTGAAAGAAAACTTTAGGGTACCGTGTGGTCGTGTTAACTTAACGAAACACCAGTGCACTCAGCTGTCGTGTTGTTTTGACGAGAAAAATAAGGAGTGCTACCATTCTTTACCGTCTCTTTATTATTATGTTAAAATTGACGATTCCAACGTTTATGAAACACATAGGGATAAGTCTTCTTTGGGTACAAAAACAGTGCAAAAAGTGTTTTTCTCTGTGACTGAAGATGAAAACATCGTAAGGATTAAGCTTAAAGTGTACAAGAATGAAACTGATTCAATAAATCGTAATTCTCTTAGTGGCAAAAGTAATTGTAATATTACAATTGATGAACGTAAATTAATGGTTAAAGTGTTTCGTAGTAATACCAAAGATTTGTTATTGACTACAGGCGAAGGCCCACTCATCGTATCAGATAACTACTTGGAGTGGACTTTCTATATGACTAATGATACTTTTTTCGGCCTAAATCAAACTTTAATCCAGTTATCCAAAGGTGAAACTTTTAAAAAAGTTTTGTACAAAAACAAGCTTGATCATTATAGCATACCAGTTTTTTGGGCCTACTCCAAAGGAAAATTCCATGGGGTATCCATCCTCCATGATGGACCGTTGGAAATTACGATACTTCCTAGTAACCTGGTAATTCTAAGGAGTCTCACGTTGAACAGTATTGAAATTGTATTAGACGCGGGATATACGCCGCAGATGTTGCATGACCAACTAGTGAAACCGACAAAACAACAACCATTTTGGAGCCTGGAACCCCATGTTTGTAGGTAAGTTTGAAATAAATAGTATTTATGACAGCAAATTCTGCTCTTCTGCTCAACTTCCAGGGTTTAGGTACCTGTTTTTCCTTCTAAACATTAACTAATTTTCCATCATTGCGTAGGTCTTCCAACATTTCGTCTTCCTCTAGGTTTATAATCCATGGCTTCTTTGGATATATTTGTTTATAATTCAAATTTCCGTTAATATGCTGTCTATTCCTGGTTCCCTGAGTATATCTTCACACTTATCTTAGTTCACCTACTCTTCACAAAACTGCTAGTTCTGCTGCTTTAATTCTATTCATCTTTTTACTTGTTATTGCCCACTACATAGAGTAATATTGATTGGTTTAGGCATAGTTTTGTACAATTTCGATTTGGTTATTTTATAATGTTCCTTTAGGGGTCCCACATCTCATTTGAAATTTGTCTTATTAACCGACTTCCAAAAAGGAGGAGGTTATCAATTCGTCGCTTATTTTTTTTCACTTTTTTTTTTGTATGTATGTTACCTGAATTCTTCTCCTGTGGTCCACCATTTTGAATGAATGTGATCTTGTTTAATAGAGTATATATCCGGATTGGTGAAACTTCAAATTTTGGAAAAGAATTCTATTGGTAAAGTGATAAAATTTGTGAATGAACACATGCGTGCATGGAAATCGACCAATATCGCTAATATTTTAGTCGATTTTCCGATAACTCCTTATGGATGTGTATATTTTTTTAACGTTTAATCTATTAAGGAAGATCCCTAGGTGATCTCATATACTTTTCTGGGACGTGCAACTTGCAGTTTTGCAGAAAATCGCCGAAAATTCCAAAATTCTTATCAAAAATTTCATTGAAATGACATAACGGACATTTCCTCATAAATATTTTTAATTTCAACGTAATAGTGCGGGGATTTTAGCCACTGGAAGTTTTAATTGTGAATTTGAAAATTTTCTATGTACATCTCAAGCATATAGGTAGTAAAGCATAGGATTTTCGACTCCTTAAATCAATGAGTACCAAGCTCGTTTTGTTTGTATACCCGGCAAATACCTATTTAAATGAAAATTTTTCTATTTTGCGAAGACTGTGGTTTTGGTTGTTACATTCTCCCGACGTAATAGAAAATTCAGTGACAACACATGTCAAACTCTCAACTGCTATTTGGTGGGTTTATACATAGGATGTTTAGTTGTAGCAAACAAAATCACAAAGTAAAATGATAGAAGGAGTTGCATTTATATTATGATTGAAATATAGGTGAGGCCCTTTAGCTGTATATACAGGATCGATGGCATATAGGGTGGAGTGGACGATTGCCAAACAACGATCAAGTTTGATGAAGTAGTAGGTAACGCAATGAAGGATTTTAGATTTGCTTGGCACCGACTTCAAAAATATACTAGATTGGTAGATAATTAATTTGTACAGAATGAGCACCTTTTAATGTTTACATTTTTTACTTCCTGGGTAGGTACCTAACAACATGAATGTGTTATTTATTTGCTAGAATTGTATTTTGTTATAATTATTTTTAGCTTTTTAGTTATAGGTGGAAGTCGGTTATATTTTTTTAAAAAATGTTTTATTTTAAACATGTTTTATTTTCAATGTCTTTTTCATGATTATTTTGGATGTGATTTTCCATTGTGCAGGTTCTAACGATTTGAATGACATTCGTTGTGATCTTACGTGTTGATATTTTAATCTTGTTTTCTATTGATATTAGATGTTTTCTGTAGATAGTTGCAGTTTGTCTTCCTTGTTTTAAATGATAAACTGTTCGTCTACAAATTATTTTGGATTTTTTTGTCAATGTGATTTCATGGCGTGTTTTCCATCTGCTTAACAATTTTTAAATGCTTCATCTAGTTCTTGTCTTCTTGATATTGTTCGGCATTTTGTGTTCGGAATGAGCTTGAACCACAACAGTTTATATTCTTCTTTCGGCGTTTTAACATGAAGAGAAATCGATATTCTGTATGATGGTAAATTTATCTAATGCCTCATAGTTCACTTTTCTTATTATTTTTTACGGTATTTCATTTCTCGTTGAAGATTTTCTAGTAGTTTCGAATGAAAATGCCCATTTATTTCCTCTAATCGCGATTTCGTTTTCCTCATTCCAAACCTTAAGTTCATAACTACTTCTATTTTTTTCTGACACTCATTTCTGGTGCTGAGTTTTCAGTGCAGCAATTTATGTTATCCTGCTCTAATAAAACATCCTCCTTTGTTGATATATGTTCTAAATATACATTTATGTTGTCTGCTGTATAAATCTTTTATACTCTCTTCTTGAAAAAAATATACTTCATAAACCTCCACAGTTTTATTATCATTTTTGTCTTATTTTTTTCAATCTGATGCGAACTATCAGTAGATAATGATCTGACTATATGTGACTTGTCCCATATATAGGTTTATTTCTATTTATTTTTTTACTTAGCAACATCAATATGTCTCCATATTATAAAATTCTTTTGTTTGGTGTTTCTTTCCATCTTTGAGATCGTATGCCACCATGACTATTAAATGCCGTCTAGGTATTTTAAATCTTGCTTTTTGTTTATAAAGGTTTAATTTTTAGGGTTCCGTATATACAATATACGGATACCTTTATAATATCACTCCGGATTTCGGGCCTGTCACATCATAGCAATTTTCTCCTAAACTAGCGGACGGAAGAGGTTGAAATTTGGTATCATTGTATAGTTTGGTGACCCGATCAGGAGTACATATCATAAATGAAGAAATTTTAATTTTAGGGGTACTTCTGGGGGAAAAAACTAAAAAAATCGACCGTTCCCCCCCTGATCCCCGAAACTACTGAGCTTAAAATTTTGAAAAAATTAAGAAATATAGATCGTTGAGCGAACTTTACAGGAAAAATAAGGAGAAAGCATTAATATTAATTTTGGGGGGCAAATTATAGAATTAAATGAAAATTTAATTTTTTTTTCATGTAATATATCAAATGAAAGGTCCCATTCTAAGGAACACAAATATTTTTTTTTTCATATTGAAAAAAATAGTTAAAAAGATATTAACGAAAATATACCAAAATTTACCCATTCCCTCCCCTTATCTCCGAAACTATAAAACGTAAAGTTTTGAACAAAATTAGTGGTATGGGGTCTGACCTGAAGTTTACTAGAAAAATAAGGAGAAATCTCTACTTATAATTTTGGGGGGCAAATTACAGAATTAAATAGAAAATATAAAATTAAAATTGTTTCTCACGCATCATGTTATATATCAAATGAAAGGGCTCATTATGTTGAAAACAAATATATTTTTTCCATATTTTTAAAATAAATTAATTAAAAGATATTAACAAACATAAAAAATTTACCCATTTCCCCCCCTTATCTCTGAAACCATAAGCTGTAAAATTTTGAAAAAAAATCGAGATATAGCGCCTCACCTGAACTTTACTGGAAAAATAAGGAGAAACCCCTAATATTCATTTTGGGGGGCAAATTATAGAATTAAATGGAAAATAATAATGTATTAAGTAATATATCAAATCAAAGGGCTCATTATGACGAATACTAATATATATTTTTATTTTTTTAAATAAATATTTTAAATATATTAAAAAAATATTTGAAAAATTACCCATTCCCCCTTTATTCCCCAAACTATAAGACCTAATTTTTTTTGTTTACAGGAAAAATAGCAAAAAATCCCTAATATTAATATTTGGGGCCAAATTATAGATTTAAACACGAAATAAAAATATATTTTTTAACGCATCATGCAATACATCAAATGAAAGGGTTTATTATGAGGAATACAAATATATATTTTTCATATTTTTAAAATTAATTGTTTACTGAAATATTAAAATCTTGAAGGTGGTATGGAACCCTTAATATGCGAGTCCAACTCGCACTTGACCAAATTATTTTTATAATTGTATTCCAAAGACGATCTGTCACAATTGTTACATCACTTCGAAATGTTTTGTGTGTGTCTACATAGATTTAATTCATTCTATGTCTGTCTAGATCTTTTTTGGTTCTATAATAACTGCTACGTTCACTTTTCTTTTCTTTAGTTCTACTCACAGTTCAGATTCTTTAGTACTGAGCCCCCTAAGATTCCAGGTGGCTGCTGGAAACTGATCCTTTATAGCACTTCGTTTATCTATAACGCTCATGGGTCTTTCTTCCTTTGATCCGTATGATTTTTTGTGTTAAAGATTATGGGTATATGAATGTTCTTGTATAAAGAGTATCAATTTCTAACAGCGGAAGTCATTTAATGGGGCCGCCTTCATTAGGCCTAATGACCAGCATATTTTTCTTTCGGGGTTGAGTACCGAAAACTTGCTTTTCACCCTTCCCATAACTTTACCTTATTTGCACATACGATTGCCCATGGATCAGTCAGTAAAACTGGAAAGTAGGTCTAGTCCTCAGAGTTTCATTGCTGTATAAACATCAATAACCAGTACATCCTCCATTGCCAACTATTAGTCCCCTGATAGCAAAATTACTAAAATCTTGAAATAGGAAATAAAATACTCTACTAGAAAGCCCTCTCCTTCATGTCACTTCAACAGTCTTTAACAATAATTGGTGCGATTTGTTGTTGGTCAATACAAAGTAAAATTACTGATCTATGGAATTGTTTTGCTTGGTTTAAATATCCGGTTAAAACAGACTAGTCTGACAAATTGTCTTTGTTAAAAACATTCTCCAAGACTTATTATGTTCGTTTCTAAATTTCTCAATTTTCTGAAGCATTCCTTCTTAACCTAAGAAATAATTTATCAGGTTTTAGTTTGTCCCCTTTATCAAAAGCTACGAGGAGTTCTATGCCTAACTACTCAGGAAGTTTAATTTTTAACTTCTTACCTAAAAAAACAATTAATTAGTAGTATTGCAAAATCGTGTCCTAAATAGTCTGAGACTACAAAGTATCTGGCATCAGAGGTCTTGCCTCGTCCATTCTGTATGAGCTGGAGATGCTATCTAATGATGACGTAGTTGCTGATAAGCTACAACATCTCCAATGATGATTTAAATTGTCCTTGCATTGGTTACTCTGCCCATTTTGCTTATTTTGGGTAGTTGCCAGTTCTTACAGAATATTGATCTTAATTCACTTTGTTAACTAAAATCTTATTTTTATGGATATTTGTGGGTACCTGCATAAATATTTTTAGCTAGGATGTATTGAACTAATACAGTTGGATGGTAATTTTATGCTTAACCTTGCTTGTAATCAACTACTTTGTTGAAGGTGATAAAAGCGTTTGTATCTAGCTTATTATATGAATTGCTAATGTTCTCTCATTTTGACATCTAGTGCAACTAACTTTAATATAGATGCACTTCTGAGCAGTCTCCTTTAGTGGAATGCATTACATTATGATTTCCATCATTTTAATATATTTTTAGGGTTCCGTATATACAATATACGGATACTCTTACAATATCAGTCAGGATTTCTGCCTTTGTTACATCACAGCAATTTTCTCCTAAACTACTGGACGGAAGAGGTTGAAATTTGGTATCAATGTATAGTTTGGTGACCCGATCAGGAGTACATATCGTAAAAGAAGAAATTTTGATTTTAGGGGTACTTCTGGGGGGAAAACTAAAAAAAATTTTGAAAAAAATAGTAAATAGATCGTTGGGCAAACTTTACAGGAAAAATAAGGAGAAAGCATTAATATTAATTTTGGGGGCAAATAATAAAATTAAATAAAAATTTAAAAATAAAAAAATTTTCAAACGCATCATGTAGTATATCAAATGAAAGGTTTCTTTCTGAGGAACACAGATATATTTTTTCATATTAAAAAAAATTAAAAAGATATTAACGAAAATGTACCAAAATTTACCCATCCCCCCTCTTATCTCTGAAACTATAAAACGTAAAGTTTTGAAAAAAAATAGAAGTATAGGGTCTGATCTGAAGTTTACTGGAAAAATAAGGAGAAACCTCTACTTTTAATTTTGGGGGGCAAATTACAGAATTAACTGGAAAATATAAAAATAAAATTGTTTTTAACCCATCATGTTATATATCAGATGAAAGGGCTCATTACGACGAAAACAAACATATTTTTTTCATATTTTTAAAATAAATAAATTAAAAGATATTAACAAAAATATAAAAAAATTACCCATCCCCCCTCTTAACTCCGAAACCATAAGCTGGAAAATTTTGAAAAAAATGGAAATTAAGGAGAGACCCCTAATATTTATTTCGGGGGGCAAATTATAGAATTAAATGGAAAATATAAAATTAAAATTGTTTCTAACCCATCGTGTTATATATCAAATGAAAGGGCTCATTATGACGAAAACAAATATATATTTTTATATTTTTAAAATAAATTAATTAAAAGATATTAACAAAAATATAAAAAAATTTACCCATCCCCCCCCCTATCTCCGAAACCATATCCTGGAAAATTTTGAACAAAAATGGAGGTATAGCCGCTCACCTGAACTTTACTGGAAAAATAAAACCCCCTAATATTCATTTTGGGGGGGGGGCAAATTATAGATTTAATTAGAAAATATAAAATTAAAATTGTTTCTAACCCATCATGTTATATATCATATGAAAGGGCTCATTATGACGAAAACAAATATATTTTTTCATGTTTTTAAAATAAATAAATTAAAAGATATTAATAAAAATATAAAAAATTTTACGCATCCCCCCCTATCTCCGAAACCATGAGCTGGAAAATTTTGAAAAAAAATAAAGGTATAGCCCCTCACCTGAACCTTACTGCAAAAATAAGGAATTAAATAGAAAATATAAAATTAAAATTGTTTCTAACCCATCATGTTATATATCAAATGAAAGGGCTCATTATGACGAAAACAAATATATTTTTAAAATAAATTAATTAAAAGATATTAACAAATATATAAAAAATTTTACCCATTCCACCCCCCTTAACTGCGAAACCATAAGCTGAAAATTTTTGAGAATAATGGAAGTAAAGCCGGTAACCTGAACTTTAATGGAAAAATAAGGATAAACCCCTAATATTCATTTTGGGGGGCAAATGAAAGAATTAAATCGAAAATAAAAAATTATAATTGTTTCTAACGGGTCATGTAATATATCAAATCACAGGGCTACTTATGACGAATACAAATATGTTTTTTTTTTTAATTTTTTTTAAATGAATATTTTAAAATATATTAAAAAAATATTTTAAAAAAATTACCCATTTCCCCGTTATTCCCCAGACTATAAGACCTAAATTTTTTTTTATAGGAAAAACATTTAAAAATCCCTAATTCTGCTATTTGGCCCCCAAATAATAGAATTAAACTGAAAATCAGTTATTAGAAAACCCCCATAGTAATTTTAGGGACAAATTATACAATTAAATGGAAAATAAAGATTCAATTTTCAAACGCATCATGTAATATATCAGATAAAAGGCTCATTATGTGAATCACAAATATATCATATATTTGAATCATTTGTTAATTTATATTATGTTATAATTTATAATTTAAAACTTGACCTATTTTGCCCTTTATCTTCCAATCTACAGAGCCTCAAAACTCAGACAGTAGATTATAAAAGACTTCTCTGAAAGTTTATTAGTAAAATAAAACTCTAATGTTAATTTTTGGGGACCAAATTAGAAAATTAAATACATATGTATTCTGATAAAAATCAAGCGAATCCTGAAGAAGATAAAATAAAAAGTCTATGTGTGGAAAATCAAAGTGTATATTTTTTATAAATTTAAAACGCTTCCTTTAAAAGATATTAGGGTAAATATAAGAAAATGCACTCATTTCCTGCTTGTCTGAAACTGGAATATTAGAATCTTGAAGGTGGTACGGAACCCTAAGTATGCGAGTCCAACTCCGCACTTGACCAAATTATTTCTTATTAAAGCCTTCTGCATATTTTGGTTTGTTGTTGTTCAGCTGAACAATTTTGAAATTCCCTTGACACATAAAACATTTTCTTAATTTACTTAGAGAATGATTCATACAGTTGAATTAGAAATGTTTTTGATATTTTAGTATTAATTTTTCTTTAGTTATTACAGCTAACTCCAATATTATTTCTTTTAGGGCCAGGAACACATTAGATCTAGAAACAATAGCTTCAGAGTTTGAGTTTGATAACATCAGTGTTAGTTATTGCATCGATGAACATCTGGTCTTGGCTTTTATGATGAATAATGGAAGCAATACAAGCCTTATCGAAGGTATACTTGAAAATGGAAAACAAAATGGAAAGAAGTTTCTCCTGTCTCTGTCGCCACATGTAAGTAGAGTTTGTTACACTGTCAAGGAAATCTTGTACAGTGTTAAAAATTGTTCATCGACATTAATGTCAAATTTCTCAAAAAAAAAATAGTGCATATCGAGCTTTCAGTTAAGTCATTTTCTAAAAATGTTGATATAGTAATCGAACTTTCATTATTACTACGTGATCTTCGATAATGTAGAAACACATAGAATTAGTAGGTTCTGTATTTAGTTGCGTTAGTTTTCCAAGGATCGAAAACTTAATATTTAAACGAATCTAGATGTGAATACAAATATATTTTGTATTATTTCCAACTGGTATTATATATTTAAGGTTTCGATAATGAAAGTCATATTGAAGAAACAATAACAATCTAACAAAACTCGATAGTGTCAGTAGTGTTTTCTATACTAATCTATAAAGAGATAAAATTTGTTTCTTTGTTTGTCTGTTTGTTTGTAGGGGATAATCTTTGGAAGTAATGAACCGATTTTAAAAATCCTTTGGATTTGCGTGTAACAGGCTATATTTTATTTTGATAAAATATTTTATATTGTGTTTACTTCAATTTATAATTTTGGAAAAAAGTGATACGGGGATGAAAGTTGGTATATATACTATTTTCCCAAAATTCAATTTGCAAAAATTCAATTATCTCAAGGGTGACAGGTGGGAGTATGTTTTTTTTAAGTTATTTTTCGGGAGCCTAAAATATTATAGCTATGCGAAATAACAGGTTGATTTCTTTCTTTAAGTGAAGAAGTACGTGATTCGTCATTTTGCGAAAATTGAAATATTAAATGGGAGAAATGGGGGTTACTATTATTTTACAGGGAATTCAACATCTTCGAAGTAAAAATTAATACGGGTGTAAATCATGATATACAGTGAGGAACAGCGAAATGGATAACGAATAAAGGAGGGCGTGTTGGACACGTCTGTGTATATTTTTATATGCGCATTTTTTCAACAAAAAAAATTATATAGTATCTTATTTTAAATGCAAGCCCCTGTATATGATTTATTTTTTTCGATTCTCCAGAAAATTCTAGGCATAATTCATGAACAATGTCCTTCGCCTATCTTCAACTGTTTCGGAAATATTACAAAAATTAACATTAAAAAAAGAAAATTATTTTATTTCACAAATTCGCAACATCACACTCATTACTTAATTCCCATTTAGCTTTTGATATTGAGATAGTGAGCAAAAACCGTTCCTACGTTCCATTTTACTGATTTAAAAAAAACAGTCTTGTTTATTTTTGTCAAAACTCATAGCCTTAGCCTTAGCATCTTGTCTGCCTGCATGACAGTAGTGATCAGTGTCAGTTCTATTGTCGTTTGAATTTCGTTAACTGTACCTAATAATATCAGAAAAATGGTTCATTTAACAGAAATGCATAAAGTAATCATTCTACAAATGATTGGTTATGGAGAAAACACACGGTCACAAATGGAAGTTTCTCGCTTATTTCCAAATTTGCCGCCTGTATCCCATGAAACAATTAGCAAAATAGAAAAGCAGTTTCGCGAGCCTGTTCATGTAAGACAGATAATAAAAGTAACTGCCAGTGCTCTAAGTGATAACACGAAATTGAATATTATGCTTGAGTTTCAAGAAAATCCATTGTTCAACGTTAGCCACACATCAATTTTTCGAGTATTATAGGAAAGTAAAATGCATCCCTATAAAATGATGCCGACTCAGGAGCTCATGGAAGACGATTTCGATAGGCGAACGTATTTCTGTGCACAAATGATGGCAAAGTTAGATAACAATGTGATTCAATTAGAAGATGTTTTGTTTTCTAATGAGAGCACATTTACACTTCACGGTCATGTTAATCGTCAAAATTGACGCTATTGGTCTAATGAGAATCATCACTGGATGACAGAGAAACTTCGCAATATCCTGAAAAAGTTAATGTTTGGGCAGGAATTGTTGGAAATCATATCGTAGGTCCCTTTTTCATTGATGGCAACTTCAATGGAGATACATATTTAGAACTGCTCCAAAACAATGTCCTGCCAATTTTGACAAACTTATATCCTGATCCAGTAAACCCATAAGTTCCTGCCAATACGAAATCAATGTCCAGCAGTACCCGAACCAAATTTTCCAAATGAGTGGATTGACTCCATTGGACTAGTTTTTGTGGATTTATGTCAAAAAGTACTGTAAACAAAACTAAACCCAGAAACTTAAATGACGTAATAAAACATTTTTTAAAAAAAATATAACCGACTTCTACCTATAACTAAAAAGCTAAAAATAGTTATATCAAAATACAACTCTAGCAAATAAATAACACATTCAATGCTGTTAGGTACCTACCCAGGAAGTAAAAAATGTAAACATTAAAAGGTGCTCATTCTGTACAAATTAATTACCTACCAATCTAGTATATTTTTGAAGTCTGTGCCAAGCAAATCTAAAATGCTTCATTGCGTACTTATCTACTAATTCATCAAACTTGATTGTTGCTTGGCACCGACTTCAAAAATATACTAGATTGGTAGGTAATTAATTTGTACAGAATGAGCACCTTTTAATGTTTACATTTGTTACTTCCTGGGTAGGTACCTTACAACATTGAATGTGTTATTTATTTGCTAGAGTTGTATTTTGATATAATTATTTTTAGCTTTTTAGTTATAGGTAGAAGTCGGTTATATATTTTTTTTAAATGTTTTATTTTCAACTTTTTAGTTTTTTTGAACTCAGGTAGTTTTCATTCTTTATTTTGTATGTTGTATGTATAACCTTAATAGACAGAACCAGGTAACATCGAAAGTCTCAACATTACACAATGATAATTTATCATTTAAATTGACAGGTAAATCTTTACGAACAAAATGTACCAGTACGCGTTGACTTAATAAGCCCAAAATATATTTATGCCTTATGGACTACGCCATGTAACTTTTCTTCAACTTTTTTGACAACCCTGTATAACTATAGATAATTCCACTCCAACCTATGTACCAACCATCCTGTACATACGATTGCCCACGGACAAGCATAAATTTGTTTGCTGCCTTCTGTAAACTATAGGACGGAGTAGAATCCATCCCATATTTACGAAGTCAAATTCGTCCTATATTTCAACCATAATATATAACTACTTGTGGACTACCCCATAAATTATTTAATTTTAACATTTTATGTTATCGCCCTGTGTAATATTAATTCCTCTCCACACTTTATTCAATTTCTTATAGGCTATAAAAGAAATAATTTTTTAATCACACTTTATAAATATAATTCAACTCCAGCATATATTTCAACCATCCTGTATATGATTTGCTTATGTCCACATCATGTAACAGTTTTTTAATCACCCTATATAATTTTAATTTCACATTTTTTTCAACATTTTTATACCACCAAACGTCCAGTCCACCCTATATTCCAACCATCCTGTATATACGGCTGCCTACGGACCACTATCATTCTACTCCGTCCTATATTTCAATCTTCATATAAATGCAACTCCTTCTACCACTTTACTTTGTGATTGTGTTTGCTATAACTAAACACCCTGATTATAAACCTACCAAATAGCAGTTTAAAGTTTGACATGTGTTGTCACGGAATTTTCTATTAGGCCGGGAGAATGAGACAACAAAAAGTACCGTCTTCGCAAAATGGAAAAATTTGCATTTAAATAGGTATTTACCTAGTACACAAACAAAACGAGCTTGGTACTCATTGATTTAAGGAGCCGAAAATACTATGCTTTACTAACTATATGCTTGAGACGTACATAGAAAATTTTCAAATTCGCAATTTAAACTTTCAGTGCCTAAAATTACCGCACTATTACGTTGGAATTAAAATATTTATGAGGAAATGTCCGTTATGTCATTTGGATGAAATTTTGATAAGAATTTTGGAATTTTCGGCGATTTTCTGCAAAACTGCAAGTTGCAAGTCGCAGAAAAGTATATGAGATCACCTAAGGATCTTCCTTAATAGATTAAATGTTAAAAAACTATACACATCCATAAGGAGTTATCGAAAAATCGACTAAAATATTAGGGATATTGGTCGATTTCCATGCACGCATGTGTTCATTCACAAATTTTATCACTTTACCAATAGAATTCTTTCCAAAATTTGAAGTTTCACCAATCTGGATATATACTCTATTAAACAAGAGCATATTCATTCAAAACGGTGCACCACAGGAGAAGAAATCAGGTAACATACATACAAAAAAAAAAGTGAAAAAATACACGACGAATTGATAACCTCCTCCTTTTTGGAAGTCGGTTAAAAAGGCGAACCACGCTTGCAATTAGATCAGGCACGCCTGAGATGTTGAGTAATGTTAGAAGACATTTCTATAGCATATTAGAATGTTGCCAAGACGTTCGCGGCGAGCATTTTTTCTCGGCAACTGAAAATATTGCAGATATGAGAATTATGATATTAAGTCTTTAAAATTAATAGATAACTAATGTAAAATTTTGCGAAAATTATACTATTGAAATGGCTAGAACTGAATTTATCACTTAGTATAAATCACGTAACCCATAAGTGCCAAGAGGAGTATTTTCTCATTGGATGAGAATTGATAAACTGGCTCTTTAATAAATTTAGGAAAGGGATGTGGACTGAAAGTGGTTCAATATCTATTAGTCACAGGTGACTTAAATAAATAGAAAATTGCGCAAATATAAAAAAATGTGTGACAAAGATGTATGAAATAAAATGAAATTAAAAAAAATGACAAAAATATTCTATTCCAAGAAATGTTAAAAATATTGATTACATCAAAAAACACAAAAATTTAAGAGTTGACAACATTGTTAAAATTATTCTGTACAAAACATAAAATGAGAAAAATCTCAAAAATTTAAAATGTAAAAAATGTTAATAATGCCAATAATGTCAAAAATACTCTCTTCGAGGTGTCATTCCTTTGTACGCAAGACAATATATATATATATAAAATATAATATATATTGTTTCTGGTCGGGAACCTTCATCAGTTGCGCTTCCCACATTTGAATGTCCTCTCGAACACTTCTTTATGCATTTGATGCATTTCGTTAAATTTGAAGACGCGAGATGTCTTGAAAATCCTAGATGTCGGTCTTACATCTCGCGTCTTCAAATGTCAAAAATGTCAGATATGTCTAAAATATCAAAAATGTCAAAGAATAATAAAAAAATTTCATAAAAGTCAAAAATGTCGAAGATGTCAAAAATGTTAAATTCCCAAAATGTAAAAAACATCAAAAAAGTTAAAAACGTCAAAAATGAGCATGACAATACATATAGAAAATAGAAAACGAGAAAATCACAACAACAAATATCAAAAATCTCTAACACGTCAAATATGTTCAGCTGATCATATTAAATATCAAAATAATTTATTTTTAGAATCTGTTGTAGCCATATAAATTTTTCTCTTGAATGCTGATGTTAAAATGGTTTTCACAAAAAAAAACGAAAAATATCAAATTTTGCCTAGCCTGTACGAAGCTATTCTCGAATAAAATCATAACTTTGATTTATTCAATTTAAAAGCGGTATAAATTGAAACGTGTACGTACCTATCTTCATCTGATATGTATTGCTGCAAGATCTTCAGGGAACAAACGTAAGTGAGAGTACCTACAAATTTAAGCGACAGTACCTGTCTTGTTTCGGGGAGTTATAAAAACTTCAGCTGATTTATTGCCCGACCTTACAAATACTTATGTTTATTTTCATAATCGATCAAATCATTTTATATACTAATGTAATTATAATATGCAGGTTTTAGCTGGTTCAGAGTTGCACCAAAAAGCAGAAGACCTGGAACTGCTTTACAAGTATAATGGGACCACATACATTGGTTCCTATTTGGATCAGGATGTTGTTTATCCAGACTATGACAATCCAAATATTACGCAATTTATGGAGGAACTACATAAATTAATCAAGCAATACGTAAATGTTTCCATAGATGGTCTAATTTTGAATGACAATTGGCCATCTGATGATAATTTTCACATGAACGGAACAGATTTTCAATATTTCTCTGAGGTATCCCAATATTTTATACATAAAATAAAACAAATTAACTAACATCAATACTGAATTATTTTAGGAACTAGAAGAAGCGATGTCCTTCACATTACCCTGGAACTCCAGCTCTTGGACAGGTTTTCATATTCAAAAGCACAACTCATATGGACTGGCACATCTCAATGCTGTAAAGAACTCAGCACTTAATAATGAAGATACTTTCATAATGTCAGCTACCAAACGCTTGGACCAACCAGAAGTTTTGCTTATTGAAAATGTAGAGACTTCTTGGGAAGAGTTAAGAAACAAATTACAAAACGTCCTATTCGAAAGCGTCAGTGGAAACCATTTGGTTACGTTACCAGTATGTGGTGACATTAACACTTCCGATTCGGTTCGAGAAACGTTATGTATAAGATGGTACCTGATAGCAGCAACTATGCCGATGTTCAGAATCTCGTCAGAAAAACCTTGGAGAGACCCAGCAAATCTAAACACAACTTTTTGCTAAAAGACAAGCGTTAAAAGCTGTCGAATTGAGGCAACAATTATTAAGTTATTACTATACCATTCTTAGTTACAACGAACCAGTCGTGAGACCAATGTTCTACGACAATTACTACGACAAAGAAATGTTCAAAATTGACACCCAGTATATGATTGGGAAAAACATGTTAGTAGCTCATCCATTTACTTCAGGAAGAAAAATCCTACATGTTTATCTTCCTAGTAAAGAGGAAATTTGGTATGAAATGAATGGTGGAAAAATGTTTAACAGTACGGAGGAACAGTGGATAAACATTACCATTGTGGAGAATGATTTTACTGCTTTTTTGGCCCAAGGAACTATTTTGCCTTTAAAGGTAGGTCTAGTTTATGAAACTTAACAGTTTACATATTAAGAGTTCGTGTTAAAACATCAATAAATTGTAGTGAATATACAAATATCGCATCCAATTAATATACAATACCAGCACAAAATTTGCTTTTCATTCTAACAAACATTGTAATTCTCTGTTTTTAAATTAGAGACTTGACTTACATTGAAAGTCAGAACACCATGAAACATGACAACTTTACCAGCTGTGCTTACCAAATTGCCAGTACTGACTAAGTTTATATTATAAAGTACCTAAACAATTTACATTAACACTTCTGAATAATATACTTAGAGCATATACTTCTCTGGAGCTAGCCTGCAACACAAATATCATTCCAAAAGTAAAAAGGGCAATAGAGAGAGCGAGAGGCTATCGAGTCAAATAGCCTCTTGGTCTTTCTATTGCCCTCTCTTTCTACCCTTGGCACGATATTTATGCATTGCAAGCTACCTCCAGAAGTCCAAGCTCTATCATAATATATGAGTTTAGGGTAAATTCAAATATAGGGTATATTTGAAGTCCTCAATATCGGACTTTAAAGTATTGGAAGTAGTGAACAATGTAAATTAAAAAAGACCTTAGAGCATAAACAAAAATTCTCGGTTTGTTGTATTAGGTATTGTCAAAAAATACTTTGAATTTGACAGTAAATGACAAATTAGTTTCATAGGCCTTTTCATATTAGAAAATTTTTTGTTGCCGTGTCATTTTTTTCTATGGAGTGAAAGAGGACAAACTTATAAGGGAATAAAACTGAAAAAGTGTCCAGCGGACGGTTTCAAATAAGAAGTTCAACAAATGACCAGAATGGTGCAAGTGTGATCACAGGGTATGTTATGAAGTTAATTGTCAACGGATTAAAATACACAAATCCTACATTTAGAAGTGAAACGGCTGAAAAAGTGAGAATGATGTAATTATTAGTAAAAATCGTCAATAAAACGTAGAAGATCTGTTATGCGAACTTCTCTTTGTAAATGGTTGTCTCCGTTTTTTGTAATCTCTGCAAGTGATATGAGTTTATAATGTATTACGAGGGTGAATCAAATATGAACCGGAAAAATTTTATTGGTACGGTCAATACAAATTTTAATATATATTATTTTTCTACATAGTCTCCTCTCTTATGTATACATTTTTCCCACCCAATCGGAAGTTTTTTAATACCTTTCTCAAAGAATGAAACTGGTCGTGTCGATAACCAATTGCACACAAACGTTTCTACACCTTCGTTGTCCTCAAAGTGGTGGCCTCCCAGTTCTTCTTTAAATGGCCCAAACATGTGGTAGTCACATGGCGACAAATCAGGGACTGTAAGGCGGGTGTTCAAGGGTTTCCCAATGCATTTTGTTCAATTTTCCTTGAGTCAATGCATCTGTATGTGGCCGAGAGTTGTCATGCAACAGAATCACACTTCGGATAGACATATCCCGCCTCTTTTGCCGATAGGCAAGTTTCACTTGTTGGAGTAGTTCGCAGTAATACTCAGCATTAATTGTAGGGCGTTCGTGCAGAAAATCGATCAGCAGTACGCCTTCAATCAGCTCACGAATTGCGTAGATATTCGCCTCATTGATGCTTGTCGTGGGACGGCGTGCATGAGGCTCATTTTACACTGTCTCTCGGCCATCTGAAAACTTTTTGTGCCAGTCGTACACTTGGGTCCTTGAAAGTGTTTCATTGCCGAACTGTGCAGATAGTCGACGCAAAATTTCAGACGGTCTAACGCCCTCCCGCGCCAAAATTTGATAACAACACGTTGCGCAACAGACGTATGCACCTCTTGCTCTGACATGATGCGACTAACAGCGCATCGACTACGCCTCGCCAAACCGACGAACTCCCCTTTTCTTAACATCCCTACCTAACATATATCGAGACGTCACGCCACTCGAATTATCTACAGGGCGAGAAACAGAAAAGTCCGGTTCATATTTGATTCACCCTCGTAATTGTGATATAAATTAATAAGCGTGTGCCCCCATTTTGACTTTTTTAAAACGGAGTGATTTTATGATTGTTATGATAGTTATTTTGTTATAAAACTTTTTGAAATAGTTAAACAATGGAAAATGTGTATATTTGTAATATTTTTATACTTATTAACAAATAGATGTTGGTGAATTAGATGTAAATAAAAATTATTTATTTTTACATTCATGTGTTCATATTACATATTTATTTTGAAAAGTGCCCCTATACAAAGTTGTTGTTTCTACTTCCTTGTTCACCCCTCTCTGGATAAAAGGTAATTAACAATTCTTTTCATCACTGAATAAACTGCTATAATTAAGTTATCTCTTCTCTTATCATTATGGAACAAATTTCACTTGCATTTTATTCTAGAATAGTTTCTTTTTTAAGGACTCTAACATTTTCACATACTAGTTTTCCATATATTTTGTCTTGTCTAGTTGGACAAAAAGTTCCATTAGCTACTATTAAATGACTATTCTTGGCATCTTTCTGCTGTAGTTGTATTTTAAATATTTCCAAAGGTATGCCTGGTGAATGCACCTTTTACTCAAACCTCCATATTTTTTTCGAGCTGTTGTCAGACCATTGGCATGTAAATACAATGGTTTTTTGCTAGAAAAAAATGACAGAAGTTGACGCTTGCCCACTAGAAATTTTCGAATATGAAAAGGCCTATTGCATGTTTGAGTACTTTGTGAATTTAAACACTTATTACTATAAATATAATAAATATTTCGTAGGAATTGAATTATTTTCTATTAGGTAAGTGAGCGAGAGTTTTAAAAAGTAATCATCTCAGTAAAAATACGTTTATATATAGCTAACTTGGTGAAATCTTAATGGTTTAAATCAAATATATTTCTTAAGAAGCTTTCGCTTCCATCGTTCAGTCTTAATGTTGCCGCTTTGTTTATGTAGAGATAGTTACTGTCTCGTAGGTAAATTTAGTTTTGGTTCATAATGGTAACTTATTTACGGCTATCTGTACTAATAAGTAAAAAATGTTTGTTTTTTCTGTGTTTGTAAGTTGCAAAAACGTCGAGACGCCATTTAAAAATAACTGTCAGAATTGTAACCAAACTAAAGTTAATGTATCACAAATCAAAATAATATTGGGATTTTTAGTGCAGATAATGAACTATTATTTAAAAAAATTACGCTTAATAAACATGTCAATAATTAAATCCATTTTATTTTAGGAGAACAATGAAATCAATCTGTTGGTGGCTCTAAACTGCTTAACAACCTGTAAAGCAGAGACTGATTTGCTTTTGGAGAACTATGTACATTTTTCAGCTAGTAATACATCTATATCTATAAGCAATTTAACATCGTCTTGTAACTACACTCTGGGATACATCAAAACCTACGGCTATGTTAATGAAAGGTCGTTTGTAAATTATTATGTCAACAATGTTCCAATATGTAATGGTACAAGTAATGTAACGATATATTATACAAATGACGATTATCAGAATTTATTTATGTAGTGTTAAAAGTTTTAATTTAATTTAGTTCTTTATGGTAGGTAGTTATTACATTTTTTTAAATTAATTTATTTTTATTATATAATTAAAACTATACAAATACTCAGAATAATGGAAAAAACTAGTGTTTTTATCAGCGTTTCCTATGAACCAACAAGTATTCCCATCCAAAATTAGACCTCTATGAAAAATACTTAGGAATTCGCATGTGTAAACTAACCCCAAACCTATTGACTTCAGGTCAACTGGAAAAACAAACTATACTTTCTCAATTTTATGTTATTTTTTAAAAGTATTAGAATTTGTCGCTAGCCATGCAGGAATGTTCAAAGGTGGCACCTTCAAAAACAATGTTTTGGCTCAACGATAGCACATAAAGGATAGCTTGATCAATGTTGAAAAATTTCGAAGAAAACCAGACACATTGTCTTAGCCCCGCTAAGATGCTTTGTTTGTCGACAGTTGAAGAGTTTTTCTGGTTTTGTTGCATCCGATTAGAGTGATATTTATAAGAACTTTTTGAAGTGAAAACTTCTTTAGCGGCGCTGAGCACTTTTTTTTGTATGGGTAAAAATTTCCAAACTCGCGTCAGGGTCACGTGATGCTGATCGAAAAAGCGTAAGATCGAGGGGAAGGGAGAGGGGTCTGCTAATGAAAGGGTACGTTAAAACCGATAAATTATTGAAACAGATAATGATAATAGGGTGTATAACAAGCATATTGTGGAAAATACATATTGAATAAGAAATAAATATTAATAAGAGTGGATCTATATATCGTCGCGGATAGATCGCTCCGCGTTATCGGTGTTGTACCAGATCGCCCCGCGAGAAATAATTTGGGAGCGGAACTTTTCGTTTTTAAAAAAACTTTATTTCACAAAACCTCTTAACAATGAATATTAGTATTGACTGTTGTGAGTCTAATATAATACTGAATAATAAATCTTAACTAAACGTACAAGTATTACACGAGAAAATGCTGAAATAGAATTAGTTGGAATTATTATGATGTATCTTGATATCCTCGCCCACGTGGATGACGTCGAGGCTGCATGTAACTCCTCCCCCTTTGAGAGATGAGCCCCTAACTAAGGGTGCGAATAAACATTGAAGATTCTCCCTTGATCGTCTTCTTCTAAGTGTCGACCACCTCCTTGGGATTGATTCTTCTTTTTTCGTAGCAGCTGATTTCTAAGAATTAATAAACCAACTGCCAAAATTATAAATATATATAAAAGAATTGTCCAGATGCTGGTTTTCGAATAAGTTATTGGTTCTTCGATTTCTTCAATTTCATTTTTCTCAATATTCAAAATATTTTAATATTTTTTAAATCATTGAAATCAAAATTATTTAAAGTTAATGGTTTAATTGAAAGTCCATTAAAAATGATTAATTGATAAGTTACTATTAAGTTCTGGTAAATCAATATGTTTAATCTTCAATCTTGAGTCTTCATATGCAGTCAATACATGGCTCTTCATATAAATTTGACAGGCTGGAAACAGTTCAATGACATACTGTCCATATAACATAAAATTGTCCTTTTCTGATCCACATTTTTGGGTCACTAAGGTTTTATTTGGAAAACTCACTAAATATTTATTTTTTGACAGTTTTTGAATTTTAAGTTCATTTAAGGTTATTGGAACACCTTTGCAGTTTGTAATATTTTGGTTAAATTTTAACAAGTTCACTTCACAAGGTGAGTTTTCGTTTATTTTTATTGGATTTTCTTCTTCACAGATATATTGATTATCGATTATCCTTTGGCATGGTTGATTTGTAGATATGTATTGATGCTCATTAAGGATAATATATTTGGTATTAGGAATGATCATTTCAGAGAAATTGGATTTGATTATTGGCAGAGGAAACAGTTCATAATATTAAAGTTTTCTTTTAATGTTATTGGTATTTCCAATATAAAATAAATTTGATTTAACTTATGATAAGCTTTGACAGTAGTTATCTGTTCAAACAGAAGAATGTTTTCTCTACTAGCTTGAAATGGTAGTTTATGTTCCTTTTGAATAAGATTTTCAATTGAATTTATTTCTGTGATAAGATCGTCAGGTTCAACGATTGAATTATGTAATATATTTAACTTAGAAAAAGTAATTGCTGTTTCCACAGTTTCCAATATTTGAATAATTATTTGGTATTCAGTAATTATTTGGGAATTTCATAAATTTCAATTTCAATTAGCATAAAATCTTTAGTCTTTGAGTTTTCAATCTCATTATTTTTTACATGATTTTCGATTTCTAAAATTTTATTTTAATTGCTTCTTCATTATGCATTAATATTAGAATACTTTCATTGAATTTCTTAATTGATGATTCTAGTATAACAATTTGATTTTTTAAGATACTTTAATTTTATTTGATTTCTTATTAATTCATTTATTGATTTATCATATTTTTCAGCATCTTCGTTATCTAAATTTCCTGTGATTGCTTTTACAATAGATCCTAAGGCATTAAGTAAACCTCGTTTTTGTCTTCTTAAATTATTTTCGTTAAACATTAAAGGATTCATTTGAGTTAACAAACTTTTTATTTTCATTTGTAAGTTTCCTACTAAATGATAAGAGTTATAAAATTCTTTTCTGAAATCTTCACTATTATTAAAATTTAAAAATATAGATTGTAATTTATTTGCAGAGTTCGTTAAAGTTTTATATTCATTTATCAAGTCAGTTAAATCTATTATTTGAATAAAACTAAAATGATCTACTCTAATTTGAGCTAATCCTAATTTAAGCGGGAACAGTCCTGGATTTTTCTCTAGTTTATAAATTTTGGACTGTTATCTTCAGCGTTGCTACTTGCTACTAAGATTATTATAAATCTGAAACAGAAACAGGGATTCTTAGTTCCTTGACATGAATAATGTCTATTTTGTCATTTTTCATTTTACACTTAACTTTGTTATTTTCTAGAATTTCGATAATTCTTAGTGGTCCTTTAAATTTATTTTCTCTTTTATTTCTTTGGTCATTGACTTTATAGACAATTTGTCCTACTTTAAATTGATTTTGTTCAGGTCCTTTATCATTTCTTTTTTCAGCGATTTTTCTTTTTAGTTTTTCAGAATTTTCAGATATTTTTTATAAACATGATTTATTTTATTTTTGTGGTTATTCACATAGTCAGTATAGTAGTTTGAGTTTAACAGGTCATTAGGGTCTCTTGAAGAAGTATGTCCTAACGTCAATTCATAAGGGGTAAATTTTGTTATTGAGTGTATTGAACTATTATAAGCAATTATAGCATATTTCATTATATTTGGATCATCTTTGTTTTTATTTCTTAAAATTCTTAAATGTTCTATAGTGTTGAATGAAATCTCTCAACAGGTGAATTACTTTCATGATGCTGAGGTGTAGTAAAATGAATATTTATTTTATGTACTTTTAAGTTCTTTGACCGTATCATTCTTAAATTCACTTCCATTGTCGCATATAATTTTTTCTGGAATTCCGTAAAAGGTAAAATATTTTATCAATGAATTACAGACTTCAATAGCTGATTTTGATTTTATAAAGAAGGCTTGTCCTAATTTGGAGAATTTATCAAAATTGTTAAGTAATCTTTTCCATCAAATCTAAACACATCAATATGAATAATTTGAAAAGGTTTAGAGGGTGTCTCAGTAATAATTATTGGTGAGTAAGGTTTATCTCTAGCATATTTTGCTGTTTGACATAAAATACATGAATTTATAAAATTAGTAATATCTGACCTCATTGATGGCCAATAATAACGTCTTCTTAATTGTTCAAGAGTTTCCTGAATTCCTCTATGATTACATTTTCCTTCATGCTGAAATTTGATCAACATAATTTGTTCTTCCTTTTGTCTTACAGTATTTACCATTTTAAGACATCTAATTAGTTTTAGTCCAGTTGAATAAAAATGATCTTTATAAATATTTGAAAATTGAAGGTATTGATTTTCATTATAGAAGTAAAGATAGTATGTTTTTCCTAAGCTTGTGTATTCTTTTAGAAAATTAAAGATTGATTTTTCATTTTGTGGGACTTTGACCTCACGTATTTTTAATTTTTGGAAATTATTATTTTTTACTGCTATATCATCATGAACGTTTGGTTTTATTATTATTTGATTCATTTTGTTATTAATGATTTCATCTAATAGTGGTATTCCTTCATTAACAGAATTATCATTACTTATAGAATGAGCTGTATCAGAAGTTGATTGATCTCTTTCTAATAAATCAATAGGTTGATTTCCATTTTCAGGAATTTCTGGATTTCTTTCAATATTTTGTGGATTCCTAGTATTTATTTCTTCCTCTAAATCTAATAAATCTTCAATTATTTCTTCATCAATGTTACCTGGTGATTTACTAAACTATCAGATTCAAGGCATTAATAGGAAGCTTTGATTGATAAATATTTTCAATACTTTTGCTTTTTCTATGCACCTGTATATCTTCAAAGATTATAGGAATTGTTACCTTGGGAGTTTTTAATTCTTGTTTTGAAAAGTTAATTGTTGCATTCAATTGCTTTAATAAATCTGAACCTATTAGTCCGTGGTATTTTTCTGAGAAATTAAACATGAATAATTTTATCATGTCTTTAGAGTTAAATATTTTGAAATTCGGTATTTCAATAACTTGATTATGGTGTGATAAACCATGAGCCGTTCTGATAAAGAAATTCTCATTTGTAATATATTGTTTATAATATTTAATTGCTATATTTGGACTTATTAAGGATCTTGAACTTCCTGTATCAATTAGGAAATAAGCATTGATTTCTGGTATATAAATATAAGGAAGATTCATTATATTATAATTTATTTTTATTATGGGGGTTTGTTCATAATCGAAACCTCCGGAAAATTTTGTTTTCTGGTGACATATCATTATTATAAAATTCTTGATCGCAATAATTATAATTACGGAAATTATTTCCTTGATAGTAATCTTGAATAAAATTTGTTTCAGTTTGATAAGTATCATTTTCATTATTAGAATAAATTTCTTCATTCAGATCATAAGTAAAATTGCTTTGATTTTCATTTGACATATTAGGGTTTTCATTTTGAATTCTTGATTAAAAACATTTTCTGTTCTATATCTTTTCTTTGCAGGTTGATTAATTGTACTTCGAGATCTAATTGAATCTATCTCCATTGGTTCTACACTTTGATTATTTCTTGATTGATTCGTTTGGGGTTTAAAATTATTTTGGTAGGTATTTGAAAAGGTCTCATAAATTGATTCATTGGTTGAAAATAATTATTTGGTCTAACAAAATTATTATTTGGTAAAGTTAGATTATTTTGATTATTTGGAAATGAGAAATTATTTCTTGGAAAGTTATATGTTTGCATTGGAAATCTTAACATTGGTTGAGATGTCATTGATCTATGTTGATTTATATTTGGAAATTTGTTTTGAACTTTATTTTGATTCATAAAATTCTGAGAATTATTTATTTGTTGTTTATTTTGTATATTTGGTGACATTCTTTGATTATTAAAATATAAAAGTTTTCTTCTTCTCTTACTAAAGCTAAAGCATTTTCTAATTTAGCATTTTTATTTCTTAATCTTATTACTAGTTGCATTTGATAAGGTAAACCATTTATGAAGGTCTTTAAAGCAAATTCATCATAATGTTGTATTTTTATGTTTCTTTCAGTAATATTATTTATTTCAGAGTTCATTTTGCAAAATAATAAACTTCTTGCATCTTGTATTCTATTACCGAATTGTATTGGTGATTCGTTTTTTAATGGTTTTAGGGAAAGTAAATCTTGTATTAAACAATCGATAGATCTTTGATCACTAAATGTTAGGTATAGTATATCTTTTATTGATTGCCAATTATTTAATTCATTCCTACAGTATATTAGATCTGCTGCACGGTCTTTTAATTTATTTAATATAGTGTCTAAAATACAAATATTTATTGGATCTCTTGGGTTATTAGCATTTTGAAATGATTTAATAAAATTTTCACATACACTTATAAATCTAGGTAATTGTCTTGGATTTCCGTCAAAATATGGGATATTATCTGCCTGATATCTCATCAAAGGAATGTTAGGGTTCATAAATTCTCTAACACTTTCTCTTTCTTCTCTATCTCTTTCTAAGGGCATTTTTAATTATTTCTTAGAAAATATTCTTTATGAGAAACAAATAACTGCTGTATTGTTATTATATATAATTTCTTTTTGAATTATTTGTCAAAATTAGGTATATAGTCAATATTGGTGATTTATCTATCAATATTACTAATCAATATGTATATATATGTTATAAAATATTCTTATCTAAGGAAAAAAAATCTTAACTGTTACGAACTTTATTAAAATGGAATGGTTTTGAATGGAATGGAATGAGCACTTACATTAATATTTTCATTTTCGTTAGATGAAGGTCTACTTGCTAATTTGTCCTTATGCTAAACTGGGTCCTTGGCGATGTCTGTCCTCGGTCAGTTGTCTTATTCTAGATCAGAAGTAGCGATTTTTGTCTTCTTCCGATGACTATCTGGATTCTGCGATTTTTGTCTTCCTCCAGGCGTTTTGGAAATAGTTTTTCTTTTGTACGCTGTCGAGCTGTACCGTCCAGTTCTGCGTTGTTTTCGTTAAACGTTAAAACGTAGAGAGTTGAACTTTCTTTTCTGTGAATAGTCGTATTCAAAAAGTTGTCCTCCCGAAAACTATCCTACTGACTGCGCCAGAAATAATTTGGGAGCGGAACTTTTCGTTTTTAAAAAAAACTTTATTTCACAAAACCTCTTAACAATGAATATTAGTATTGACTGTTGTGAGTCTAATATAATACTGAATAATAAATCTTAACTAAACGTACAAGTATTACACGAGAAAATGCTGAAATAGAATTAGTTGGAATTATTATGATGTATCTTGATATCCTCGCCCACGTGGATGACGTCGAGGCTGCATGTAACTCGCGCGAATATTTCATTCCCGTGTTACAGATTTGTATTAATTTGCGACCTGATTGGTTAAATGTGGATCTATTTGACGATGTCATAAATCGCTCCGCGTATTGTATGTTCATGTTTATATCGCCATTATGATTATTTACTGTGTTCTTCAGGTCGAAGTAATAAGGTGTTTGTTTCGTTGAGTGTTTAATAGTGTTTTCTTTTTTCAAGGTTGTTCCTCTCAAGACTGGGGTTAGCTTCGATCTGGCTTACCCTGTAACCATTTAATTAAACAAGATTACGATACAAATATTAACAGCTTTTTTCCTACTCCGGTCTTCAAACACTTCGTGACGTCTAGTTTCCAAAAAATGTACAACTATCGACAAATAATGTGTATACTACCCTTGGTTCTGGCTACTGCTGATAGCGCCATCTAGTACATTATGTATAAAGAAATTAGGGCACCATCTTAAATGTTCACATCTGTGCAGATTCATTATGTATGTGAAGAAAAACAGTCATAAAACTACGTGCATTTAATAAATGGCCTATAAATTAAATTCTTCTGTATTTCACATATCCAATTTCAAATCGGACACTATTTCCGACAAGTTTTTATGCAATGCTTTAACCACGACTCTGCTTTAGGTGCGCCACTGGTTACTAATTAAACAGAAAGTCAGTGACATCATCACTTATGGTTGTACTTATCGGCGCTGATGTCAGATTAAGACATTTTCTAAATTCTAGGAAATATTGTATCATAAACGGAAAAAGATATTTTCAAATAATTCAGGACATTTTATTATTTTTTTTTCAATAAAAAGATGTTTAAAAAAATATAAAATGATGTTAACAATCAAATAAAATTTTGAAATTTGTGAAGAGCGTTTGTGTAAATCGTAAGCGTTTACGATTTATTACACTAAAATTTCAGATTTTTAGAAAAACGTTATGTTTAAGTTTCTTGTATATATTGTACCACCCCGGGATTTAACTTCATAGAATTCAGTCCTTCATAACTTTTTTCCGATGTTCTGGAAAACACTAATTTTCTCGTTACTAAAAATTATATGGACTCTTCAGGATATTCCTTAATAGAAGAACTGACCATACTCAAAAAAGATTTTAACTAGATCAAAACCTTTTTTAAAGAAGTTTAAAATGCCAAGCTCTAAAAAAAGAGTGATAAAGTAAGAAAAATGTGAGATATTCAACCCCAGAATATATGCAGCAATAATGTGGCAAAAAAATAAATATATAATAGGTACTGATTTTATACGGTATTTATCATATATTTATCTGATTAATGAAAAACCCACCCAGCATAAAATATTTCTTAAAAATTGATATAAGATTACTTATTACATTAAAATAAATATACTGATGTAATTTATTTACTATTGACAATTGTTCCACCAGGTTACTGGCTTCTTCAGAATACAACGTAAGACTAACAGTTAAATGCCTTAAACTATTACAAAAAACTATGGTGATGCAATTACAGAGGTATTTAGAGGATTATTGAAGCAGGTAGGAGGGGATTATCACATTAAGAAAGTACAATATTATAATTGGGTTTTTAAAAATGGATAAATTATGGCTGTAATGAGTTTATATAATTCTATTGAAAATATTAAGTAATGGGGATGAATTGGTTTCGGTTTGATCATTCAAGAGGTATGGTGAATTTTTGTTTTTGTTAATTTCTAATGACTAAAACATATAATTTTTTACTTTTATGTTGTAAATGCAATACTTCGAACGTATTCTGAGGTACATGATTTTCATTCAATAAATGGTCGGCAAAAGTTGACTTATTATAATTGTGGCACTCAAAAGCTTTGGTATGTTCATCCCATCTTGTCTTGAAATGATCTTCCCGTATGACCGAGGTAGAAACTAGGGCAACTACCACATGTCAACTTATAGACACCCGAGTTGTTATTTTTGTTCATTTTATCTTTATTGTTTCTTATATGTTTTCCTAAGTTGTTATCTGTTTTAAAAGCTGTATGAATGTTTCTATTTAATAAAAATTGGGCTATTTTTTGAGAAGGGGAGCCGATGAATGTGATACTTTTATATAGTTTGGGGTCGCTATTAGGGGTGGTAGGATATACTTCATTTAAAGCCTTTTTAATTAATTTTTTAGTTAACATATTGTCGATAATTTGAGGGTTATAACCGTTATTGACAGCAATACATTTGTATTCTGTGTAGTTCTGTATCAAAGTGAGTTTTTGATAGTGGGATGGTAACCAATCTGTGCAACATACTATTGTGGATTGTAAGGTCCGTGTGTGAAGGTTTATGATAAATGGAACAGGTATGTTTGTTGTTATGTCTATTGATGGTTAAGTCAAGGAAATTTAATGTATTGTCTGTCTCAGTTTCTAGGGTGAATTTTATGTTAGGATGGATTTGATTTATATAGTTGTGGAGTAACTGTAATTGTCTGTAAGTACCAGTAAAACAAGCAAAAATGTCTTCAACATATCGAAACCAATATAGGATTTTACTGTTCAGATTGTGTTTGAAAATGAGTGATTCTATGTTGTTCATAAATATTTCGGCCAAGAGAGGGCTACCCATAATTAAACCTTGTTTACAAGTGTGAATGTTATTGTTGAATTGAAAATAATTTTGGTTAAGACAAAGTTGTAAGAGATTGATTATTTCGTTTTTTATAATTGGGTTGGTATTGTTTGTTCCTAATAAGTTCATGATAAGGGTAGTACATTCTTCTGGTGGAATGCTGGGAAAAAGCTTGACTACATCGAATGATAATAGTATGCAGTTATCAGGTAGAGTTAGTTTTTTAATTCTTGTCGCTAAGTCAAGGGAATTTTTTATGCTATGTGTGGGAGTGAATTTGGAGTATTTTTTTAACATGTCAAGGAGTGCTTTGGAAATTTTCGAAGAAGGAGCTGAGAGATAGAAAATAATAGGTCTGATGGGGTGATTATCTTTTAGAGTCATTAGAAATTAACAAAAACAAAAATTCACCATACCTCTTGAATGATCAAACCGAAACCAGTTCATCCCTATTACTTAATCTTTTCAATAGAATTATATAAACTCATTACAGCCATAATTTATCCATTTTTAAAAACCCAATTATAATATTGTAGTTTCTTAATGTGATAATCCCCTCCTACCTGCTTCAATAATCCTCTAAATACCTCTGTAATTGCATCACCATAGTTTTTTGTAATAGTTTAAGGCATTTAACTGTTAGTCTTATGTTGTATTCTGAAGAAGCCAGTAACCTGGTGAAACAATTGTCAATAGGAAATAAATTTAAGTGAAAATTACATCAGTTAATTTATTTTAATGTAATATTAAAATTAATTTTCATCAAGTAAAGACCGAAACTATCATAAGATTTCTTATTTGAACTATTGCTATATTTGCGACAAAACCTTATTTGAAATATATTATAAAATATTTCTATAATATTTCATGATATACTTCAAAAGATAGTTTACATATATTTTAGTAAAATATTTACAAATATAATTATAATATTTCATGTTTGTTTCAAAATATTATATTTTTTTCTGAAATCATCCTATTTTCGCGACAAAAAAACAAATATTTAATGCTATATTTCAAAAGATTTTTTTGTTGTGGGCATCAAATAGTTCAAAAATATTTGACAAAATGTTTCTTTAACATTTCATGAATTATTTCAGTAGACACTTTGTCACACACAGGATTATTTCAGAAATATTTCTTCAAAGATTTCATGTTATGTGAGATCACCTGATCCGGCAACACTGGTCGTCTCTTAATACACAACCACATAAGTACTTATATATTGATAACGTACAACTGGGATTTTCCAATACTTACAATTTAAATTACTTCTAATTTCCATAAGCATTGTATCTGTTATATGTATTATTTACAGGGAACTCCTAGTTAAAGTGAATTAACACCACAATGGCTTTCATTAAGAGTTAGGCAACGCACAATTCAAAGAACTTACATTATTCTGACCTTGTAATGAAAATTTATGTTTCTACACGATCAACATAAATGTGTTTTGTAAACGAATGTGTATTATTTTTCTCAAAACAATTGGCTTTTCTTTAGTTCAATTGAGTAAGCAAATCATTTACCTGCAGCCTTTGCGCTTTCAGTGCCTACTTTGAGATTTACCTGACGAGACACGCTTTGAATTCTACTTAAGTTGTTCAATGGATCAAATACGAAATGGCTGGTGGAGTGAAATTCACGAAACGTTTCCTGGCCAAGCATTTTCTATGAAAGTTAAGGAAGTTTTGTATGAAGATAAATCCGACTATCAAGATGTTTTCATTTTTGAATCGTAAGTATTGAATGTTGTTTATTCTAACCTAATATTACTTTATAACTGCCATGTTCGACCTTGCTTGTAAACATTTAAGTCTGACATGTGTACAGAAAAGTGATTAAGTAATCTTTGAGTACATATCACAAAAATGTCATCAATCTAGGGAAGTTATTTATTCTTACAGAAAATCCATTAATTATCTTATCTCAATGACGTGTTTATTTTAAGTATATTAACCATGTTGTGGTTGTAAATAAAGGACAATGAAGTGTCAAACAAAATCTAGCAACCCTTCAAATACACAAGCTACTTATGTAATAAATAAACGATAATCGATTTTTTACGACATGGTGTACATTCCGAGTTCTAGAATATCCTTATTTGTTAAGTAATTTATATATATATATATATACACCGACAAAAAATATGGTAAGTTTTAAACTGATTTATTTTGTACTAAACCACGTATTGCCGTACATAATTACAATTACATACATATATAATTACTAATTAAAGCAACAAACATTCCAAATATACAATATAAAAATACAGGGTGTTTAATATATTCCCCATATAGCTCCCATTAATTGGTTATTGGGATTAAACCTTTAATAAAGTGCTTTAGTTGGCCAGATAAGAGGGTGTTAGTTAATTGTTTAAATTTAAAACTGAATTTTGCCATAATTAAAAAACAATTAATATTTTTACTAAAGTTATTGACCGGTATGCTTTTCAAAAATATTAAACAGTGGCGCGCTATCGGTTTTATCCTATATTTTTTGACTAGGGTTCTACTTAACAAAAATTGCTGTTTGTTAATCAATTTCGATAATCTTAACTGCGTGATGTGCTAAGGAATATCATGGGAAAGTATTATATATTTATATAACTATAGTTATTAAGAGACTACCATTCAATGAATTTCCACTGATTTCTCTGATAGGACTTCATCAACTTCAATATTTTAAATTGTAATATATTCAGGTAGATTCAGAGGTGATTCCATACATTGTAAAATAATATATGCCGTTTTCTCAGAAAATCGGACACATTAATCCAAACATCCGTAAACGTCAAAAGTAGTCACAAAACTAGTAATAAATAATAATTATCACCTCCCCACAACGAAAAGTACCAAGTACGATACTCCAATCTTAAGTATATTCTCTCTTGTCTGCTGATTGATTGCCATTTTTTTGTACAAATGTTTCGATAAATCAATACTGATCTACTACATTGACTATTTTACTATTGAGCAATAAACAACGATTGATGCTGATGATCTTCAACATGATGGTCTGAAAGAGCATTAGTCTGTCACTGTCAACCAATTTAACAGCATCGAACGTTCCTTCTATATATAATTTCTCAATGGTTTGACCGATATGGGCAGCCATGCAAGATTTCGAAGAAAAATTATGTTGAATAAAAGATACTTTATTCTAGAATAGATTTAGGTACCTAACTTACCATAACAAATCAATAGATGCATTGAATTTCGTTATATTTTAAACACATATCTTTAAAATCCCAATGACTACTGTATTTTAGGTAAAGTTAGTCATCTTGTAATAAAAGTCAGGATTATGTATAAATGGGGCCATGTAATGTAAAATAAATTTTGTATGAAAAATACATGGACAGAAAACAGGAACATACTATACATACCTACAAATATTTGAAAAATTGGGTCTTTAAATATATTTAAATATGTGGTTATAATTATTAACATACAACATTTCATAGCCCTATAAAAATATTAACATTATATCAAAAAATTAATTCCTACATTTTCTCAAAAATATTTTGGAATTTGAGATTGAAACATTTCAATAGATTTAAAATGAGTAATAAAACGAATTAGAATCTTAATTCTCACATTTCACAGTTAACGATTTCAATTCTTAAGCAGAAATGGCCAAACAACTAACCCAAAAGTTATTATAAAGTTGCTATATTATAAAAATTACAAATAACTACAAAACGTAAGTACATAATAATAATAATCTTTAAACCACATATTTTAAGATTCAATATAATTTCATTAATTTAAACACACATAGTAAGCAATGACTATTTCTGTTTTCTAAATATATAAAGAAATACAAATGCAGTAAATGCTTGCTATAATAACCTAACGACCAACAATACTATGAAATGTCAAAATTCAAAGTCGCCAAAACATAAATGGCCATGAATATCAGAGCCGCCCTTAGAGCATGGCCCTTCTGGAGGTAGTCTGCAATGCACAAATATCTTAGAGCATTTACTTTCTAGAGATGCAGTGCACAAATGTCTTGGTACGACTAAGGAGAGAGGGCAAGAGGCTATTTCACTCGGTTGGGAGCTGCTTCCAATGAAATACGTTCAGCATGTTGCTCATTGGCTGCTTCCACCGACTAAGTGAAATAACCTCTTACTGTCTATATTGCCCTCTCTTTCTAGCGTTGCCACGATTTTATGCTTGACAGGCTATATCTAGATGGTAAATGATCTAAGACAAATATCGTGCTCATTGACTGCATCTACCAGCCGAATGAAATAGCCTTTTACCCTCTCTTTCTAGCCTTGGCACGATATTTGTGCACGGCTGACTATCTCTAGGAAGTAGATGCTCTAAGGAGGCGCCAGATCTATGTATTTTGAATCCTATGATCTGTGCATAATTCCCGATTTTTACAATCTTAGTCAAATTGTATGAAATTTATCGGGTAAAAAATAAATCTGAATTAAAAGTATGATATTAAATAAATAGATCAATTGCAACATAATTCTGCTTTTAGTTGACAAACCATATTTACCAAGCAATGAAAATTGCAAACTTACCCAATAAATTGCGGTTAATATGTAATATAAAGTTTCGGGGGTTCTATATTTCAGTAGCATGACGATGTAAAATAACTTAGTTTTTCGTTTACTTTAGTTTGTCTTTCAAATTCGAGTCATCATTTTATGATTTTCTCTTCAAGAAATCTATAGACATAAATAATGATTTTTTTATTATTTTTTATTTAATAAATGAACCAATATATATAAATTTTAGCATTTTGCACTGAAGGTCGTCAGTAGTTACTAAACAAAACAACAATGACGAAAATCAGTTGAGGGACAGAGGAGAAAATGATACTGAACCATTTGTCAGCCTATTTATATATAGATATATATTTAATACAAAAATCTATATTTCGTCACCACTAGTAACACTATAAGAAAAGTTTATTAACATTCCACTTCTTCATAAATTCCTATAAAACTTATCGAAAAAAAGAACAAAATCATCAATCTTTATCATTTATGTCTTGAGGTTATCGCAATATAATTTGACTGGGTAGTAGAGATACTTTTTTTCATTTATCTTTCGGACTTTATTTGAATCATGGAACAAATAAAAGACGGTTGGTTTAGTGAAAGTACAGTGCTTTGGCCAGGTCAAAGTAGTGCCCTTAAAGTTAAGGAGATTTTGTATCATGATAAATCTGAGTATCAAGATGTTTTAATATTTGAATCGTGAGTATATACATTTAAGATTTATAGTTTTTTTAATGTCAAACAGAAATTTAAAAGCTATTCTAGATTTTTTACAGCTGCTATAATATAAAAAATATTTTTCTCAAAATACAAAATCAGTTTAAAATTAAGACAAGCTTATGTATGTAAAAATTGCTAAAATTAGGAAAGCCTGAGCCGAATTTGTTCTAATGTTATACATGATAATTTAATAATAATAATAATTTATACTTTATTTCGTCTGTACAATAGGTTTTTTTCTCATATTATGGAATTGTATGTTTAACAATAGCTTAGGTTAAAGTCTTAACATATTAGAAATAACATATTCTTTGTGAAGAGTGTGGAAATCAAATTTACATGCGATGCTCGGTTGTCTAGGTATTTGATTTAAAAGGAATTGAATCAAAAGGAAACAATACATGCCACATGACGTATTTCTGATTAAAATTAAATTTTCGGCGCAACTTGAATAGCGACATGTGTGAATCAAACAAGTTGCAAAACGTTCTTCAACTATCTTTTCTATTCCAGAACAAACAATGGCACCGTACTCGTCTTGGATGGCATTATACAGTGTTCGCAAAAAGACGAATTTGCTTATCAAGAGATGATAACATTTTTGCCTCTTTGCAGTCATCCAAATCCAACAAAAGTATTAATCGTCGGGGGAGGAGATGGTGGGGTCGCAAGAGAAGTACAAAAGCATCCCTTAGTTGAAGAAATTGTTCAGGTAAGATAGGATTTTACTTATGTTTTCTATTTGATTTATTTTTCCGAACTGTGCACATTCCAGTTGCATACGTACTATTAATTAAATCTTATACATGGATTTACGTTTAAAAATTCTATTTTAGTTCATCTCAGCCTCAGTTATATGTTGATATCTACAGTTTTAGACACCTTTTTTGTCATGTTATTGTACGAGGGCTGCCTTTTATATTTCGGGATTGGACAACCCTAGTGTTGCAATCTGACAACTGACAGCTCTATCGTAAAGTTTGACATTTTTGAGGTTATACGTACTCAGAACGTTTTGACATACGAGCGCTATGTGTTGTTTACAGTAACTTAAAGGATTCATCTTGGCCAAAAAATGGAATTAAATAGTGAACATTTACGTGCTATTAATTTTTACAACTTTCGACGTGGATTAAGCCAGCAAGAGTGCATGAATGAACTTAATTTAATTTTTGGCGATGAAACTCCATCGAGGACCACTGTTTATCGATGGTATGGTGAATTCAATCGAGGTCGTATTTCACTCTAAGACGAATTTCATGAAGGTCGTCCAAAAACAGTTGTTGTTCCGGAAACCATTGATGCTGTGCGCGAACTGATATTGCAAGATCGTCATGTGTCATATCGTGAGATTGGGTCAACCTTACACATTAGTGGGACCAGCATACATTCAATATTGCATAAACATTTGAATGTCAAAAAAATTTATTCGCGTTGGATCCCACACAATTTGTCAATCGTTCAAAAAAGGCTCGTGTCGATTGATCGAAAGGAAAGCTCAAAAAATACGATCGCGGTGCTTCAAAACACGTTTATGACATAGTGACAGGTGATGAATAGTGGATTTACGCGTATGAGCCCGAAAGTAAACAGCAGTCGACTGTATGGGTGTTTCAAGATGAGCCGAATCCAACAAAAGTTGTTTGCGCACGAAGCACTTCCAAGCAAATGCCTGTTTTTTTTCGGAAAAACTGGATATGTCGCAACCGTACCACTAGAACAACTCAGAACAGTCAATTGTGAGTGGTACACAACCATTTGTTTGCCAATTGTTTTCCAGAAATAAGGAAAACCAACCCCCGAAGACGGATCACTCTTCACCACGACAATGCGAGCTCTCAAACATCGGCTCAAACAACTACATTTTTGAAAACTCAAAACATCGATTTGATGAGTCATCCGCCGTATAGTCCTGACTTGTCACCAAATGACTTCTTTTTATTCCCGTACGTAAAAAACAAACTGAGAGGTCAACGTTTTTCGACACCTGAAGAAGCGGTTGCTGCGTTCAGAATGCATGTTTTGGAGATACCTCAATCAGAGTGGAAAAAGTGCTTCGACAATTGGTTCAAACGCATGCAAAAGTTTATAGATCTTCATGGGGAATATTTTGAAAAACAATAAAGCGATTTTCGATGATTAATATTTGTTTTTGTTCTGTAATCCAGAAATATAAAAGGCAGCCCTCGTACTGGCTTCAATTTTTTAAATAAATTTTAATTTTCTAGGTTGAAATCGATGCCAAAGTCGTTGAGGCCAGCAAAAAATTCCTTCCTTTCATGGCCAAGGGTTTTGAATCTCCCAAAGTGGAGCTTAACATTGGCGACGGTTTTGAATATATGAGAAATCACCAAAGGGAATTTGACGTGATAATAACTGACTCATCGGATCCGGTTGGACCAGCTGTGAATCTCTTTACTGAATCTTACTATAAGTTGTTGAAAGAAGCTTTAAAACCTGGAGGTAAGTTAAAATAAATACTGTATTACTTTGCTCTTTTGATTTCCACATATTAAATCAAGTATTGAATCAAAATTTTTAAATTTATTCACAAAATGATATGGCCTGTATCGATGTTATTTGGTCAGTCTTGTTATCTGTTAAATTTAATTCAATATGGCCACAGGCACATGGCGGGAAATGGAAATGTTCAGCATCTCACCCTGTAATAACAGGCTATCTCTCGGACTTTGGGGGAGGCAAGAAATTTACTTTGAAACCGAATATATTGCACGTAGCAACATAAACTGTAAGAACTGGAGACAGACGCATAGAGTTAGAAACTCAATAAGTCTATACGAAATGTGAAAAAAAACATGAAAACATATTTTAGACAGTTGTAGTTTGTTTCTCTATAGTTTTCAAGGCTGATTTGATTCCCCTTTTTATGCAATAACATCATATTTGGATTAATTCAGATCTTTGAGAGCTCTACCTGTGACAGACATTAGCTCAAAAGTTTTGTTAAAATTTCCCCTGGCATTTTCTGTCGGTATTCGGTCACATCCTAAAGCTCTACTGTTCGTCATTTGTCATAATGTCACAATGTCTTTGTGTTTTTGCTCTGAAAAGCACAGGACAAACTGGCATTTGGCGTTTTGAAAGGTGAAATTCGGAAAATAGAATATATTTGGTTTTCGGGGTCATTAATGGTATAATGATTGTTCGGGTAGGTTGACACTTTCATTTCGAGTCTAGTATCGTAATCATCGTTAGAAATTCGACATGTCACCCAAAACAAGCGGTAAAGCTGCAAAGAAAGCCGGAAAAGCTCAAAAGAACATTTCAAAAGCTGACAAAAAGAAGAAGCGCAATAGAAAGGAAAACTATGCCATTTACATTTACGAAGTATTGAAACAAGTATTTCCTGTAAGGCCATGAACATCATGAACAGTTTAGTCAACGAAATTTGCGAACGTATTGCTGCTGAAGCTTCCAGACTGGCACACTACAATAAACGTTCCACTATTACAAGCACGGAAATTCAAACAGCTGTTCGTCTATTGTTGCCCTGGTGAAATATACCAGCTCCAAATAAATCAGACAATTTTCCCATTAATATTATACTTGATAAAATAAAATCCCTTTATTGCTTTACCTGTTAATCTCCTTTCGTAATCTCTGCCCGTCTTGTTGTTTATGGCCCGGGTTGATCTTTTTGATGATCGTCTGCCTGCATATTTATGAGGATTATATTTATTATTACAAATGTATATATATATATATATATATATATATATATATATATATATATATATAGCCGAATTTCTCCAAAAAGTACCTTTCTGGGTATTTGAAAAATTAATTGCTTCTTGTTTATTTAACTCCCTGATTTTGAAAATCTTAATATCTTCTCGTATTAAGCAATATCTGTGGCAATACGGGATAACGTCAGGGACCTGGAAAGGGTCCAGAATCGGAACCTAAATAAACTAGTTTTCCCTAGATGTCGAAAAATATTTTTGGTCCACACTTTAATTGCAGTCAAATTCTGTTAAAATAAAGTTTTTGTTCTTAATATAAATCAAAACTGAAAATTCATTAACTTCTTAGTTCACTGTGTTTTGGTTAGTCTTTTATATCATTGATTAACTTCTAATTAGCCACACTTTGTTAAAACAGCAAAAACCAAGACATAATTTTTATATAAAATATCATGCTTGAGAGTTTTATAATTATTTTAAAAACACATGTTGCTTTTTTATTCTTTTTGGGAACCAAAAAACATTTTTTTCATTCATCAATTTCTGATACCCCAAAATAACTGTTATGTCAAGCATTCCTGCACTCTCGCTAAAATTTATTATTTTCTTTTTTTAGGTATTATTAGCAATCAATGCGGTACTGTATGGACCGATCTACCAATGATTAAAGAAACTATGGCAAATGCCAGACAGCACTTTCAAAACGTACTGTATGCATCTTCGAACGTTCCTACATACCCCAACGGTCAGATTGGGTACCTCGTTGCTGCGACTGACGATACTTGCGATCTCAAAACACCCAAGTTTAAATTTTCTGAAGAAGATATTGACAAATTGGAACTGAAGTATTATAATGCTGACATTCACACCAGCTCATTTGTGCTACCGAATTTTGTGAGAAAAGTGATCTATTAAATGATTTTGTCTGTCATTATACGTTTGCAAATGTAAGATAAATAAAGTAAAAGTGATTTTCCTTTATCTTTTTAATTACTTACGCCATCTAGCGGTTTTTGAATAAATTAGGGCCATTACAAACTACAAATCGTCGGTGCTAACGTACGGTTTGCAGCAATTCATCATCTTCTTCTTTCAGAAATCACCTGTAAATATCTTTATTACTTACTTCCATCAATTTACTTGGTAAAACGGTGCCAGTTCCATTTAACAATTTTCCACTTTACCTACCCACCCATTCACTGAAAAGTTATTCCGATAGCTATATTCAGTAACAGAACTAACTCCTTGTTTAGAGTATTTATCCACGACAACATACAATACAATAAATTCCACATGTACCGTAAAATCGCTAAGTTCTTATGTTTGATCATTAGCAAATTGGTAAAGATGTAACATTTTGTATTTTAAAACTTACTAGAACAGAGTTATCTTAAAATTTGATTATGAATTCGAGTATTTAAGGTGGTCTTTCAGAAATGTTTTCTAATATCCAGACATACAATTCTTGTTGTACGCGTAACCTTTCAGTCCAGGATCTGAATAACTTAAAATATCTTTAAAAGAAAAAGAAAAAAATATCAATTTATATTTACGGGGGGTGGGCTAAAGGACTGAAGCCCCCCTAAATCATCTAAATGGTATGTTTTTTTAGTGTTTATTGAGCTAAAATCAACCTTCAATTATCAGTTCTACAAGTTTAAATACAAAGGGGTATCATGTCATACCTCTTTTTAAAAGTGTCCTTTTTGCCAATCTTTGGACACATCATTTTTTACATCAGAATAATGACCTAGAAACCGTAACAAATTAAATTTTTGCCTATTACACTAAAATAGGTTTAAGATGTTTTTGAAGATTTTTGATCACGAATCCAAGGTGAGATTAGCATAGTGCAAAATGGCGGATCCAAGATCATAAGTCCGGAATTTACAAAATTCAAGATGGCAGACGAAATTTTCATCTCATTGTTATTTTCATCGTCCATATTGAATCCCCCACCTTAAATTTTGTCTATCAGATTCGTGATCAGCGAACCCAAAAACCCCCTTATGAGAAGTTTGATCATTCGCCATCTTGGATCCGCCATTTGAATTTTGCAAATCTGACCTCGGACTCGTGAACGTAGACCCCAAAAACCACCCTGAACCAATTTTGGTGTAATTGGCAATTATTTTCAAAAATTAATTTTTTTTACGGTTTCTAGGTCATTACTACTACTCTATAAAAAAATAATTTGATTTAAAAAAATAATATGTCAAAAGATAGGCAAAAAGAGACCTTTAAAAAGAGGTTTCACATGATATCCATTTGTATTTAAACTTGTAGAAGTGATATTCACCCCCGCTTAGGGGTTGAAACTGCAGAGTGACCGATACGTGTATAAAATATGCCCCTCCCCCCCAATGCAAATTAACATGTTTTTTTGTCTTTATCTTTTAAAGGTATTTTAAAAGTTATTCTGTTTGAAATGGAAGCCCTGTATATATTTTCAACAAACAAACAAATTTCTTTACGCTTCGTCCATATTATATGTAACTGCTTATGTACCATCCATTATAACATCTTTTGAATGACCCTGTACAACTACAATTCCGCTCCACCCTATATGCCAACCAACCTGCATGTATTAACGCCTACTTATATTTCAACAATCATATAATTATATGTTGTACCCTTGTAGGGTACCCTATGAAACTTTTTTTTCTAACAGCCCTCTATAACTATAGTCCGAGTATAGGTTACCAAATAAAACATTCATTCATTCAATTTTTGTATCAGGTTATTTAAATATAATTTTACTCTCTCATATATTTTAGTAACCCAGTATATGCTTCTGCTTATGGCTAATTTCCACTTTATATTTTAACAGCCCTATGCAAGCCCGTAGCCAGCGGGGGGGTGTCGCAGCTTAACCAATTAATCATGTTTTTCATAGAATAAATTTTATATTTATATAATTTTATATATTCTTGTTACAAAAATATACCAGTCCTATAAATCAAAAAAATATCCAACCCTTTTCCTGGCTAGTTTATGTATGTTTCAAACATATTTTGATCCAACCTGTATGATTATATTTCTACAGCATATTTAACCAACTTTGATATGCTATGCACTGCTACATATAACTTTTTTAACCGCCCTATATAATTATTTTTGGACATAGAACACACATTAAAAATGAAAATTAAGAACTATTTAGAAATACGAATAAACAATTTTTCACTTACATGGAATGTATTATTAAAATTCGTATAATTGTTAAACTAAAACCCTCAGATTTTTTGACTTCTTGATTCCATTCTCAACTAGCTGCACAAAAGATCTCTATTGTAAACTCGCTAAAAATAATTTACTAATTATCTCAAAAACAATGTATCTGATGATCTTCTCTGTAGCTATTTCAGAATGGACTCAATAGGAAAAAAATTAACAAGCGTCCGGCGTTTTATAATAATCTCCAAGTTGGAAGAATCATGGAAAACATCTTTTTTCAACGGAATAGTGTTATCCAGTAATAATCATGGTTTGCAAATAGTGCAACTAGAAAGAGAGGGCAAAAGTGTCCATTTGCATTCTTTAATATTCTTAATATTCTTGCTTCCTCTACATTTACTCTTGGTATGGGTCATTGCATGCTATTCCAGTTAGATTAATCCCTATTATCACTTCCAAATTGAAACTTTTTCAGGAATTTTACTGCCTTTTAAGAAAATTGTTTGTAATTTTGACTATATCTGAAATTCTGTAATTTGTAGCTTTGTAATTTTCTTTTTTCTGACATAGTGCATCAGCAAGGAAAGTGCATAATTTCAAAAAGTATATATTAATTTAGATTACAATCCTTACTTTTAACAAAATATTAAGTATTTTGATGATTAATTGATATATATGTTTAGTACGGATATAATATACATATTTGATTTTATAAACGAAACAAAAACAGTTAACAAAACCCCTAAAGCTAATTGTTCCCTGAAGTTCTAAAACTCTGGAATGAACACTTTTATTCCTTAATTCTACCAGTTTAAAAAACCCTTTGTACCAACAATAGACAGGTAAGTCCTTGAAGTTAAGTAAATAAAAAAATCGACATTGAGGTGAAAAATATTGAAATAACTGACAATTTCAAAATGCTGGATGAATTACAAAGATCGGTGCTGCATGTTGCGCATGTATGTCGCCCTGGTAAGATTTGTTGATTATTTCTGAGATGATGGAAGATGTCTTCGCAGGTCGAACCATATCTTAAAGCTTGACATCCCCGTGTAATGTAATAACTCGGCATACTTCCGGGAACCATACCTAAAAAAGTTTTTTTTTATTTTTTTTTTCTTATTTTCACATATGTACATTGAACATGATGCAAATGTTTAAGTTTTTTTATTGATGTAAAATTATCAATTGTGTGTGGTTGTCAAGTTGGGTGTACCGAAGGGGGGGGGGCGGGGGGTAGGTGCCCCCTGTGAAAAACCGGCCGTGAACCATTAAAGCTTCCCACAAAATTGCTAGAGCAAAAAATTTCTGAATTGTTCCTCTATCTAGAACATTTTTTTTCCCAATTTGCCCCCTTCTAGGACATTTTTTTTGTAATTTGCCTCTCCCTAAACCAAAAGCTGGGTACGCCCCTGGTTGTCAAATCGCGTACTAATAAAGAGAAATCAAACTAAATTAAAAATATGGGAAATAAATGTTATATATCTGTATATATGAATTATAGTGAAATATTAAAATACAAAAGGGATATTACGAGAGTACAGAAAACGCCTATTTTAAACAGGTGTGTCAATATAGATAAAAGAAAAATCAAACGAGGAAGTATTTTTCAAAATAGCTCAATAGAAAAAAAATACGAGAATTTGCTGCTAATATTTTGTTAATTCGTTACTAAACAGTGGCGTATCCAGAATTGTCGTTCGAGGGGTTGACCTCGTTTGGGGGGCGGACTTGACACCGCTAAAGGTAGGTTTTAGTAAAATAAGCATTAAAAAATATACAAACTCAGAGGATTAGGGGGCATGAGCCCCTTAGGCCCCTCTCCCTTGGATCCGCCAATGGACCACAAGACAGAGGCTTGCTTAAACCAGATTGTTTTCTTCGAAAAAATTTCTGTTAGTTTTATTTTCCATAAATAAAAAACTAACGAAATTTGAGATATTCTGTCATAAAGATTGTAGACTTTTTTAACATAAATATAAATATGTGCTGCTATATTACTTTATGGTTTGATTTACGTAGTGGGCACTTACTTTCATGGAAATATGCGGCGCAAACTGAAGGTCCTATGCATCTTACTTTTCTTAATCGGTTACCGTCACCAGTCCAACAAGGATCTGTCTCCCCCGGTCCTAATCTTGAAACACATTCAAAACAACGAATGCTAGCACCTAAAATTATAACCATTTTATGAACGTATTTTGTTTTTTGAAGGTTATTTGTGGCATCTTCCAGTTTATTTTTATGTTTTTTGGTTTAATATAACTTTTACTTGAGTATCAGTCAGAAGACCTCGCTAAATTATTGAAACAATAATATCTACGGCGGTGGGTACAAAGCGCAAGGACGTAATCAACGCAAGCTTATACTTTCTGTTTAGCAGGAACTCTTGTTTATGAGAAAGAATTGCAAGCATTTATCCCTAGCACCAAGGACGTTTAGCAGGACTCCCAGACCGCTCGGCCAGAAAGAAAAGGCACGCTAACTGCTTGTAGCCAGCATCACAAATCTGTTACTGCACAATCGGTGAGAAGCCGGATGTCCCTTTGGGATGTCTAAATAAGCCTAGTTAGCAGGCTAGAGTCTCGTTCGTTATAAGAATCAACCACACAAATCACGCTACCAACTACCACTTAGAGAACATAAATTTTATATTTAAAAATTTAAATACTTCAAAGTCTAAATCTGACATCGGCGTTAAGGGTGTATAATCTGAATTGTAATCTATTCTAAATAATGAGATAAAATTTGTAGTTTGTAGGGGGTTAGCTCTGGAAGTGCTCAACCGATTTTAAAAATGCTTTTACTAATAGAAACCTACTCTATCTGTGAGAAACACACTATATTTTATTTTGATAATTTATTTAATTATTGGATGGTAGGCAGTGGGGTTTCCATTGTTTCTAAGAAAGTTCATTTACTCAGAAACAACAAATGATACAGGCTTGAAAATTGGTATGTATGGTCTTCAGGACTAAATAAATAAATCTCATTGGGATGCAGGTGGGGAATTAATTTTTGAAAAATTCACTACTTCATGGGAGTTCGATATCGATATCTGGATAACGATGCATGATACGCGAAAAATGTATAACAAGTAAATTGTAGACCATGAAAAAAGCTACAGAACAGTAATACATCAAAATTTATGGATCTCGTCGGATAGATAAGCTCTTGCCAAAAAAACAATTCTACCTTTTTTTTACAATATGGCGGAAACCATTTTTTGGTCGACAATTTTCAGTTAAGCGTTTCTAGGCACCCCCACGTCATATCAAAAATGTATCTTTCTAGGTTCATTTGCATTTCTAAGCCGTTTTTCCGACGAAATGACTGGATAATATACAAAAAATAAAAAATTCAAAATATAACGGAAATGACATGTAAAAAAATGTCAAAAATGTTAACATTTAAAATGTCCAAAATATGAAAAATGAAAAAATTTTAAGAAATATAAATGGAACAATATCAAATAAAAAAGTCCTTGTGAAGCTGGAGCAAGTCAGATAGTAAACATAATTTTCAAATTCAAAAAACTTAAAAATCTGGAGGAATCATATATTGGCATGAGTATTTCTCAATTTAACAATCGAAACAAAATATTAGACAAAAATATAGCTAACCATAATTTTTCTCACCTTTTTGGTTTTCTTGGGAAATAAAACCACATATAGGGGATAAAGTTGTATATTCAACAAATCCAAAATGGTCTCAAAATTGGAATTAAATGTAAATCTGAAATTGATAGCTATCGTTTTGACAATTTCACATAACTAAGGAAATTTGTTGTTTTTAGATTTGCAGGGCAACACAGAAAACTCAAAAGATTTTAAATACTAACCAAGTTGGAAAAATTTAAATAGTTGAATTCAGAATTTATTGTGGCCCTTATAGGAGCGATTTTTTTGTAAGAGGCATTTGCCAAAAATGGAATCAAAGAATTCTATTGATTCAATGATCCCGTTAACCTCATATAGCTCAGGTCATTTACGAAATTACCTGACAAAATTAATAGTAGAACGAAACCAACATCAACGGGTTCTAATGATAAAACTTGACTAATTGACATAAAATTCAATATTTTTTTCGATGCGTTTTTGTTTTTTAACAAAAAAAAAACAGTGAAAAATCGGTAACAATTAGTTTTTACCTTTTACACAAAATCCACGGATAAAACCGTGCTTGCTAGTATGGGCAATGTTGAAGAGAAATGAAAAACCTACTATACTACCTAACCTAACCTACTATACGCTCAACTTCGTTAATTGGTTTCTTAGATAATGGAACCTTTACCCGAAATTGCATTGTTGACTAATTGAAGAATAACATCTTATGTCTTCTGTTGTTAACTATTATGAATTTCTATCAGCCTTTCATTTTTCTATAATAATAAAATATGAAATGTACTGTAAGTGTAAATAAAGGAACTTACTATTATTTACTTATGTTTTAAAAAATCAGTGAATAGAGAAGTCAAATTTTCGTTTTTTATTTAAATTTAAAATAAGCATATTGCTACGAAATTTACCCAAAGCCGACCCTGTTTCATTTCAGTACGACAACAATCGCTTTGAGATAAAAAATTGTTCTCGAAAAGACTCGGTACCTGTAGGTGTGATGATGATTTTTGCGAGAATTTTCTATGCTGGTTTTAAAAAGGAAGCAGGCCACGAACACGAGTGCAGTTAGTGGAGCGAAGAGCTTATATGTAAAATTGTTATTGTGATATTTGAATCAGCTGTTGTATAATCGATGTAAATAAAAGTTCTAGAAAAGTGAAAGTGAATATTAGTTTTATAATTTTAAATTGAACCGACGGACTATTGCAATATTAAAAATGATTTCTCCATCATTATCATCAGTGTCGGTCTAAATGGAGTTTAGGTATTCCATTTTGCTAAATTTATTACATAAATCCATATTGTGCAAGAAATATAAATATGTGTTTCCGTAAAATCAAAATTTGCATTAAGATTATTAGTTATAAGGATATAGTACCAAACCTTAGCAATTTTTCGAATGGACTCGTCCAATTTTTTAAGGAATGGCCAAATATTTTCAATACTTATATGTATTTATACTTTAAATTTTAAGATGAGAGGTCTCTAGATCAACTCTTCTAATTTCCAACGGTGGTTTATTCATATTCATCGGGTGAAGTAATATGGCCGTTCAAAAAAAATGTCTTCCATAGGATTGACTGAAATTTTCAAAAACTACCGGAGCTACAGTATTTATTTTTAGAACATGAATTAGGTATGAGAACATCTATCGCTTCAATTTATAAGAATGTTTCAGCTATAAAATAAAAAAAAGGTTCCATTATCTAAGAAACCATTTAACGAAATTGAGCATATAGCTCATTGTATAGGTTTTTCATTTCTCTTCAACAATGCTCATAGTAGCAAAAAAACAGTTTTCTCGGTGGATTTTGTGTAAATGATAAAAAACTAAATTATTACCGATTTTTCGCTGTTTTTTTGATAAGAAACAAAAACGCATCAATAAAAAATTTTGAATTTTATGTCAATTAGTCAAGTTTTATCATTAGAACACGTTGATGTTGGTTCTGTTCTACTATATTTTGTCACCAAAAGGTCTTTTGAACTATAAATGACCTGAGCTAATAAGGTAAAACCTAGCAAAACCTTTTGAACTACCCCGATATACTCGTGGTATTGTTCATTAGGAGAGGACTTATTAATTTCCTCCTTAATTATCGACAATACGGTTGACTTCTAGACAATTACATTGATTTGAAGAAGAAAAGACAGAGAAAACAATCGAAATATAATGTAAGAATAATAGTACTATAGTCAATATGTTTAAAATCGATTACGAGATTTCACATACATTAACGGAAATTATATATTTAAATATACATCTTATTTTAAGGTCTCACAATTTTAAAAAGACTAAAAATGAATATATAAGTATTATATCCCAATGCAAATTGTACTTAATACTTGAATAATTACTGTCTATGAAAATATTTGTATGATTTAAAACAAAAATGTTCGTAATTGCGAGTTGCTATCTACACTTCTATTATCAGTGGCTCTTTTTTGTTTTCACGTTTTAAGAAAATGTATGTAATGAATTGTTTTAATATTTTAGAACAAATTTTCAGAACCTACATAACATAATCAGAAAAGGTTTTTCTTCTGGTAGGATTTATCAGTGGAAGAAGTAATGCACTTATTTCGTTATACCTACTGGTAATAATAGAAGAAATGCAATTTCAGGAATGCAATGAGATAACTAAAAAATTGTTTGTTGCCTTACCAGTTTTAAAAACTGCCAGAAGAAAAATAAAAAATAGCACTCTGTCAGATCTCAACTTGATCATTTTAGCCCACAAGATAAAAATGTTTTCACCATAATAAACAATTATATCGAACACTGACAGACAACTTTAAGAAAATACGCAACTGAAAACGATGACACTACTAAACTATTACAAATATTTGTATTTGGTAGAAACTAGTTCAGTAGGAGCACATAAAATCTTACAAAACTATTAAATTCCCAACCAGAACTTAATTTAACTTGAGTAATCACCTTATTTGTTAACATACCTATTAGAGTTATAACAGGAAGCTGTTAGATGTGATAGAAATAACGTCAGCAAACTTTGTTCAAAAATTGTTTTTCATTGCATTGTGACTAATAAAAAAAATCTGGAGATATGGGTCAAGTGCTGTTGAACGGAAGGTGAGTTCATAAAAATTTCATTGCTGAATGATTCATTGAAATGTTTTGTAATTTTAAAAATATTTGTACGAAACATATTAATGCAATAATTAATTACTTTGCGTAGATTAAACAAAATATTCAAGAGGAATATTTTGTATCTTTTGGCTCTTACAAGGGCGGACCAATAAGTTTCTGAATTCGTCGATCGTTTATACAGGGTGTATCATATTGCAGTGCAGATATTTCGGCAGTACTTGTTTGTCCTAACAAAAAACTCTTGACAAAGACATATTTATCATGTATAGTTAAGGAACTATTCCACTATTAAGTTTTTGGAATCTTCTGTTCATCTGGCAACCTTGCTGTGGAAAACCGAAAGAGTATACTAAAAACTGTAATGCATTTAAGTTTTAATTTCTATGATGGTTTTTAGAAACATGTAGTTTTTTGTATTTATAGATTCTTTTAAAAGTAGAGATTCAATGAAAAAACAATTTCAATATGATGTGTTTCATTTATTGAAGTATAAGTGATTTTTAACCTTTCATTGCCTGAGTAAGCATTTAGTAACAATAACTTACTCATCTATGAAATTTCAAGAAAAACAAAAAAATCAAGTCTAGGCTACAGTTGAGATATTTTAAAACTAACATGATTTGAAATGTCATAAAAACACTTTACTTACATTTACACTCTCATATTTTGATACCATAAACAAAAACATCATAGTTGTTTCTTAAATGATAGTTGTAACATCTTTACTTTATGATTATGCACTTATTAGTAATAACACTATAATTGAAATAAAACTCACTTAGCTACCACGTCAAAATATTAGATTCCAAAAAATAAATATCACCTTACTTTTTTGCAATAGGGAACCTGATCTTCCGCAATAAATTCTTTATTACGGTTTGTGAACGATAAATATCACTTTGTTTTGTTTATTGTACTGTTCCGTTGATAAATTTGTTGCTGTTTTGCAAATAAATAGGTAAATACACATGTAAGAGCTTACTTTGAATGACGACTTGAACATTTGTTTTTCTATTACGGTTCTTGTGTTCCCAAATTTTGAAAGGTATTTGTATCATTCACTGACTGACTCACTCATCAAAAACTTAAAATACTTCAACGAAGTCTATAAACTCACATTGTCAAATCCACATCTACAGATTTGTAAAGGTTTAATTTTTTAACTTTTAATTGTCATCCAAAGTTAATTGCTCCAACTTCTATCGAAATACAATGTCCAATTATATTAAAAAAGCACGTGAGCGAAAAAGTAATCTTAGAAAATAATAATTAAGTTTCTGTATGCCTGTCTGTACAGAAGAAATTCACTGAAGAACAAAAAATAGAATACTTTGCATATGAATTTTTCTGTTTATGTCTAATCTCAAACTATGTCTTTACATTTCTGTCTTCAAACAAATATTTTACGGATTTTTTAATTTTTTTTTGCTATTTTTAGCTTTTGTTTGCTTTTGTCTTTTAAAAATAACAAAGATGGAAGAGTCTAATTCCAAGGATTTTAAATTAGTTAAACTACTAGATTTTGATCACTTGCCGGCATAAAAGGCTAGTTTTGATTTGCCTTGTCAAGCGTATAAGTACCACTGTGCAATTCTTTGTCTACACGTTTGAAAAGCTATTAATAAAAATTGATAATTTTTTTCATTTTATTTATTTATTTTTATTTTTTGTTATTATTATATCCTTATGGTGAACCATATTTCTTGACAATTGGACTCATGGCTATCAAAAAGATTTTAGTGAAAATCGATGCATTTCTGATTAATTTTTTAAATTTTGTTTATTTTTATCCCCGATCATACAATGTAGGGCAGCTGATTCCCTCTAAAATTCACTAAATCCCAGATATCCTAGATATCAAAAAGGCTTAGCTTTGTAGGAGCCTTTGCCAGGTTTTCAGGCCTGTGGTTGGAGTCGTGGCGGCAGTTTCCCATGAATTTCCTGACCGTCCGGCTTGTTCCTAACAGGACGGCTTTTTGCATTTGTTGGTAAAGATTTTCGTCCAAACCGATGTTTCGGGACTACTCATGTCGTTGACATAACAAGTGATACAGTTTGTGTGTTGTTCATGTCCCATTGAGTCTTTATTTGAAATTCCAACTCACTATATTTGGTTATTTTCACAGCCCCAGTTGTTATGAATTGCTATCTCAATTGAAGTTGTTTTCCGAGAGACTTTATCTACTAAAACTATATCTGGTCTACTGTGAGCAACAGTCCGATCAGTCAGTATCGTGCGGTCCGAGTACAGTTTATAGTTGTTATTTTCTTAAAATAGATTCTGGTTTGTATTTATAGTATGGTAATCTCACCGACTGTGATAGTTTGTGCTAGTTTCTGGTGCAGTATTTTTGCCACAGCATCTCCTGGGATATGCTGGATAGATTCAGATGTTTGGCAACCGTACCTGCATCTGTCGTTGTTAATAGAAGGGTCTTTAACGATGTAGTTTAGATAGATCTAGTTGGAATTACTTGATCTTGGATTCAAAATATAAAGCCTTCCGTTTCAGGAAACATATGACTAGATATTAACCAGTAGACGCTGCACTGTCGACCTATATCACGACTAAAATTAGAAAATTTAATATGTGATCCCCATTGAAGAGGGTTTTCCTGTGGTACCTGACAGTTTTTTTTTTTATTAAATAAAATCTTTTATGATACTTACACATTTATTATAAAACTAAATAATTAAAAATTAACAACAATTAACATTTTATGGACAACAAAAGTGGAGTTTAAATTAGTTTAGCCAGGAAATAACATAAAACAGACACCACTAATGTTGGTAATATTTTAGCAGATGAACTTTTTTCTTTGTTGAAGCCTTCCGTATTGCAGCCTTCCGTATTGCATGTAAAACATTTCTCCTTGTACTCAATTTTTGTAGATGGTGGATAAAGAGTTCTGATATTCTTCAGGTAGTTGTCACATTCGTTGCCGTCTGTTTTAAGATAACACGATTTGATTGTGGCGTACTGGTAGTGTTTTGAATTTATATCTGAAAATATATTATAATTAAATAATTCTTAAAATAATTATAAAATAATCTTATAAAAATAAATGGGTCTTAAAATTGTAGCCGTAATGCACTATATTTGTTTGATGTAATTAGTCTTACCAGACTTTGGAAAAGCAAATACCACACATTTCTGTAAACATTACTGTTCCTGGAGTAACAATTGCGAAAAAGATTTGAGATCAGAAAAAAATATGTAAAAAAAATAAAAGTTTAGTTGAAAAGTATAAAAACAGAAATAGTCAAAAAAGTTTCCTATTCTGGATCATGAAATGTCTTTATACACTCCTCGAAAAGTTTCCTTGGACTTCCATCGTCTTGAAGTGGTTGATCTCACAACGTTTCAATAGCTGTGTATCTGCTATCGTCATCAGGTGAATGATAGGAAATTCAGAGTATCCGTCGTATTTATATTACACCCTTAACCTTATCTGGTCCAATCAGCGTCGTCGTAGCTGGAGGTTGGTTGCCGGTGATGCGTAGCGGCAGAGGCCGAAGAAGAGCTCTCCAAATATTTTTAATTTGGACGCTGGGCTCACTAATTATATTTTCGTTCGAGATTATATATGCCGTCTCTATGAATTTTCTTTTGTACCAGTGCTCCTCCTTGTGAGTTGCTCTAGCCTGGTCCCACTTGATATTATGGTGTTCGGTCCATGCGTGATTAGCTAACCCAGACTTCCTTACCTCTGCCCTTTGAGTAGCTGTGGGTGTTCCTTAATCCTGGTGTCCAGCGGTCGCTTTGTCTCTCCAATGTAAATATTGCCACATTCACACGGTATGCTGTATATACAGTTATTTGGTATTGCTGGTGCGTCGGGCCTCGTTCTTGTTATCATGCTCCTCAAGGTGTCGTTGCTTTTGGAGATAATTCTGATTTCCTAGCTCTGTGCAATTCTTCTAGTTTCTCCGACAGGCCGTATACTAAAATACGGTAATAGTAGAGTTGCTACCGTGGTGTCCTCTTCCTGCCTAGTTGGTTTGTCCAGCTCTTCAAACGCCTTGGTAATGATGAATGATAATCTGAATTTCCTATCATTCACCTGATGACGATAGCAGATACACAGCTATTGAAACGTTGTGAGATCAACCACTTCAAGACGATGGAAGTCCAAGGAAACTTCGAGGAACGAGTTACATTGTCTACCAAGTTGAGACTAACGTCTTTATACACCTTAGCCTGAATTGTCTATTGTCAATCCCAGAGTTTTAAGACCACCTCGACTCCAGCTAGTTGTCAACAAAGTCAAAAAGTGATCTTTCATAATGTTAATCAAGAGTGCGGTAGAATTGTGGAAAGTGTAAGATGTGGTGTTGTATAACATGCTATTATCAGGCCATGAAGTTGGATTCGTACTGGGTAACTACTTCATTAGATACCACTGATTAATATTTGATAACAAGTAGAATTTACTGCAATTTACTGAAGTTTTTGGATGAGAAACTTGAGTTACCCTTAAAAATTTTGTCTTTTACAGTGATTCTCAGAAAAGATTCGTTATTTAGAAGAAACAGACAATAAAAAATAAAAATGATGGAAATCGTAACCCAGAAATGAAATATGGTCCATGATAAAGGAGATAGAGATAGCAATCACGACAAACGTAATTTTAGAAATTTGGGACGTTGTAAAAAAACGAATTTTTAGGTCAAGAAGATTCGACGCTTACCGTGACGAGTTGCAACTAGTTTGATGTACCAGACTTACAAAACATACTATAAACAAATCAATGTTTGCAGCTGCAATATTTCGTATTATTATACCTGTAATTACACCCCAGAAAAAGAGAGGAATTGGGGAAAATTTGGCTAAAAAACACAGCAAGAAAAGAAGTAATATACGTCATTCAGCCTGGTGATCATTTTTATAAAAGATTTATCTAAAAATAAGCTCCTTAAGAAACCTTCTAGAAGGAAGCCTCAAAAGAAATTACTTTGGGTGCAGACCGGTTTCGAAAAAAGAAGAGTTTTCATGTAAATCTGCCGACTTCATTTCAGGGTGTAGACTCTCGTATCGAAATGATAAGAATCAAAGGGAGGGTTTCGATTTATCCCACTTAACCTAAGCAATCCACCGATCGACAGAATTTCAAGAAAGATTGAATAAGTGGAACTGACTAGAATTCTACCGGCCAAATGGATACTTTCACCATACTTAAGCTTAAGGACATATATAAATGCAGTAGAAATTATTGACTGAAATACTATGCAGATACATATATCGCTACAAAAAACTTGATGTAATGAAAATAGTATGCGAAGGAAACTTCAGACAATATTAGCAAAGCCATCCCCTTATTGAGCTTGAACATCTAATCATTTAGTAAGTGAGTCAAAAATCTATTCAGTTTGCAAAGCCAGTATTCATGTGGTTCATGGATTTTGTTAAGGCGTTTTATAAAATAAGATACGAAGACACCAAATACCAAACATTAAGTCACCAACTTTTCAAAACAGAATAGACGAAATCATAACCGAATTCAAAGCAAATGGCTGGTGAAAATATTTAATAACAAGCTAAATTAAAATAATTTGTTATGCAGATGACATAGTCATTATAACGGAAAGCACGATCGCCAACGCAGCTACCAAAATGATGAAGCAGTAAGGTCTTGACCTATGCTACAGAAACGACAACCGACAATAAAAGAAAAAAAGACTATCGACAGAGACAAGAATAATGAACATAGCCGTATACAGTCTTAACAGATTTAATAAATGGGAGGCTCTCTACAACAGATTTAAAGTTAAACTTGCATTATCCGAAATCAAATGTAACTATAATAATACATAAAAATCAAATATGAGGTTTGTTACTACCTAGACATTTATACTGTTTTCAAGCATTGTCCCTTTTTTGTACCAAACTTACCTTCTATTGAATAAGTTACAGTTATGCATATCGCCGGATCTTGACACTTTACAACAGAACTTATTCCTTTGCAAGGATCGCCATTATATTTGGCTGACGTGGTCACGTTGCAGGAATGACAGCTTAATGAATTACCTAAAAAATAGATGTTTATTAAAGATTTAAAATAAATGTGGACATTTTTAAAAACATTATTATTCTAGATTATTTTTAAATTTTCTTGGAAATAACACCACAATTGAATTAAAAAAGCTGTATATTGAAAGAAAATACCAAACGTTTCAAAGTCGATTCTGACTTCGTTGTCAATGGCTTTCAAATATGTAATGAAAATGTAAATTGCAAATTGAAAGTTTGATTTATGACAACAAAACTCAGAACTCAAAAATCTGCATATACAAGATTCCTTGCGAATGCAATAAATTATATATTGGAGAAACATCGAGACCATTAAACGTACGAATAAGAATTACATAAAGAAACGACAATTTGGAAAAACGAAAATTTGTGAACATGCATGGGACCTAGGCCATAAAATACAATTTGACAATTCAACTATACTTCACAAAGAACAACATAACACAAAACGAAAAATAATTCTTTTGAATGAAAACGATTGTATCGCTTCTACTTCTGTAGAATTATGAAAGAAATTATTAATGGTCATCTCCTTTTGAACAACCCAGTATAGGGATAGTTCATAAGGTTTTTCCTAGGTTTTCCCTTATGACGTTAATGGCATCACTGAAACAGCAGAATTCTTTTATCGCATTTTTGGCGAATGCGCTATCTTATAACAAAGTCATACCTAGGAATGCCACTTATAAATTCTAAAGACCACTCTTTCAAATTCTTCCAACTTGAAAGCTGTTTAACTTAATACATGATCTTTAAATTTTTTTGTGCTACCTGTATATTTAAAAACAACAAAAATCTTATGTCAACTTATATGTCATAAATCAAACTTTCAATTTACATTTTCATTACATATTTTAAAGCCATTGACATCGAAGTCAGAATCGAATTTGAACCGTTTGGTATTTTCTTTCAATGGTGGTGTTATTCCCAAGAAAACTTAAAAATAATCAAGAACATGCCACAAATAACATTTCTAAGACAATTATTATTCTTTTGAAGATGTATTGGAAAGTTTTTAGAAATACCCCTGCATACATCATTTTGTCAATTGTTATCAAGTTCTTAGACAGATAACATATATCGCATAAACCACAAGTCCTATTTCAATGTTATAGTTACTGATTTCCTGGCATTGGGGGTCGCATGTGGTTCCACTATGATGAAGTACCGCCATATTGTGCAGCTGACTTTCGAAATTATCTAAACGAAACATAAGTCTTTGAGGTTCGTTTGTTGGCCACCTCGTTCACATGTCACTAATCTTTTGGATTTTTAACCGACTTCCAAAAAGGAGGAGGTTAGCAAGCTCGTTTTGTTTGTATACCCGGCAAATACCTATTTAAATGAAATTTTTTTCATTTTGCGAAGACGGTGCTTTTGGTTGTCACATTCTCCCGGCCTAATAGAAAATTCAGTGACAACACATGTCAAACTGTAAACTGCTATTTGGTGGGTTTATACACAGGATGTTTAGTTATAGCAAACAAAATCACAAAGTAAAGTGATAGAAGGAGTTGCATTTACATGATGATGGAAATATAGCTTAGGCCGTTTAGCTGTATATACAGAATGGATGGCATATAGGGTGGAATGGACGATTGGTGGTATAAATATGTTGGAAAAAAATGTGAAATTAAAATTATATAGGGTGAAAAAACTGTTATGTGATATGGACGTAAACAAATCATATACAGGATGGTTGAAATATATGCTGAAGTTAAATTATATTTATACAGTGTGATTAAAAAATATTTATTTTATAGCCCATAAGAAGTTGCATAAAGTGTGGAGAGGATTTAATGTTACACAGGGCGATAATATAAAATGTTAAAAATGAAATAATTTATGGGGTAGCCCACAAGGAGTTATAAACTATAGTTGAAATATAGGACGGATTTGACTCCATAAATATGGGATGGAGTAGAGTCCTGTAGTTTACAGAAGGCAGCTAACAAAAAGAAAATTTTCAAATTCGCAATTAAAACTTCCAGTACCTAAAATTCCCGCACTATTACGTTGAAATTAAAATATTTATGAGGAAATGTCCGTTATGTCATTTCGATGAAATTTTTGATAAGAATGTTGGAATTTTTGGCATTTTCTGCAAAATTGCAAGTTGAACGTCGCAGAAAAGTATATGAGATCACCTGGGGATCTTCCTTAATAGATTAAACGTTAAAAAAATACACACCCATAAGGAGTTTTCGAAAAATCGACCAATATGTTAGGGATATTGGTCGATTTCCATGTAAGCTTGTGTTCATTTACAAATTTCATCACTTTACCAATAGAATTCTTTTCCATAATTTGTTTCACCAATCCGGATATATACTCTATTAAATAAGATGATATTTATTGAAAACGGTTCACCACAGGAGAAGAAATCAGGTAACATACATACAAAAAAAATACGCGACATAACCTAATCTAACCTAACCTCCTCCTTTTTGGAAGTCGGTTAAAAAATGTCAGTACCGTGGCAAGTCTGATTTTCGTGTTCAAACTAAATGTAAAAATGTCTGTAGAGTCCTCTTACAATCTAAAGTTTAGCTTTTGTAACTAAAATCTATTGTATAATTCATCAAATTATGCTGCAATTATACTCCAATATTGATTGGACAAAGGAATAATAGATTTAATTAATGTTAAAGTTTGGTTTATTCTAAGACTATTATAAAAAATGTTATTTTAATTCTACTGTTAATAAATTTGAAAGTATATTAAAATCAAAAAAGAAAATACCCTAAATGTCTCTGTATGATTATATAAGTCCTATAATTTATCACTTGTTTAATTATTTTAAGAACTTAAAGAGAATATTTCATTTTGGTGTCAGTACCGTGGCCGTGAAATTTCTAATTTTTGTTCTAGTTTCTGTTCTATTGAAATCGTAGTAGAACTACCCTACAGCCTTAATTTTGAGGATAATAAAAGACTACTAGGACCCAGAACACAAGTTTTAAGGCATTTATAATTTAAAAAAATGTTGATTTGTAATCTATCACCCATATGAGGTCCCTAGGATTCACAAAACTTCAACTTTACGACCCATCGTACGCAACAGACTATTTCAAAATTTTGACTGTGAAACGGTATTTAGTCTGTTAAATAACTTGAATATCACAGAGAGAAATTGCATGGGATTTGATTTATTTATAGTCGAGTAATAATTACACTAAACTGTGATTTAAACTGTAAAACTTTTGTCAACACTTCTCAAGGGCTAAAATTGCTAGATTCAATGATATCTGATACAAAGTACATGTGGAAACGTTAAAAAAAGAGTTTATCAATTACTATTTTAAATCATTTTCATTAAAGGTCCGGGTCCTGATGGATATTCTTGGCGTCATGTCCTGATCTGTGTCTGCCACTCTACATACTCTACAATAAATGCATAAAACTCGGCATATATCCTAAGATTTGGAAGATCGCCCAAATAGTTCCTGTGTTTAAATCTGGTGACAAAAGTCATGTACAGAATTACCGGCCTATTTCCTTGCTCAGTCACTTTGGTAAAATTTTCAAATCTTTAATTCTAGAACAACTATTCTTCAAAGTAAGGTGTTCTCTTGACCTAAATCAGCACGGATTTTTTAAGAAGCGCTCCGTCGTAACTAATTTGGTTCCGTTTGTGCAAGAGTTAACTGCAGCAATGGAAAACAGCTTAGAGAGTTGTGCCGTGTACACCGACTTTTCCAAGGCTTTTGATAAAGTTCACCACCCTACTCTCTTAATTAAGCTTGGGAATTTCGGTGTTCATGGAGGACTCTATCTGTTCCTAAAAAGCTACTTAGAAGATAGGTCACAATATGTTGTGATGAACAATGTAAGATCAGAATATATTCCAGTGACTTCTGGACTACCGCAGGGGTCACATCTTGGTCCCTTATTATTCAGCATTTTTTTAAATGGCATCGGTTCATGCTTCTGCAACACCGTGCATTTACTTTATGCGGACGACCTAAAAATTTTCAGAACTATCAGGGACACCTCTGATTATGTAAAGTTGCAAAATGACTTAAACAGATTCTCTGATTACTGTATAAGAAACAGAATTTTTGTTAATAGTGATAAATGTCATTCCATCGTGTTCACCAGAAAACCTAGTCACTCACGAACCCCTTGTGATGTATATTTACTGGGTGACAAATTGAAGTATGTAGATCACGTTAGGGATCTGGGGGTTGTATTAGATTCCAAACTGTCGTTTGAAATACATATTGAATTACTTGTTCAAAAGGCTCAAAAAATGTTGGGTTTCTTATTACGAATAACCAAAGGTTTCAAAAATGCCAGATCGCTCACCACCCTATATTATAGTCTTGTTAGATCGATATTAGAATATTCTTCGACAGTTTGGAATCCCTTTTATCATAAATATATTGTTAGAATAGAAAACGTCCAAAAAAAATTATAAATGGTGTAAATTATCGTTTTAACAGGGAAAGACATTTTCATCCATAAACTGAAAATTTAAAATTTTATAACATGGTTTCCCTAGAATTCAGGAGAAAATGTTCTGACATATTTTTCTTATATAAGATAATTAATAATCTCTTTGATTCCGAATATTTAAGTAATCATTTCTTAATCAATGCTAGGCCTTACACCCTCAGAAATAGAGAAATATTTGCAATTGGACGCTCTAACTCCAATTATTATTTTAACTCGCCGCTGCCACGGTGTTACCGATCGTACAATATGTTCCATGAAAAAAATAATAGTACCAGTTATGACATTTTCTCCTTAAGTTACTCGGTTTTCAGGAAACACATATCACAGGCTGTTGACCTATGTCAAGGATCAGTCTGTTAGTTTTGAATTTGTACCTTACGTTTTTCTTTTTTTTTTCCCTTTTGTAATTTAATTAAATGTACTTGCTTGTTCTCATGTTACAATTATTGTTAACTTGTGCCACCCTGTAATAGGTCAGCTGCGAGTGTCTGTAGGGGGGCCATACTCTTTAAATAAATAAATAAATAAAAAGCCTATGTGTAATAATGCATAACTACAAATGGAAAATCAGCGTAATTTGCAATTAGAATTGAACCAGGCGTTACTGATAATAAATAATCAAAATATTGATTGATTGGTCCTTTATTATATTTTGTTCAATTGTAATTATAATAAAACATTTTGATTAGTAATAATTATTTACCCAGACAGTAACTTCGGAATCCCAACTTTTTGCAATCTTGCCCAGATATTTTAATCTTCTCATATGGCAACCGTATTTTCTGCAACTATTCATTTTTTAGATGTTTTTAAAAATAAATTTAAACACATTTTTCAATTTTCTCCAATTCGACTCAATTTATTATAAAGTTTAACATCCAGTACCTTAAAAACTAAGCTTTTCCGTACTTTAGTTTATATAAACTTTTTTTTATTTCTAGACCCGAATTTTGGCCCATGTTGTATAAACACCTTGTAACACATGTTTTAATTATAGGCAATTTTATGGGATTATTTACAAGTAATTACAAAATAAACCTTTACAAAATTTCGCCCAGACCAAAGAATCTAAACTTCTTACATTTTCAGTCTATACTTCAATTTATTATACAATGAAGAAAAACATACGGTGTAATAAATAACGCCAACTAGCTACACGAGCAATGTAAACAATTCCCAAAGTGTCTCATAATATCATCAATATTATTGTAAGATCTACGTACTCACATGTATGTAAAATGCATAAAAGGAATACCAAAAAGGCACCAACGTTGGCGTAATTTCTAGCAAACATATTTCACAGCGTTTTATTGATAAATTAACACAAAATTATTGTCAATAAAACGAGAAGTGAACTAACACCGTCTACTTGTTTATGGTAATTGGTCACATGAAAGCGATTTGTTAACGAAAGTGGTCGATGCTTAACTGAAAGTCCGAATTTATTATTAGAACGAAACCGTTGTTGCAACCAAGACGTTTATTTTGACATGGTCGCGGATATTTGAGGTTTGTAATATCCAAAAATATCAAGAGGTTATTTCAATTGTAATCATTAAAAATAAATTGGTATTCATTCATTGAGTATTTAAATATTAAAAGTAGATACATGTTTACTAAACATTACATTTTCGGGCAATTATTATACTTACGATATACACAGTGAGCCAAAAAAATATTGTAAAATTGATATATGTTAAGTGTCACGCTATATTTATTGAATTTTGGTGTTTAAAAATAATAATTGCTGCAAAATTATTATTTTTAAAGTATTTTTGTATTTATAGAAGGTCTCATTAAATAACCTATACCTAATTTCAGTGTACTTTCTGGCGGATCCAAGGGCGTCGGGGGCTAAGGGGCTCAATCCCCCAAATAATCTGAGTTGTATGTTTTTTAGGGTTCCGTATATACAATATACATCTTGCTGAAACCGCAGGAACTTATGGGTTTACTGGATTAGGATATAAGTTTGTCAAAGTTAGCACCTACGGTATGATTTCCAACAATTCCTGCCCAAACATTAACTTTTTCAGGATATTGCGTATGTTTCTCTGTTATCCAGTGAGGATTCTCATTAGACCAATAGTGGCAATTTTAACAATTAACATGACCGTGAAGTGTAAATGTGCTCTCATTAGAAAACAAAACATCTTCTAATTGGATCACATTGTTATCTAACCTTATCATCATTTCCATGAGCTCCTGAGTCGGCAGCATTTTATAGCGATGCATTTTACTTTCCTTGAATACCCGAAAAAATGATGTGTGGCTAACGTTGAACAGTGGGGCTGCTTTTCGACCAGAATTATGTGGGTTTTTTTTGAAACTCAAGCATAATTTTCAATTTCGTATTAGCACTTAGAGCATTGGCAGCTACTTTGTTCATCTGTCTTACATGACCAAGCTCGTAAAACTGCTTTTCTATTTTGCTAATTGTTCCTTGGGATAAAGGTGGCAAATTTGTAAAATGTTCGTGACATAAGCGAGAAAGTTGAGCCCGTCTGTTATCTCCATAACCCATCATTTGTAAAATGGTTATTTTGTACATTTTTGTTAAATGAACCATTTTTCTAAACTTATTGCGTACAGTTAACGAAATTCAAACCACAAGAGCAGTGACACTGTCATGCAGGCAGACAACAAGATGCTAAGGCTATGTGTTTTGACGAAAATAAAAAACTGTTGTTTTTTTCAAATCAGTTAAAGGAAAGCAGGAATGTTTTTTTCTTACTATCTTAATATCAAGAGCTAAATGGGAATTCAGTATTGAGTGTAATGTAACGAATTTGTGAAATAAATATGAAAACACTTAATATTGAAGATAGGTGTAGGAGATTGTACATGAATTATATCTAGAATTTTCTGGAGAATCAAAAAAAATAAATAATATACATGACACACCCTGTATATTTTTTTTTGTTGAAAAAATGCGCATTTAAAAATACAAATGGACGTGTCCAAGCATTTTTCCAACACGCCCTCCTTTATTCGTTATCGAATTTATTCCATTTAGCTGTTCCACTCTATATTCTTTCGTCATGATTATTGACAAATGTATTTTCTTAGTTAATAATACGTTGTTTTCTTCACATACAGATATGCTAAAATGGGTAGACAACAGATTTAATATTTAATATCAGATATACTAAAATGAGTAGGCAACAGATTTGGTATTTAATACATTCAAAATAAGAAATGCGCCAAAGAACATAACTCAAAACTCAGAAAATTACTTCTAAATGTACGAATAAAAATGAACACAAAAATTACATAAAGAAGAGACAATTCGAAAATTTTTGAACATGCCTGGAATTTTGGACGTATAACATTTTCAATTCAGCCATATTATACAAAGAAGAACACAACACAGAATACGAGTCTGCTTTCGCGTCGCTACCACTTGCGTAAAATTTATTCGTTCCTGGTTGTCGATAATCCAGGATGAAATTAGTAATGCTTATGTCCTTTTTGAATAACCCTATAACATATATTTAGATCTAATTTTTTTGTCGAATGCCTAATTTTATAGCATAGTCGCATGAAATTCTGAAGATAACTCTACCATTGTCTTCTAAATGTTATTTGTGGCATATTCTTGATTATTTTTATGTTTTCTTGGGAATAACACCACAATTGAAATAAAAAGTTCTTATAACAAAGTCTAAATTCTAAAGACAACTCTTTCAAATTCTTCCAACTTGAAAGCTGTTTAACCATAATACATGATCTTTAGAATTTTTTGTGCTACCGGTAAATTAAATTAAAGTTAAATGTCATAAATGGAATTTTCATTTTGCAATTTATATTTTCAATACATATAAAGCCATTGACAACGAAATCAGAATCGACTTTGAAACGTTTGGTTTTTTCGTTCAATATACAGCTTTTTATTTCAATTGTGGTGTTATTCCCAAGAAAACATAAAAATAATAACTCTATCAGTTTGAAAGGAGTATTTTTACATAATATTTGTGCTGCCATATATATATCAAATAATAATAAATTCTGATAGTTACGTCAGTTCATATTGTCAAACATTTTAGTTCAAATTTGACCATTGGGATATGATTAATTGCATTGGAAGTTTAGAAATATACTGACATTTGCCATAATTTTGGGGGTGATTCCCAAAAAGATTGATCAGGTATTCTAATCTAATTTTCAAGAATGGCGTAATTTTTGGATTTTGTACTGTGAGGCCTGTTCGCTATCTCAGTTACTTGTCTCATTAGTCTTGATTTCGGGTATTAGATGATATCCTATACTCGGGGGTTTTCTGAGTCTACTATCTGCTATCGTCATCAGGTGAATGACGATAGCAGATAGACAGCTATTGAAACGTTGTGAGATCAACCACTTCAAGACGATGGAAGTCCAAGGAATGTTCGTGGAACGAGTTACATTGTCTGCCAACTTCTGACTAACATTTTTCAGTATTTGACTAACGAAGGAATAACAGGAAATAGGTAATAAGGAAAGGAAAGGAATAAGGAAAAACAAAGAAATTAAAATTATAACAGAAGAACCAAAAAAAAAACGGTACAAAAATCATACAATAAAACAAGCAATTAACCGCAAGACCCGAGAAGAAAACCACAAAGACATAGAGGAATACAAACATACAGCTATCCTACCTTATATTAGAGGTACTACTGACAAAATAGGACGGGTACTGAGAAAATACAACATAAAGCCCATTTTCAAGCCTCACACTAACATAGGCAAAGTCCTCGGTAACCCAAAATAAAAAATTACATAAAGAAGAGACAATTCGAAAATTTTTGAACATGCCTGGAATTTTGGACGTATAACATTTTCAATTCAGCCATATTATACAAAGAAGAACACAACACAGAATACGAGTCTGCTTTCGCGTCGCTACCACTTGCGTAAAATTTATTCGTTCCTGGTTGTCGATAATCCAGGATGAAATTAGTAATGCTTATGTCCTTTTTGAATAACCCTATAACATATATTTAGATCTAATTTTTTTGTCGAATGCCTAATTTTATAGCATAGTCGCATGAAATTCTGAAGATAACTCTACCATTGTCTTCTAAATGTTATTTGTGGCATATTCTTGATTATTTTTATGTTTTCTTGGAATAACACCACAATTGAAATAAAAAGTTCTTATAACAAAGTCTAAATTCTAAAGACAACTCTTTCAAATTCTTCCAACTTGAAAGCTGTTTAACCATAATACATGATCTTTAGAATTTTTTGTGCTACCGGTAAATTAAATTAAAGTTAAATGTCATAAATGGAATTTTCATTTTGCAATTTATATTTTCAATACATATAAAGCCATTGACAACGAAATCAGAATCGACTTTGAAACGTTTGGTTTTTTCGTTCAATATACAGCTTTTTATTTCAATTGTGGTGTTATTCCCAAGAAAACATAAAAATAATAACTCTATCAGTTTGAAAGGAGTATTTTTACATAATATTTGTGCTGCCGTATATATATATATATATATATATATATATATATATATATATATATATATATATCAAATAATAATAAATTCTGATAGTTACGTCAGTTCATATTGTCAAACATTTTAGTTCAAATTTGACCATTGGGATATGATTAATTGCATTGGAAGTTTAGAAATATACTGACATTTGCCATAATTTTGGGGGTGATTCCCAAAAAGATTGATCAGGTATTCTAATCTAATTTTCAAGAATGGCGTAATTTTTGGATTTTGTACTGTGAGGCCTGTTCGCTATCTCAGTTACTTGTCTCATTAGTCTTGATTTCGGATATTAGATGATATCCTATACTCGGGGGTTTTCTGAGTCTACTATCTGCTATCGTCATCAGGTGAATGACGATAGCAGATACACAGCTATTGAAACGTTGTGAGATCAACCACTTCAAGACGATGGAAGTCCAAGGAATGTTCGTGGAACGAGTTACATTGTCTGCCAACTTCTGACTAACATTTTTCAGTATTTGACTAACGAAGGAATAACAGGAAATAGGTAATAAGGAAAGGAAAGGAATAAGGAAAAACAAAGAAATTAAAATTATAACAGAAGAACCAAAAAAAAACGGTACAAAAATCATACAATAAAACAAGCAATTAACCGCAAGACCCGAGAAGAAAACCACAAAGACATAGAGGAATACAAACATACAGCTATCCTACCTTATATTAGAGGTACTACTGACAAAATAGGACGGGTACTGAGAAAATACAACATAAAGCCCATTTTCAAGCCTCACACTAACATAGGCAAAGTCCTCGGTAACCCAAAAGATAAAATCGAGTTAGAGAACCGCGGAATCTATAGTATATCTTGCGGAGACTGTCAAAAGTCATACATGGGAAGTACTAACCGACGCATTTCCGTAAGAGCAGAGGAGCAAAAACTAAGCATCAGGTAAAAGCAGACGACATCAGCCTTAATCCAACACGAAGTCCAAACAGAACACAAAATAGACTTCAAAACGTGCAAGGAAATCGCCAACATAGAAAATCACCGAAATAGGCAAATACTGGAAGCAATCGAAATTCAAAAAATCGAGACGATGCTCTAAATTTGCCAAAAACATGGAAGGCACTTTTACAAAAATTCCATCATAAAAATCTTAGTAATAAATCTAATTCTAATGAAAAACAATCACATGGGACAATAAACAGCGCGACGGGTGGTCACAACCCAAGAGGATTAGCAGGTAAAGCAATAAAGACCACTAACGGCACCGCACCTGAACAGTCATCATACAGTTTACGATTTCAGTTTACGAAGGTATAAATAGAAAGCCAGTCTCTAAATTTCTTCATTCTGTTATCAGATTTCACCCTTTGGAAAATGCCAAATGAGATTTTGGCTAAACATCAGGTAAAATGTTCTTTTCAGGGCACAAACCGAGAAACCGATGTACACCGGATACAACAAAGAAAATCACATTGTTCCATCCGTGAAGGACTACAATCTAATATATATAAAGTGAAGTCATTTTGTCGTCATGTCATAAGGTATAACCGTCGTATAACGATGATACGAGTTATGAGTGCGAACATTTCTAAAATGACGTCACTTTTCGATTCTACAAAAGTTTTCTATTTATCGGAGTCCAGGGCCAGATGTCTGTAAATTAGATTCGGATAGAACATATCAAAGCAACAAGCCAATATTCCTTAAACATCAACTAGGTACCATACCATATAAAATTGAGAAAGAGTTTGATATATGTATAAAGTGGTAATGCGTGATTGCAACGATGAATACATATTTCACGACACCAAATCAAACAAAAAGTTTATGGTGCATAAGATAACATATTATAAGATGAAACTTCCTGAGTTTATGATACGTTATGGTAATACTTTGCATAATGAATTAAAACTAATTTAGTAAAAGATGGGGCATATTATCAACTGGACGGTTTTTACAATTCTGTTATTAATCCGTCATAGTGAGTATCTATGAAAATATTAATGGAATTAATAATACATATCGAATTTTGGTTTTTAAATGTATAAATACTTCTTTTGTTTGCAAAAAATTACACTGTCCCACAACCCTACGACAATAATTAGGCTTGTTCGTAGACGCCCGTTGCTAGTTAAATCCAATGACTTGAAAAATTCTCAACGAATCGAGTGTTGGCACAGCTAACTGTCGAGATCGCTGATTGGTTGGTAATTTTTCAAATCGTTTAGATAATTGGCAACGAACATATAAGAACAAACATACTATTTACTTTTAGGTTCCTCCTTGGAGTGTTATTCGTGTGGATCGCGGATGGATTACAATACTATTGCAAGGAACGACAGCGACTGTGAGTTGATCTACGACTCATATGAGAATAGAAATAAAAAAGTACACTGTTTAGAACCAGGGGCAGTGTGCGCAAAATATATTATCGAACGTAAGTAATTTATTGATAAACCCTTATTTGTTGTGGTGTAAAATTCGCTTTCCAGGGGTTTATATTTGAATTTATATGTTTCTTCATGTCTTTATTTTCTGGGAAGAAAATGGGAAAAGAATGTTTTTCTTATTGAAGTGTATTCTTACTACTCTAGGCCCACGGTATAAGTACCGTGTATTTGTTCGATTTGAACACAGTGTATACCCCGGTGTACCCGCAGTGTATCTCAGATGATAGGTGTAACAGAAATTAAGTAAATAAAACATGATTTGGTCAAGTGCGTGTTGGGCTCGCATACTAAGGGTTCCGTACCACCTTCAAGATTCTAATATTCCAGTTTCAGACAAGCAGGGAATGAGTGCATTTTCTTATATTTACACTAATATCTTTTAAAAGAAGCGTTTTACATTTATAAAAAATATACACTTTCATTTGCCACACATAGACTTTTTATTTTATCTGCTTCAGGATTCGCTTGATTTTTATAAGAATACATATGTACTTAATTTTCCAATTTGGCCCCTAAAAATTAACATTGGAGTTTTATTGTACGAATAAACTTTCAGGGAATCTACTGTCTTAATTTTGAGGCTCTGTAGGTTGGAAGATAAAGGGCAAAATAGGTTAAGTTTTAAATTATAAACGATTAAATCTGTTATTCAAATTGTTAAAAAAAACAAATAAAATATATTTTTCAAAATTTAAATAGTGTAGTTTCTAAAGTGCAAATTAAGTCGATGTTTAATTGTTTTGTTAATATATTGTAAACAAATGATTTAAAAATATGATATATTTGTAATTCACATAATGAGCCTTTTATCGGATATATTACATGATGCGTTTGAGAATTGAATTTTAATGTTCCATTTAATTGTATAATTTTTCTTATAAATTTCAAGTGAGCTCCAGTACCCCTAATTATTTTCAAAATTTTAGGTAGTATGATTTCTGAAATGAAGCCAGGAATGAGAATTTTTTATATCTTTATGTTAATATCTTGCAAAGAATTAATTTTAAAAATATGAAAAATGTATATTTGTATTCCTCATAATGAGGCCTTACATTTGATGCATTGCATGATGCGTTAAAAATTATTTTTTTATTTTCCGTTTAATTCTATAATTTGGCCCCCAATATTAATATATTCGTATTTTTCCTGTAAACAAAAAAAAAAAGGTCTTATAGTATGGAGAATAAAGGGGGAATGGGTAAATTTTAAATATTTTTGTTAATATCTTTTAAATAATTTATTTTAAATATATTTAAAAAATTAATTTGTATTCGTCATAATGAGCCCTTTGATTTGATATATTACTTGATCCGTTAGAGACAATTATAATTTTTTATTTTCCATTTAATTTTATAATTTGCTCCCCAAAATGAATATTAGGGGTTTCTCCTTATTTTGCCAGTAAGATTCAGGTGAGGGGCTGTACCTCTATTTTTTTTTCAAAATCTTACTGCTTATGGTTTCGGAGATAAGGGGGGATGTATTACATGATGCCTTTGAAATTTTTTAATTTTTAAATTTTCATTTAATTCTATAATTTGCCGCCAAAAATTAATATTAATGGTCTCTCCTTATTTTTCCTGTAAAGTTCGGGCAACGTTCTATATTTCTTATTTTTTTCCAAATTTTGTGATCAGTAGTTTCGGCGATCAGGGGGGGAACGGTCGATTTTTTTAGTTTTTCCCCCAGAAGTACCCCTAAAATCAAAATTTCTTCTTTTACAATATGTAATACTGATCGCGTCACCAAACTATACATTGATACCAAATTTTAACCTCTTCCGTCCAGTAGTTTAGGAGAAAATTGCTGTGATCTGACAGAAGCAGAAATCCTGAGTGATATTATAAGGTTATCCGTATATTGTATATGCGGAACCCTAAAAATGACAAAAACCGACTTCAAATAAATAACTTTAAGATAATTTTAACGGAGACTCAGGAACGAAGTTCCTTAGTCTATTTTTATTATTTTCTTTATTCATCTTTTTTTATTTATTATTTCAACTTTATTTGTGTGTTTTTTTTTATTTTTCTAACATCTTTTATTATTGTTTGGACCACTTTGTACAGGTATAACTAAAATTCAGCCTATATTGAAATGAGCCTGTATATGCTGCTATGATTGGTCACCCAATGTGCCTTATTTGTCTATCATTTTCTGAACCTCCCTGTATAACTATAATTACACTGCACAAGATATTGCACTTCGCCCTAATATTTTTTTAACCATCCTGTATAAGTATAATTCATCTCTACCGTATCTTCCAACTACCTTTTATATGCCTGTTTCTAACATATTTAAACCCATCTGAATAACTATAAATACTCCGCCTTAGAGTTCAACTATCCTAAAGCGTATGCTTTTATAAAAATGTTTCTAGAACATTATTAACCGCATGGTACAACTATAGTTCTACTCCACCCTTATCTCAACCATCCTGTTTACACAACAACTTGTGTGCGGCTCAATATAACATTGTTAATGCTCCCAGTATAACTATAATTCTATTCCACCTTATAATTCAACCAACCTGTAAATGCAACTGCTAATGGACAACCCAATATAACATTTCTTCTTAAGTTTTTCGACTCCGCTCCATATTTTAATCTAAAACAATACTTGCTGGTCGAATAGAAAAGGTCGCTTGAAATGACTTTTTGTGTCATTTTTGTTGTTATTCCTTGAAAATTTTTTAAAGTTATTTATTTGAAATTGATTTGTATTTTTCTTAGGTCATTTATTTTACAATTGGCATAATTAGATGCAATTTTCGATGGTGTTTAACTTTGATAACAGTATTGTTAAAAATAAAAATACTTTTCTTTTAAGCTAAATTCATATTTTTCTCAAATCTCGTATATATACAACTTAAAAAAGTGACTGATAATTTCATTTTAGGGTTCACATCATGTTGAAATTTTTATGAAAAATGAGTTTTTCATAATACTAGCGGTCGCCCAGTAGTCTAAATTCGACTCTATTCATTAAAATTATGAGTTGAACATTATTGACGTTATTTTGTCAATATAAGATATAGATTGTTTTTTGAAGGATTGTAATGTCTTCGATGCACATTACATATAATATACAAAAAAATGTATGAGTTAGATGTTGCGGTTTTAGTTCAATGCTGGTTCAATGCAAGTATATAATTGACGAAGGACCTTTAGCGGAACAATCAATAAACACGTGCCGTCACATAAACGAATCACCAAATAAAAGTTATCACTAACCTTTTATGTCGAAGCTCTGGTGTTTTCTTGGGTCTTCTTTCTTCGGAGGCTAGCCCCGTAACAGCAGGAACAGTTTCTTAGAGCTTCGTCTGGACAACACGTTACACAAAAAAATAGCGACGTAATGTTCATTGATTGAGCATACAAAAATATGCGGGTTTAACAACAAATGATGCGCTTTTGTAAACACAAAAGAAACAAAAATGAAAGCGGTTTAGCGGTCGTTACGAACGAAGCTACTAACTCGCGGAATCGTAACGCAAAAAACAACAATAAGCGCCGTCTCTTCAGACGGAATCAAAGCGTGACCGAATAGTTCGGAGCACAACACGAACCTCCCCAGCGTCCTAACAGCTAGGGATCCGAAACACGAATGTCAAATACTGTCTATATTTTACACGCAAAAAACACTTAAAATTACCATTAACGCGACGGAATGTTTTAGAAAAGGTGCAGAAGTTTAAAAATCAATGAAGTAATTCAATCAAATTGAAAACAATACACTAAACAAATTGCGGGAACGCACCAAGGATACTTGTGGCATATTTTTCAATATCTAAGTGTCTGATCTAGCTAGACCCCGAAACGTTTGGAATATACAGCAATTTCCTTTAAAGTGTGGTGTTATTTCCCATTAAACACTTAGACATAAGATATAGAGTTGAGGCGAAATTAGAAAAGTAGGCCAGGCCTTTGCTATCCCTATTATTTGGATTACATTTATAGAAATAATTTACGAAATATTTTTTTAATTTAGGATAGTAAAAGAAGGTCATCACTTGGTCTGACAGTGCATTTATCATTTGAAATTTTGAAAACCAACCTCTTATATACAATTAGGCAGTTTCTGTTGTCATGTAGAGCATTTTGGATTTTAAATTTTTTGAACATTTAGGATGTAAATTTTAAAGCCAGCAGTTTACGATTTCAAAAGTAATATGTATATAAAAAATATATATTTTACTCTAGAAAAAATAATAATTTAACCTAATATATTCAAACAAATCTTTAAAATGTTTTTAACAGTCAGAACTTTGCAGCGATGGGACCATGTAATGTATAATTAATTAACTCTAAGATACCCACATTGTCAGAAAACATTAATTTTCAGTATGATTTTCAATATAAAAAAATACTTACCAACCTAGTACCGAACCCATGACGATTTCTGTTTAATGTAGAAAATATAAAGAAATAGGAATCGCATACTGTTAATTAATAGTAGTTAAATACAGATATTTTTTGAGAATTTTTTTTCTGTGAATTGAAATCGAAACCTTGAAAATACTTTGAAATCTTGTCTTACTGAATAGAAAACTTTCAACCTAATCGCTACAAAAGTAATGAAATGTCAAAATTTCAATCAAATTTCCGGCAGATGGCTAAGCATTCAGTGTTGTCAGATCTACCTATTTATCGTGCATAATTTCTCAATTTTCTGTAATCTTAATTAAACTTATATGAAAGTTATCCGACAAAAATAAAAGGACTCTAAATTAAAAGTATAAGGTTAAAATAAAGAAGATATCGGAAATAAATTAATGAGGTGCAACATATTTCTGATTTTAGTTGACAAACCATATTTACATGCAAAGAAAGTTGCAAACTGCAAACTTGCGAGCGCCCGATAAACGGCGAATATTATGTATTATAATTTTTCGTTGGTTCTATATCAATAGCATGACTATGTAGGTTAACTTTAGCGAAGGGCCAAAACTTTTAGTTTTACATTTAATTTAGTTTGTCTTTCACAATTGAGCCAACCTACCTTATGATTTTCTCTAGAAGCAATCTGGCGGCACTGTTTGGCATTGACAGTATGCATGTAAACAATGTTTTTTTTATTATTTTATTATTGAATTATTGAACAAATATTATAAATTAATTTTATCATTCTAATCGTTTTGTCTTTGCCTATTTATATATAGATTAACAATAATAAAATTTTCCTGCCACGATTTCCACATTAATGCTTCTGAAAGTTGTGAAAGGTATGCCAGAGTTAAGTACGCTAAGCAATAATCTGACAGATCGCCATGGTGTCAACCTCGTGAACAGAGAGGCTGGAGGGTCTAAGCAAATGTGACATTCGCAGTTTATCAAACAGTTCTATGCTTTCATTTCTCGACTTTTATTTATATCTGTTACGGTAGAAAGTCGTTTGTTTCATCTCTATAAATATACAGTGAGCTCCTAAAGTAAGGTATACATGCATTTTCTGAGTGTAACTGCAACCCCTTGAAATAGGTCAATTTTTATAAATGAGTATTTGAATACACATATTCACCTGACCTCAGTCCCCTAAGGGTAATAACTAACTAGGCACATTATACGTTAAAGACTTTAACAAAAAATAAGCGTTCGTACATTCGCCCTATTTTGAGCCTTATATACAAATGAAACAAACAAAAACATCTACAATAAATTATATTCTAATTTACCAAAAGTCTAGTTTTAAATACATTAAATGCAGGTCTTTAGGGAACCTCATTTACGAATACTTTAATTACCATTTATCGAAGGCTTACTTACATCCAGTGAATATTTAATTTTACAACACAAGAGTGGATGGAATTTAGTCTTTTTATATGTCATACTTCCAATTCGTTTAAATTTTAGTGAATAAAATCCTGAACGCCCGTAAATACCTAGTTAATGTGAAAAACAAGGGAGGGTTTAAAATTTATTAAAGCATACAAAATATTTATGAATTATAATTTGTTTAATGACTAATTTTTCAATTTTGTCAAAATATACATTAAGGTTTATTTTTGTTTCATTTTTTAAGATTGTTTATTTAAATACCTTCGTTGTTGTATTATGTTATCGTTTAGATTCATTAATTATCTTTAAACTTATTTTCTGTACAATGAGATATTCTACATTACAATATAAATTGTTATTTCTTGTGTCATAATAAAATGTCATACTCGATCTCAACACTTGTTCCTTGCTCTTGCTTTCTGGTTAGCATTACTAAGAACAGCATACTTAATTCATATAACGATATAACACACGCACGGTATACTGTGCCGACACTTCCGACACGATTGTGTCATATAGCTCTGTGCATATAGCCGAAGCCGCACATCTAACATTTTTGCGTATGGCACAGTAAACGAGTTGATAGATAGCTCTTTTTACCTTTAACTCAATTTTGAATAATATTTTTAAATTATAATTTACCTAATAATTAATTTTTCAATTTATTTAAGAAGAATCTATTTTATGTTGATGGTGTGATATGTATTATTGAAGATTTATTTATGAATATTTTTTGTTTAAATAATTTTGTTGTTCTCTAATTGTGCCGTTTATGTTCATTGAATGACTGAACTTTTCACTTTATTTAATAAAAAAGATTCTTTTTAAGTTGATGGTGTGATATTTATTATTGAAGTTTTATTTTTGATTAACTTTTTTACATAGTTTTGTTATTGTCTAATGTTGGCGTTTAGGTTAACTGAATAAATTATTTTTTTTTCTCTGGACAACCCTTCGTTATAATTTCTATGGTTATTAATCTGAAAAAATCTAATTTAAACAGTGCAGAACAAGAGTCATATACTTTTTAGGCAAAAGCAAATTCGTAATACAAATTACAAATGTATATATCGTTAAACTGCGTTACTGCTTACACTCTATTTCTTAGGCAAGGCAACAGAAAGGATGCGTAATGCTGCTAGCAGAAGTGTGGCGTTTGAGCACCAATTCTAGACTTTCCAGTGAAATGTAATTTGTAGATATTACGTTTATACTTGTATGCCACACAATTAGCCACCCTAAAAATGCAATTCATTCAAAAATCGTGAATAAATCATTTAACGAATAAAGAAATGCGCACGACACTACCTAAAAACAGGCGGCACACTTCTAACGCTTGCTCCCGATGTATTTTATCTCTTACCTATCGTCTCCCGTTCCTTGTCTAGCTCGATGCTCGATCTGAGCGGCGGACATTCGACACATCCTTTTGTGATAAGCAAACACACACAGCTTAGCCACAACTTATAACGGACATAACACAAAGTGTCGGAGTGTCGAAAAGTGCTGTGTGCTGTGCTGTGTTATTGGTGCCGTGTCAGCACACATGACACATGGGAAAGTGTTGGCACGAAAGTACGGCACGGCACAGTGTTACACATGACTATAACTAACCCTAGAAAAATTCAAATGAAAAGGGTTAACGTGTGATACAGCTTTTGAAATGGTTTTATTTTCTCCCGTTACGAAGTAATCAAAATATTTAATGATATAAAATTCTTTTGCTTCAAAACACTCGTTTGTATAATAAAGGGTGTTCCAATTTAAGGTTAATTTTAAATTTTTAATAAAATACACAAATTATTTGAATATGATCAAATCTTTTATTTCAAATGATAGTACAGTTGTTTCGGTTTAGTAATGGATAACAATATCTTGTAAGTGACCATCTGCTGCTGTACGACAAGCTTCTAATCTTTTGACAAAATGTTCCATAACTTTCTGGCATAACTGCGGTTCAATTACTTAAAAACAGTTAATAATGTTCTCATTTAGGTCATCAATTATTTGTGGATCGTTGGCATAGACCTTTTCTTTCAAATAGCTCCATAAGAAAAAATCTAGAGGTGTTAGATCACAAGATCTAGGGGGCTATTAATATTTCCTCTTCGAGCAATTATTCGAGTACCAAATTTCTGTTTCAAAAGATTGATTGTTTCTGCACATCAATATGCTCCAATTCATCCCACAAAAAGTTAATAAGCATTGTTCGATATCGATCATCATTCACAGTAACAGCATTTCCATTGCCATCTTCAAAAAAGTATGGACCAATCACTCCACCAGTCCAAATACCACACCAAACAGTTACCTTTAGTGGATGCATCGGTCTTTCCATTATTTCTCGTGGATTTGCTTCACCCCAGATTCGACAATTTTACTTGTTAACAAATCCACCCAAATCAAAATGTGCTTCATCGCTGAAGATGATTGTGTTGAAAAAATTCACATTTTCAAGTTTCTGCTGTATGTCCCAATTAACTAATTGACGACGTAAACCAAAGTCTGTTGGCTTTATTTCTTGCGCGATCTGAATGTTTTAAGCCTTTAAATGACACTAGCAGTAACAGCTGCAATATTTTATTCTGAACGTTCACTATGATCTTTTACTGAACCAGTTTTCACAAATTTTTGAACAATTTTTCCAATGGTAACATTTGACGGACAATTTTCTCTTCCATATTCTGTACGAAATTTTGTTCCAACTTCTGCACAACTTTCATCAAATCTAAAATAATTTTTAATAATAGTACGCGTTGCTCAATCGTATATCTCTCCATTTTTAATAACCGGAATATTCCTACTTGTCATCTGTCAAATAACATATGATATTCTAGTACAAAAAATATAAATAGCGGCAAATTTAAAAATTAATCTCAAAGTGGAACACCCTTTATAATCTGTCTTTCTAGAGTATCCAAGTAAATACTGGTATGTTACATATCATAAATATAGAAATTTCATGAATTTTCTGGAATTCCCTCAGGAGTAATCAATACTTTCCGTAGAATGGAGACAATAATAAAATGACACAATAAACATAAATGAACTACTTTATAACTGATAAAATTATTTAATTAAATTATCATTAAAATACAAAAAAGTTGTTTATCACCATTTGCATTATTTATATTTCAGAACATGACGGCAAGTGGATTTATCGTTCCTGTCAACCATACTCTATATGTTCAAGCCTCCACGAGTATCAGAGCAATAGATTAAGAAGACTTCTAGAGTGTTCAACGTGTTCTGATAGGAACTACTGCAATTCGTCTATAAAAACACAGGCTACGTTGTTTGTAGTAGTTCTTAACATAATTGCTAATTCTCTGATTATCCCTATAATATGAAAAACGAATTCACTTAAACATGTTATTATTCTAATTACTAGATAGTTATAAATGAAATAGAAGCTATTTTCCCCATAATATGTAATAGTGTTTATTAAAGAACTCGAAATATCTATATATTATTTTCTAGTTTTTTTTTAAGTAATTTTGGTTGAAATCCCAGCTGAAAACCCAACTGAAGTACCAGTTCTTAATTATTAACAACTCCTGTCCGCAACAAAGGTAGGGCTCATGGTATTTGGAGATTTTCCTATCAATTTGAGTTTAGATAAGATTTCAAGATAAGCTCGTCTATCAAACAACTTACAAAATATTAAGGGAAAATCAAAATCATGGAATCGCAGCAAAAATCACCAAACAACAACGAAAGGGGAAAAGCTCATTGAAAAAATTAATTCTTTTCCGTGACAATGCTTAAATGTATTTGGAGTTAGTCCTCTTACAGTAATATTCTTTCAAATGCGAATTCTATCTTCCTAGGTAGCGGTTTTTCTCTTGGGTGGCAAGTTTTGTGCAACCTAACTTTTCCAAACAAACAAAATCATTATTGGCCTTACAGTACTCCTAACGAAAACCAGGTACTGGAACTTAATCTTCCCATAGGGTGTGAAGTTGTAACTGTTACGGAAATGAGTGGTTTAATTCCCGAATGGAAGTATGGTTTAATGAAAATTAAGGGATGATTGATCAGAAATTAATTTTGGTTCTCACAGGAGAAGACTGTACCGATAATTTTGGATGGGCCCAATCATTTCCTCAGTTGGTATCTGGGAAGGCATATGTTATAATGTTCACTCTAACGTAAACCGAAAACACAGCCCCATAAAAAAATCTGGTCTAAGAACTTCACTGCGGAGTTTTTGGGGTTGCTGATTCCGAATCCGGGGTCTGTTTGACCTTATAAGGTCAGGGTAAACGTCATTTGAAGGTCAAATAGAGAAAACCTTTCAAAAAATCAGGAAAAAGCCATTATGCAATTTTTGGGGTGGCTGATTCCGAATCCGGGGTTCGCTTGATCCTATAAGGACTAAATCAATGTAATTTTGAGATCAAATCAGAAATTTTACTCGACACCCTTCTGTTGCAGCAGTAGATTAACAATCACATTGTCTTCCATATTCCCCAACATTTTCTCTGGGTAACATAGATCTAGGGCAAAGGGAGCACATAATTTTTAGCTATGAGTTCTTCTAATAAGGGTCTAGGACATACATGTCTTTTAGTTGTTTTTTATTGATTGCAAATTAACATACCAACAATAGCACAACTCAAAAACCTGCTACTCCGATGGATACTTGAAATGATGACAACAGCTTGGATAGAAGATGTGTAGAATGATTCATGGTAACAAAGCCAGCGATAGCACGCTGCATTGAAGGGGGATGTTAAGGTGTGAGAATGATTCCGTAGTGTGTCTGACGACAGGTTGACATTTTCCTCGTCAAAGTCAGAAAGCTCTCATACTTAGACATGGAGAGGTATGAGAGTTATCACTCCCAGGATGGATGACTCACCTATGATAGGGCCAGATACCATAAAGACAATTAATGAAAGAGAAGTGAAGAAATCTTATATAAGTTATTTCAAATTGTAATGTGAACTCTATCGCCATTGAATGATCTGGATCTTGAATTCATGAAATTGAAAAGTGATAACGTATTTATTTTTTATCAAACGGGTTTGTATCAGCCCAAAACCTCATAATGAATTTTTCCAGATTTTTTTGAAACGTTTTCTCGTTTTGAGCTTCAAATGACCTTGACCTTGACCTTATGAGATCAAATGGTCCCCTGATTCGGAATCAGCGCCCCAAAAACCTCATGATAAAATTTTCCAGATGTTTTTGAAAGGTTTTCTCGATTTGACCTTCAAATGACCATTCTGTTATAAGGTCAAACTGGCCCCGAATTCGGAATCAGCGACCCCAAAAACCTCATAATAAATTTTTACAGATTTTCCTTCGTTTTCTCGATTTGACCTTCAAATGACCTTGACTTTATAAGATCAGATGGACCCCGGATTCGGAATCAGCGACCCCAGAATCTCATGGTGAAATTTTCCAGATTTTTTTGGAAGGTTTTCTTGATTTGACACTCAGAATTTCAATTCTATGTAATTAATCATAATAAAAGTATATAACGTTTTTTGTGGATTGCTTTGCTTCAATATGTAATCATTCCAATTGATATTATAGTCAGAATTCGAAGATTATAAATGTAGTACTAGATGAAATACCATATTACTTTCTGAGGTACCCAGAAAGTAATTATTGGTCTAGCTTGGAGTTTCTGGTTAATAAATTATTTAATAAATCGTTATGTTATGGAACAGCATTATTTCATGAATGGAATGAATTACTAACAGATAACTACTCATTAAAGTTGTATTAACTAGAATCAAGTTGAATCAATAGATAGTAACTTTTCGAAGGCATGCAAATAATAAGCTTAAGGAGCATGTAGATAAACTCATTTACCTCATGTCTTTTCACTGAAGGTTGGTGGCGACCACATTCCCAAATGCCATGTGGCACAGTTCTTCAACGTTGAGATTTGTTCCTGCCAACACCTTTATTCTCCTCCACTCTTCCCTGAATTATTGTAACAGTAGGTAGGATACATCCTACGCAAGGATCTTATCTTGAAGATTGTCAGCAGTTTTAGTCTTCGTACTGTAGAGCCACATCTCGAATGATTCGAGTTTTTTGATCGCTTAAGATTCCTTATTCTGATTTGGAGATTTAGATAAACATTAGTCATATGATATAGAAAAGAATAGTTTCTCTTGATTAATACTATCCATGCTAGTGAAACTGCGGAAGCTTTGCCCAGATTTTTTCTAACGGCTATTAGCTTATACCTCAATGCTCTAACTTAGGTCCAGTTAAATTTTTAAATTTTATTACTGATATAGGTAGTATCTAGTATTATGAAATATATTGGTGCCTTAAGCGTTTGCGTAGGCTGTTAATTTTTCTTTATTGGATGATACACTTAAAATTCTCAGAGAGACCTCGAGAGATTAAGGACATGATCCATTGAAATGGTCATGCCTATCAATGTTGGAAAATACTATTTTATTACACTTAATTGTAATGTAATTTGAATATACAATGGGGTTATATTGTGTCAAAAGGGCACATATTTGACCTTGGTTTAATTCTGTGCAACATATTGAATATATACAAAGAAAACTATGAGGATTCTTGGTTGTAATTGCTGCACGACTTTTTATTTTTTAGGAAAGCCTTCTTTAATTATTTTAGATTTATTGTTTTGTTCTGTTTTATATGCAAATAGATAATATCTACCTCAAAAGTTCATCCTTCAAGAATTGTAATCTGCGCAATCATAAGAAAATCAAAGAGTTCGTTGGTTTCCTAAATTATTGTTTCCGTTTTTATTTTCCCGGGTTCTGTTGACAATCAAATGCATTTGAGCTGAAATTGAGGTGATATCTGATTATACAATTTGAAGGCAGAATAGTTGCAAGTTTTTTGCTAGTTAGCAAGCTTGGTCCTCACTAAACGGTCAAGGCTGGGTTATCCAGTCTTGGCACAAGTTTGAATCCACATTAAATAGCCAAGGCTGGGTTATCCAGTCTTGGCCCAAGCTTCGGTGCCCATTGAACAGCCAAGGCTGAGTTATCCAGTCTTGGCCCAAGCTTGGGTAATGATTGGCATGACCAAGACTGGGTTATCCAGGCTTTGCCCAAGCTTGAGTCCCCATTGAACCGCCAACGCTGAGTTTTCCATTCTTGATCCAAGGTCGTGTAATCATTGGCATGGGCAAGGCTGGGTCAACCAGTCTTGTCCAAGATTGGGTAATCATTGGCATGGCGCAGGCTGGGTTATTAAGACTTGGCCGAAGCTTGGATAATCATTGACATGGCCGAGGCTGAGTTAACCAACCTAGCCCACTCATGGGCCAATACAGGTATGCCAAAGCTAGGTTTCCCAGTACTGCCCCAACCTTACTATTTTAGAGATAGTGATGTTGAACATTAAAAATTATTTCGTTTTCTGTAAATATTATTCTTAGAAAAAAGACCATAATTTACAAAACTAGGATTAGAAACACCTTCAAACAAAAAAGAATTACTTGGCACTGTTACTAATATAAAGACCCCAATTAATTTCACATGGACAGTTATGTTTTTTCCCTGGCCCTGCATCACTTTTAGGCAATTTTTCCGGCATTTCATCCTCAAAATGTAGAACGTTACTACCAGACCCACTTGAAGATTTCGTCAGCTTTTTCAAATTGTTATCTGTTGAGCTTTTTCCAATATTCTCCTCAGTCTTGGATTTGTCACTGCTGTCGAAAGAGTCTTCAGTGACAGACTTTTCAGGTGGAGTTTTACTCAGTGATTTTGTGTGTGATTTTTCTGATGGTGAGGAATGATTGTTTGACATGTGACTATTATTCTGAGCGATATTAGCAGACAATTTGTGAATTTCGTTTATTTTGACTGACAAATCTCGGTACATTTCAAAAAGATGTTTTATGTTTCGCTGCAATTCGGCATTAGACACTGCATCTCCTTTTCCGTAGTTTTTACCAAAAATGTCAGGGAAGTGCTCAACAATTTTGGCGTAGGTTTCTCTCAGTTGTTTGATATCGTCTTGCTGATCGTTCAGCTCTTTGATGATGTTATTTATTTGCCGATAATTTTGTCTGGCTTCCATTTTAATAAGGAGTTTCAACGTATCGGCTTGATCACCAGATATATAGCTTTCAGGATCTATTTTGTGGCAAATTCGGCATTTTTCCAAATTTCCTTTTGCTGCTGAACTATCCTGGGCTCTGCTTTCGCTTCCAGAACCCTTTGAATCCTCAGTTTGATTTTGCTTGCTCTTGGATTTACCCTTACACAACTTTTTAAAGCAAGAAAAAATTGATTTCTTCGGTTTATCCTGCTTAGTTTTAACTTCTGGACCCAACTTCTCATCTTCTATTACAGTTTCTTCATCGGCGTATTCTTTGCCAGTTTCGAGACCCTTAGTTTTCTTTTTGCTTTTTTTATTTGATTTGTTGGTGCTGTCATCACAGTTACAAGGCTTCCCATGGTTGCCACAAAGTACCACTTTCAGCTGATTTCCTTCAAATTGGGAACCTTGCTGATCAAAGTCTACTGGAAGGTGTAAAACGACTTTAGCTACTTTATCGGTAGAATGGGAAATGGGTTTTGCTTTGCTGTTGTTGATGGTTTCAGCAGAAGTATTTTTGTATTCCAGTGATCTTTTCTGTTTACCTTTTGGTTCCACCTTCAAAATGTTTGATTCATTGTAATCTTTAGAGTTTTGCCGACTATCTCTTTTCGGTCCATTTCTTCCTGGTTCTTTCAATACTTCAATTGTACTGTCATCTTTATCAGATTCTTTAAAGTTACTACTATTATCATATAATTTTTTTCCATTTTTTTCTCCGGTTGGTTCTACGTTCGTTTTACTTTTTCTGATGGGTTTACACATACATGCTTTATTTCTTGTTTCTGGATCTTGGTTGCAATTAAATAATTGATTGGAAAAAATGCAATTTTTGAAAAAATCCACTAATTTTGACTGCGTATCGCTCTGTTTCGCTTCGTCTGATTTCTTTGATGGTGTACTTGACTGTGCCGCGTAGTACGTGAAGAATTCAGAATTGATCGGTTCATCGTGTAACGTGACTTTGGAATTTGAAAATAATCTCTGCAAAGAGTTCTTGTAACTAGCACTTTCACTGAAGAATAACTGTTTCAATTTTTGTAGATTTTGGAAAGAGTCGTTTGAAGGGCATGTTAAATATCTGGAATTTTCATGTTCTTTAGGCATTTATGAACCCAGATTGTTTACATTTTAAAGAAATGACGTTGTCAATTTAGATGGTTTGTCAATAAATCAAACATGACCAGTTTCGGGGCCAAGACAGGTGTTGACAGATATTGAAAGTTGTGAACATAATATGTCAGATATAACATATACTGAACGCTTACTCATACATATAACTTTATTCTGACTGAAATATTATTGTAATAGTTCGTGCAATTCCCAATAAATTTCACCAAAACCGCAACTGCTTATGGGTCACCCTATGTAACAATTTTTAAGTATTAAACTACTTAACTCTACTCCTCCTTAGATTTCAAAAATCCTATCTGTGCAACTGATTATGAGCTACGCTATTTCGCAATTTTTCCTCATATTTTTTGAAGCACAGTATAAAATATATTTTCTCTTCACACTTCATTATTTAAATCATCCTTTATTTGCAACTTTTTGTAACCTTGTTTGAATCACACTGTGTAACGATAACTTGACTTCGCCCCATATTTCAGGTACTCATATATGCAACTGTTCATGCCCTACCCTATATAACAAAATTTTTCTAACTTTTTTTACCCACCCTGTATTATTATTATTCTACTCCACGCTATATGTCAACAACATTGTATTTGCAACTACTTATGGGCCACCCAATATAGCATTTTTTATACCCTGTATACTTAGAATTCTACCCCACCCTATATTTTATTTATCCGGTATATTAAACAGCTTGTAGATCATAACATTTATTTATAATATTTGTGAAACCCACCTGTATAGCTGTAATTATACTCTGTTACATATTTCAATCAACCTCTAATATGCTACTTGTGAACTACTTGTGGATATAAAACAATTTTTTAACCATCTTGTAAACTATAGTACCACTCCATCTTATATTTCAACCACCCTGTATAACCAACAGCTTCTAAAATTTTTTTCAACCGTTTTCATAACTATAATAATAGCTCAAGAAAATTTAAGTACACTAACTGCTTACATAACAATTTTTTATCCACCCTGTATAAATATATTTCTATTTTACCCTTATTTCACTCACATTGTATATGCAATTACTTATGACCATAACAGTATAACATTTTGTTATCCACCCTATATAAATATAATTCAACCAGTTTCTCAACCACCTGGTATACACAACTGTTTATAGTCCACTCAATACATCTTTTTCGAACCACTCCGTATAACCTTCCCCTTATTTCAACCACATTGTATATATGCAGGTACTAAGATTTTTTAAATCCATGTTTTACCTGTCTAATATATGGGTACCCTGTAAAATTAGACTTGATATATCAGTTGAATTTTTTTTTAAATCGAAACATGTTACATTGGCGTATTCCGAATTTTGAATAAAAGCTCTAATATCTAATATTTGGCGCATGCGGTGGATCCAAATGACTAAGTGTGTGTTACCGTACATGGTAATAGTTTTATTCCTATATCTACCGTTTCCACTGAGGGATCAAGGGGGCGGCTAAGGGGCTATAGCACCCCCCCCAATCATTTGAATGGTATGCTCTTTTAGTGTTTATTTTACTAAAACCAAACTTTAGGGGGCAAGCCCCTCTCACCCCAAACCAGATCAAGCCCCCCTCCCAATGACAATCCTGAATCCTCAACTGACCGTTCCTGTCAATGTAGGGAGATACAATGTATCCCAGATTTTAAGTCAAACTATAACCTTTGCAACAAAAAAGGATTAAGCAAAAACAGTTGAGTAGTTACCTGTTGCGGTAACAAACAAACAAACAAACAGCTGTCAATTACAATTTTATAATAGTATAGATAAATCGATCCACTAAATTTGGTTAATATGGTTTTTTATTAGACAATTTTACAATAGAAATTTTGCAATCCAATCAATCCAATTTTTGTACGATATTTATAATTAATAATATATTTTTCAAACTGCCCTTAAAAGAGGATGAAAAGGAGTTGTAAAGATAACATAGAGAAATCGAGTTCCATTTCTAACCACAGTGTCTGTCAATAAATTATGTCCCTTATTTAGGTTACCACCTCTAGCTGCTCGCACTGTATAACCAGGCCCTAAAACTTAAATCGAGGTAACTAATGCAAACAATTTCTATAGTTGTTTACTCACCTGTTGTGTCCACTATTTACACGAAAACTACTTAAAATACTTTATTCAAATTTTATGTTAAGTTAAATAGTGATATATAATTCATTATATATTTCGATAAAAACGCTAGCCTATACAGTAAATATGTACATAATTAAAATAGACTTCCGATGATATTGTATAAAATTATCGTACTAGTTAGCAACACAGTTGACACTGAAAATTTCCGTACATTCCCTGAGTTTTTCTTATCGTTGCAGTAATTTCTGGTGCATAGTGTTATACTTGTGTAATTATTAATGTTTGCGCATGCTGTCGATAAGGCACAAGCTCTAACAATTCTGTCTGGAAAAGAAAATGATATCAAAATTTATTATTGTTCAACATATTAATTGTTAGTCTAGATATTAGAGCCACCCTAATGCTCCTATAATTGAGACCTACTTTATCATGTTTACTGTCTGATTTTTCAAACACGAATACCAAGCCTGGGGGCGGATCCAAGGGGGGAGCGATGAGGGTGATAGGCCCCTCCTAGAGCCTCAAAGTTAGTGTATTTAAAATTAAAAAAACGTTTACTCCAAAGCCTGAGAGGGAGTAACTTATATGGGCTTGAACATTTTGACACCCATTTTTAATGCAAAACTATGTTTTAAAAACCATTGGGAGGTTCTACCCCTCTATTAGGTCAATTAAGCACCTGTAATAAATTTCATGAAGGTGTTATACTTACTGCTGTGTACGAGTGTCATGCAGGCATTATATCCAGTATAGCATCCAGTAGTTACTACAGTTTTTTGACTAACGTTTATTTCACAAGGTAGCTTTCTGCCGATTTCAGCTTCACAACTGTAGCAGAACCTAGACTGAGCTGAAATTTCAATTACAGTTACTAATTCTTTAAGTTTAGATGCATGATTAAGCACAGTTGGGAAAAAGTTTTGTTGTAGTTTTTGATTTAAACAGCTTTTGGTAGCAACTTATGTTTTATATGAATATTAATCGATTTGATGTATATTTGTGTGGCATTTGTAATGTGGGATTTTCTCTTCTACATGACGAGGGGATCAGGCACTTTAAAAGACCAAGCAGTTATTTACGGTTTATAGTCTAAGATGCCTTATAGGTTAGAATCTTCATGTTAATAAAAGAAATGTCTGATGAAGATAAAGAATGGAAGATAGAAATAAGCAAAAGGGCTTAAACAAGTAGAATATCTGAGAGGAACTATTAATAAGGTCAGATTGAAGAGAACAACATACCAGTTCTACGAAGAAAAGGAACTTTCCCAAACAATGTCTGCTCGAGAAATTATTGGTTTTATTTTTTAGTTCTCTATTTTGTTGTAAACAATACTTTAACACATCCTCTTGCACTCTCATTGTTCTAAGCATTTCTTCTTTTTGTTATTCTGTCTCGTCTGGTTAATCGACAGCATCTTTATCAAAATTTCATTTCCGTAGCTAAGATTTTCTCCCAGCAATTGTAATTTATTACCCAGATCACCTCTCCATATGTCAAAATGTTTTTACAATTGTTTGGTGTCGTTTTTGATGTTGATATTCTAAATTACTGCGGATAGTTCTTTAATACCAGATTCTGTTTATCCGAGGCTATTACCTATTTCCAAAAGGGTTTCAATTTTTATTAACGTAGGCCGTAGTTATTTGCCCCTATAGTTTCTAAATTTTTATTCAACGTTAAGTTTTTATGTCTTCATCTGTAGGCGCTAGGTACTTGTTTGTTTTTCGGCATAGTCGTTTATACTAATTTTAGAACTTTCTGACAATGTAAGTAATGTCATTTTGATCAGCAGCAGTAGACATGTTCATTCCTTATGGGTATTCCCATTTCATGCCATTTTTATTCCTGTAGTTAAGGCGTATTCTAGGAAGATTTTGAACAAGGTAGGTGTTGTGATGCACCCCAGTAATAGGACCTTTGCTTGATTCAAAATTGCGTATACAGTTGTTGTTTCCTGCTTTTATACATGCTCCAATATGCTCGCATTTAACAGTCTGGGAGTCATACCCAATTGGGTTCGTACTTTACAAAGTTTGCCTTTCTAGAGCCTGTATTTCTTAAATCTGTGAAAGATCTCTTAAATTTGAAGACGCGAGATGTATGACCGACATCTAGGATTTTCGAGAGAATCAGTACACAGAGGTTCCGAATCTGGAGTCGTTCCGTGTAATTGCTGTTCTCTCTCAACTCCTAGGACAGAATGTCACGATAAAATTTTTCAGGTTACTTCACCTGTCAGAGATATTGAATACTCAGAAACAATATGTATTATATTGATATATAATATATATTGTCTTGCGTACAAATGAATGACACCTCGAAGAGAGTAAAGATCTCTTAGTTTATAGCTTTTTCTTCTATGAATTGCTATGTATTGTATATGTGAATTATGAATGACTTGTTCTCTGTACAGCCTGTTCTTCTCCATTTTTCATGTATCTATAAAACATTAGACACAAAAATATATGTGTATTTTTCAAAGGAAAACTTCCAAACTAAAAACTGGACTAATACCTTTGGTCGGTGTAAGTGAGAATCAACGTATCTAGTTCATTGTTTATTCCTACTTCTTTTTTCAGTGTCATGTCCTTTAAGAAGGTTGGTATCATCAAATTCTAACCCCTTAAGACCCTTTGTGTATAATTCCGAACAGTTTCATCAAACTCAATTTTTGTCAAGAAGTTTAATCTGACATCAGTTAATGATACAAGTGATGCCATCTAAGCGGAAATGGGGGAAATACAGCCCTACCAATGGTTACCTGCTATAATGATGACACACATGAGATGTAAGTCAATAAAACTCTATAATAATCACTAAGTTACTTTGAGATATAAATATATTTTTTTGCTTATATGAAAGATCGAAACAATGATATAAATTATTTTTGAAAAAAATTTAGTTGATCAATGGTGGATGACCACATTTTCGACAATGTTCATAATTATGCACATTGAGTCTCAAAAATTATTATTTATTTTACGTAATTATTATTTATTTTACGTAAATACCACCCTGGAAATGAGGTATTTTTCATGTATCATAGACGATAGTTGGTTATGGTTTTTTCCTGATTATATTATTTTTGTTGGTTTACCCTTGATACATTTTGTGCATAATTATGTAAAATACTAAAATTGATTATATGTTCATTCCTGAATAAAATATATCAATAAATATTTTATTCTTCCCTTAAAAAAATTAGGTCTCAAGGGGCTAATTTTTGATCATACAACTCTGAATAACTCACTGGAAGTGCTCATGTATCACTGTCTCAAATTATTTAACAAGTGTTAAATTTCTCTGTCCTTGAATTTTTCTTGAATAATTATGTATAACAACTCCCACTTCTCATTAAATTTTTTTTCAAATATCTTATAAATCCAGCTGATCCTTAGGATCCTCCTGTATGCCCACATCTCAAATGCTTCTTCTCTACATCTTATGTCTATTTGCAGCGTCCAAGCTTTGATCTCATATATAGGGAAAAAACACTATAGGATCCTGATGTTGAAGAGTATCTTGAGATCCCTACTACACAGAAGGGTTTGTTCAATTCTTTCTCTATTGTGATCATTAACAATTTTATCTACATATTTAAATTTCTTTACTCTTTCCAGAAATATTCCATTTATCCACAAACTCTCTTCTTTATCCTGTAATTTATTCTTAGTTAAATGCTAATATTGTTTTTACATACTGTAATGTTTTTTATTTTCACAATCGCGTGCTTGGATTTTTTTAGAAACTCACTTAAATTTATTTCCACTACTCTTTACAATTTATTTTGAACACCTGCTTTTACTATACGTAACTCGAATACTGAATGAATGCTTCCGTCAGCTCTCCTTATTTATATATTGCTTCTGGGAATTCTCAATAACTGCAAAGATCCGCCGAGAGATCTCCTTCGTGGACTAGATTCTTCGAGAACTTCATCAAAGCAAGCCGCCGACCTCGATGCCCCAGGTGAACAATATTTCGGATTTTCCATAATATCGGATGAATGCCGTTTCCTCGAATTATCGGATGAATTCCCGTCACATTGTGGCGATACTTGCAGAGCTCTCCATTTCGACAACGGGAATTTTGGTGGAAGTAACAGTCCGCGGTCTTCGAATCTGTACCATGCCTTTCAAATTTTCTTCTAACGATTTAGAATTTTCCATTAATTGGGCTTCTAAGGATTCTTTAGAGTGTTCTAACAATTTCTCTTCTGGGGTTTTAGAATTTTCTAGCAATTTCTCTTCTATGGTTTTAGAATTTTCAAGTAATTTATCTTCTAAAGTATCTTTAATGTTTTTAGTATTCTCTAGCAATTTGTTTTCTATTTGTTCAAGTAGCATACTCACATCCCCATTACCAAAAACTTGAAACAAATAAGTATCGGGATCGTTACCTTCATTTAGCCTTTCGTAGTCGTTGTATTAATTCACATTTCTTCCCACTAATTTCTAAATCCCTTTTCTCCAGTTCCCTCTCTGCTTTAAACATTGTGTGACTATTTATTTTCCACTTCCAAAGTTCCAGAACGTCAAAGAGCCGCAGAGAGATCTCCTTCATGAACTGGATTTTCGAGAACTTCCGACCTCGATGCGCCAGACGAACAATATTTCGGATTCCCTGAAATATCGGATAAATGCCGCTTCCACAAATTATCGGATGAATTCCCGTCACAAAATTTTTTTACTGTCAAACAATTTTAATTCCAGCTGTCAACTTAAAATTGAATTAAGACAAAAGAAAATAATAAAATGTTTTTAATTTGTGGAAAATTCATGACGCACCACTTTTTGGATGAACCATAACAGGTCACTCCTCACTCACGCATCATCATGATAATATTCACGGAATAAAATACTTGCAACACATCAAAAGTTCAGGTCCTTTGCTTGGTCGAAAGGTTATGTTTTTCGGTAAATAAGTTTAAATAAAATATGCTTATTCAGTTGTGTGATTTTTTCAATATTAGTTGTCACCAAAAGTGAATTTATGTAATTTGTGCAATGTACTTACCTTTACTGACGTTTGCATTTAAAATACAAGAAATTGTAAATATTATTAACAAAGTCTTCATGTTGCATAAGTTCGTGTTATCAATACTAATGGCATTTTGTTAAAGTATTTATGGCAATTGTGTAAAGCTAGATAAGATAGCGTGTTACCACTAATTAAGTCATGATTTATAACCTAACAGTCACCAATATATTCATGAACGATTATTTTTTTTAATTGTTACAAGATTACTGCAGACTAAGAAACATTAGTAATTTTAAGCAATTTGCTCACCAACTACTGGACGGAAAAGGTTGAAATTTGGTATCAGTGTATAGTTTAGTGACGCGATCAGGAGTACATATCGTAAATGAAGAAATTTTGATTTTAGGGATGCTTCTGGGGGAAAAACTAAAAAAAACGACCGTTCCCCCTTATCTCGGAAATTATAAAAGGTAAAATTTTGAAAAAAAAAATAGAGAATGTTACCGGAAAAATAAGGAGAAATCCCTACTATTAATTTTGGAGGGTAAATTGCAGAATTAAATTAAAAAGTATAACAATAAAATTGTTTCTAACACATCATTAAATGGAAAACATAAAATTAAAATTATTTCTAATGCATCCTGTAATATATCAAATCAAAGGGCTCATTATGACGAATATAAATATATAGTTTTCATTTTTGTTAATGAATATTTTAAAATATATTAACAAAAATATTTTTTTAAATATTACCCAATACTTCAAACTAAAGGGTTCATTATGAGGAATACAAATATATATTTTTCATATTTTTAAAATTAATAGTTTACAAGATATTGTAATGTTTTTATTTTCACACACGGGTTCTGTTCAGTTCTTGGATTTATTTAAAAACTCAGTCCAACTCAATCTAATTTATTTCCACTATTTTAACACAATTTATATTCACAGACACTTATTTACATTTTATCTTAACTATACAAACTGAATGGCTCCTATCGCCAGCTGTTCATATATATATATATATATATATATATATATATATATATATATATGTATATATCTCGCCGAATTGTCTAGTAAGTCCACGAACCATCAAGAAACTCTTTCATGTTCTGGAAGCTTTAAGGGAATTCCCAGTAACGGCAGCGGTCGGCCTGTTTGAGAGACAAACATTTCGGATTCCCAGAATTATCGGAATAATGTCCCTTCCACGAATTGGTTGATGGCTGTTTGCACCAGCTCTCGGATGAATTCTCGTAACATTGCCCCCTCCTTAAGACCATTTCGTCCCGGCATGTCCTAGAATCCTTCCTGGTGTGACGATATTTGCAGGACTCTCCATTTCGACAACGGGAAGTTTGGTAGAAGTAACAGTCAAAGGTCTTCGATTCTGAGCTGCGAATATTGAGAGAGCATACCAGGATGTTGATGCCACTGAATCGAAAGATTGTTTCCATCATACTTCTCACCACCCTCCAATTTAGTCCATCCAACCCGCAAGCTATCTTTGGGACAGCCAATTTCATCAGATTCTTCTCCATCATCACATTCCTCAATTCTACCAGAGTCTTCCAAAGATCGCTGTATTTTGGCTTGTCCTGCGTGAATGTTTTCGTTACCAAATAAAATATGTCTCTGGTACCCACTGGTTGTTTATCTTCGATCTCGAGCCACACAATGAGCCAGGGCATATTGTATGGGCACCTCAAACATGTCTCGGGGTTCCTCTCTCGTTACGTCGTGCTGCACTTTCTACCCATCAGAGTACAGTGCCATAAACTACTTGACGGTCCTCTCGTCATCGGGTGGTTGGATGCTGCGGACTTGGGCTTGGTCATCTTCGCTGTCATGACTTCCGGCATAAGACGCTAACCTGTTGAAATGTACGACCTATGGTTTTCCCCGAGGTAGCTTCTTTATTCTGTAGACAACATCGTTGATTTTCTTCACAATTTGGTACGGCCCCTCCCAAGGCATCTGTAGCTTGGGCGAATATCCACGACGACGTTGCGGGTTATACAACCAAACAAGATCATCAATTAGAATTAGAATTCTCCGCCCTCGACTTTGATGTCGTACGCTTCCTTCATTCGGGCACTGGCATTCTTGATGTTTAACGGGATTCGTTCATGAATGTCGTTCATCTTTTGACGTAGCTGGCTGACATAGTCTCCACCTGCGGTCTCTTCTCCTGGGGGACATCCAAACTTCAAATCGCATGATAGTCTTAATTCTCGTCCCATGATAATACTGGCCGGGGTCTGACCCGTGGACTCGTGCACAGACGACAGATATGCCATTAGAAACAAGTGCAGATTCTGGTCCCAGTCTCTTTGGTGGTCAGAGACTACCTTTGATAAATTAATAATAATGGTTCTATTCATCCGCTCTACTATTCCATCGGATAACTTCTTTTAGTTCTGGATCTAATTTTTGGTCTTTCTGGATCTCCTCAGGTTGCCAATGGTCATCGGCGGCGGTAGTTCTACAGAGAACAACCCCTTTTTCTTCAGCTCGCTGAGAATTTTTGCAGTCATCAGGGCATGGTCTCCTCGATAGCGCATCAGCATTCTTATGGCTTGTTCAGTCTCGAAGTCGGATTCTTGCAACCGCTCAATCCACCTGGCCACTTGTCCTTCGGGATTTTTAAACTGCAAGAGCCACTTCAGTGCTGCATGATCAGTCCTCAGGAGGAATCTTTTACCATAGAGGTACTTATAGAAATGTTCTAACGCCTTTACCACAACCAAGAGTTCCCTGCAAGTAACGCAGTAATTCCGTTCAGGCTTGCTCAAGGTCTTGATAAAATAGCCGATGACTTTCTCCTGAGCGTCTTGGATCTGCGAAAGCACCGCACCAATTCCGACATTGCTTGCGTCGATATCCAAAACGAAGTTTCCATCTGGCAAGAGATAACTTAACACGGGGGCACTCGCCAATGCTCTTTTCAGTGTCTCGAATGATCGCTAGCACTCCTCGTCCCACTGGTATTGTACCTTCCCCTCTGTGAGTTTAGTGAGAGGCTTGGCGATGTTAGCAAATCTGGCTACGTACCGACTATAGTACGTGCATAACCCCAGGAAACTTCTTAACTGATGGATATCTTTAGGTATCGGCCATTCCTGGACAGCTTTGACTTTCTGTTTATCAACAGCTACTCCCTCTGCGGAAACCAAATGTCCAAGATACATCCCTGGAGCATTACACAACCCAAACGGCATCACCGTGAATTGGTAAAGTCCTGAGCCGATGGTAAAAGCAGTCTTTTCCCGGTCTTCTTTAGCAAGTTCCACCTGCCAATAACCGCTCTTCAAGTCCAAGGTGGAAAACATCTTCGCTCCAGTGAACGTGTCTACGCAAAATCGGGTCGAACCATCTTTATTTTTAACCAAGACAACTGGTGAAGCCCAAGAGCTATTGGATGGTTTAATAACACCTTCTTCCTTCATTTCGCGGACAATCCTGTCTCCTTTAGCTAGGGGTAGTCTTCTCGCCGACTGTCGAATAGGTTGAGCATCCTAATTTTATGTTTCAGCATATTAGTTCGTCCTCTTGTTCCTTTCCCTACGCCGAAGATATCCTGGTAGTTTCTAATGATGTCCCTTAACTTTGCTTTCTGGTTTGGTTTCAAATTCTTAGATGAATCGATGATGAGTCTTTTCAGTTCCTCAGATAGTTTACTTGGTGGTATTTCTGCATGCTGTGTGCTTCTGACTACAGAGGAAACTGTTGAACTATGGCCCAAAGTTGTTCCTTTCTTTAGTACAATCGAGTAATGGTTCAGGTTCATTACTCATCACTGGCACAATCTCCTTGACACGAAACAGAGTCTTCCCCAGTGCGACTCCTATGCCTACGTTTCTGTCGTTAAGTTCAGGATCAAACATCATCACTGTTCCAGCTTGAGCTTTCCTATCTAAGCAAGCATCTATAATGATTTCAGCTCTTTCCGGAACATTGACATCCTCTGCTCGAGATGATGTCGTCTTTCCCATGAAGCACCACTTCTTCGTCATTCACTCGCAGAATTCCATCTTTAAAGTTTAAATGGAATCCCTTGGAGCTCATGACATCCATTCCGATGATGACTTGGTCTTCGATGTCCGCCACTAATGACCGATGTTGGAATGTTGTATTTCCCAAGACCATTTCAACCTCTATTTCACAATTGACTTTCGCTGCTTCTCCTGTCGCTGTGCACAGTTGCCATTTTGTTGGTCTTATCATCATCTCTAAAACGATGTTGGGCCTTATAACTGTTTTTGTCGCACCTGTATCCAGCAGCATAGTACATTGCTTCTTATTAATAAAGCCATTTACAAAGACACTCTTAACGTGGTTGAGAAGCGAATCGACATATGCGTAGATAGTTGGGGCTTGTTGGCTACAGGTCGACGATGGCCCCTTCACGTCGACCCTCTTTAGTTTTCCGACGAGGAAGTCGGGCCCCCGTTGCTCTCCTTGCAACGACTCCTTATGTGCCCTACCTTACCACACTTCCAACATCTCAGTTATCTTTTCTCGCTAAGAACTTTCTCTATTATCTTCTTACAGAAGCTTCATCGTTTCCGCCATCTTCGGATTCTCCGTCAACGATTCGGACTCTGGGTTGACCTCTGCAGGTATTTTTCGCAGCCTCGAATTCTAGAGCCAGTGCATCCACTAATTGAGTCGTTCGAGCTAGGGTCAATGCTTGTCTGGCTTCGTGGTCCCGAAGTCCATCCAAAAACGCGTGTACTGCTAATCTTTCTATCACTGGATAGGCAATATCCGCTTCAAACTCTTGTAGGGATTCATTAGATTTCTGGAGGCGATTTTTCAGTTGGGAGTGATAAACGTACTCCAAATGGGTTTGCCCATACCTCAGTTCTAAATGTTTGACCAGTTGTTCGTAGTCTTCTTGCTTCGAGGTATTCAACGTTTGTAAGATGTCTGTAGCATCCCCTCTTAAGGCTAGGGTTAATGCTATTGCCTTCACCTCTGCCGACCATCCGTTTACCTTTGCTGCAGCCTCGAATTGGCACCTATAATTAGTCCATGACGTTTTTCCATCAAATTGTAGAGGTTTCATTTTGTGTCTTGCTCCTTCGAGGCCAATTTTTGGATCCACTACTTCTGAACTGTTTCTGCTTTCGATTTTTGATTGAGTTTCTCCCCTGTGTATAGTGACTACCTGGTCTTTTATTTTGCTGATCTCAGCCTCCATTATATGCTTTAGCTCTTTCTATCCGCGTTTCATTTTTGTCTAATTCTTCGAACATTGTCTGTTTTAGCTCTTCCATCCGAGTCTCATTCTCGAATATTTTCTCTTCTAGCATTTCTGAATTTTTCTGTACCATGTATTTCAAATTTTCTTCCAGGGATTTAGAATTTTCCAGTAATTTTTATTTTTCAATGTATCTCTAATAACAGATTTAAAGTAAATCTGATTTTTGTTTAATACTTGAGCTTTATTAAAAAGAAGAATACTAGCAAAAGTTCTTTTTTTATTTTAATTACCTTCAATATGAATTTTTGGGTTATATTGACTGATTTTAAAATGCTATCATGAGCAAGACCCCATACTATAATGTCATAATTAAGTATTGACTCTACAAGTGCAGTATAAATCCTTTTCAAAGTTTTTTATTGAAGAATTGTTTTAGTTAGTAGAACTTATAAACCAATGTACCTACGTAGTTTTTTGTTTACATAGCCAACATGATAATTCCATTTTAAATGGCAGACAAAAATTACACCGATATATTTAATGCTAGGTACTTGTGAGATTATCATTTTGCAGGTACAGTTTGCAAAATGTTTGCATTATATTCATGGATTGTAATGTTATATATAATTTACATAATTTATTTTGTTCTTTGAAAAACAGATAAATTTGGTTTTGCCAATATTTCATGTTAGTAAATTATAATCCATCTAATGCTTTATTTTAAAAATGGTATTTTCTGTTTTATGAATTACTTCATCCCAATTTTCACCATTTATTAGAAGCACTGTGCCATCTGCACGGCAAACTGCACCTTCATTTGAAAGTAAACTAATGAGGTGACTTACATATAGAGAAAAAAGAATTGGAACCAAGACTGTCCCCTGTGGGACAACAAACTCCACTTTTCTTCTTGAGCTGATTGAGTTTCCCATTTTCATTTTCCGTATTCTGTATTATGTAAGTATGATTTAAACATCTCTAGTACATTACCTCTCATGCCTACCCTTTCAAGTTCAAGAATTTAGTGTGACACACTGTCAAAAGCCTTGGTCACATCCAAGAAGATATCAAATGTTTTTTGTTAAAACTTTGAATGATATGGTCAGCAACCCTGTTTATTGCATCTTCGGTACCAAACTCTTGTTTAAATCCAAACTGCAAAGGTGAAGTAATTTGAAATTGTGCAAAATATTCATTTAGTCGTATTTTGATATATTTTTTAATAATTTTATTTATATTACTTGTTATAGAAATGGGTGTATAATTATGAACTGTTTGTTTGCGTCCAGTCTTATATATGGGGGTAATTCTTTAATGTGCAGACGATGGTCCCGGTCTGCTAGCGGACCTACAACTCACCGTGTTAAACACGGTTTTGAAGATGCAGGTGTGGACTAAGGTAGGATTTGCATCGGATTCTAGCCTGACGTTCCCGACAGGAACGGGACGTCAGTCCGACATCTCAAACGCCGTCGTGTACCTTCTCACACTACAAAGGTGAATGAGTCCGTACGACCGACCAACTATCGACCCAGGGGTACAATCTAGCTTTAACCATTGCCCGTGCGAGGCCAACCCAGTACCGGCAACCTCACCCTGTGGGGACTCATCTCTCCACCCGCACTCCCCATTTTGGAATCTTACGAACACCCCAGTTCGTTTAAGAGTTCCACGCCGATGGGTGATACGTTCGACTCCCTTGACGGGAATCTCTCCCTTTTACTTTTCTGGACGAGACTGACATCCGCTTTCGAGGTGTAGGTGTCTCTACTTGCGGGACGCTTTGGCCCAGTTTTAGGAGTAATAGGCAAGAGGTTGGCAAAAGGCTCTCGTCTCGAATACTAGGTTGCGCCCCATATAAGGCGATGACTCGACATCTCAAGCGACGGTCCCACTTTACCCGCAAGGTCGTCTCATCGCCACATTTCAGGATATTGGCGTGTAGAAAAGATGAGGTTGACTAGTTGTAGTTTTGCTTTATAAGTAATACATCAATGGCATCATATCCACTTGCTGTTCGAATTTATTCGCATAATAAGCTCTGTTTTTGACATAGGTGTTAGATACATTGATTGCTTAGCTAAATCAGATGTTTTTTCGTTACCAACATCATCTAGAACAGAGTGTATCATTTTTTGGATCATACTGATTTTCAGTAATTTTTTTGTTGTAATCATTATTTTTAGTGATTTTTATAAATGCATTAAGTTTATTTCTGTATTATCTAAAATTGTTTTCAGCTTCTACTGTCTTCAGAGATACTGCACTCATTTTTAATTTGTCTCTAGTTCTAATATTATGGCTTGAGTTATCCAGGGTTTTAGATGTCTGAACTTACATTTTATATATGTCTTTATTGTTGCTAACTCAATACATCTTTTTATTTTATCAACAACATCTAATGCATATTTATTTGTATTATTTGATGTGCCAATATACCTGCTTTAATAATAACCAGAGATTTCACCTATCTAAAATTCTTACAAATTTATTGTTAACTTTCTCAGTTTTGTTACCTTCACATTCAACAGTACAGGGAAGTCGTCAGTCATACCACTACACAAAACTATGGGGTTTATGTTGCCTAATTTTTTATCTGTTTGTTTGTACATATTGTGTTCTAGACATGTTGAGCTATTTTGTTTTACTTTAATGGCTTTATTTATTTGTGACAAATAACCATGCACATTTAATATATTGAGATATTCATTAACTAGGTTATTTTTAGAATCTAATATATTAACGTTAATGTGAACTGTAAAGATTTCAATGTGATATTTATTGGTCAATGTTTTTAAGTTGTCGATGAAATTTTTATATCTACTCAGTGAGTTCTTTATGTACCAACTATACATATAGATCTGTCACTTTTGTTTAGGACTGCCTTTATGAATTTTGTATTAGTTACATTGATAATAGTGTGTTCACTTAGCAGATCTGACTTTACATAAAAAATAAATCCATCGCATTTATTATGAGAACTCTCATTATATAAAATATAACCTTTTATATTGAAATCATTTATATGTAACACAGTATTGCTCTCTGACAAAGCTATAATATCAAAATCACAAGGTATAGATTGTAACAATGCCAAAAAATTATCAAAGTTATTTCTTATGCTATGTATATTTAGATGTATCAAATTTAAATCAGATTCCTCATTTTTAAATAACTTTAAATAACTTATCTTATCACATGCCATAGTTACATGTTGTAAGTAGGTATCTAAGATTGTATTTAGTCGCATTTTGTTAAGTTTAACTGCCATACAAAAGACTTTGCCTAAGTCCTTTGGGATGCATAAATACTAATTCACTTGCAATAATTTTACAACGTTTTCTTCTATGGCAACTTCTCCTTGTCGGGCTGTTGCAATAACTAAGCCTGACCTTTGTCAGGCAAATTTATAGCCCACATCTCTAAGCTTGAGTGCTTTTTAAAATAAATTGTATGTGTACAGTGCCATTTCTTCATTTACATATATATTTCTGTTATTGCTTAGGTTACACAAAGTACCTATCTGTTAATTTACCTTTCAAATATCGTTTCTTTATTAATTCTTGATGATGTCTTTTAAAACTACCTTTACCTCTGGTATCTTTTTGTAAATAATATGTATATCTTCTATATCTTTATTCATTGTTGATATATCAATATATTTCAGTACATTTAACACCTTAGATTGAACTGAATTCTTACCTTCATTTGGGTTATCCAATAGTAACAACGCATTGAGATTGCCAAGTGAGGCCTTGGCGAAACGTCTGCAGGATTCAAACATGAATCAATATAACGAATGGATGTATTCCCGGTAGACGACGTCATTAAGCCCCTTGACCACCTTGTATGGACCATCCCAGGCGGGTGTAAGCTTTGGGGATTTACCCTAGCTCCGTTGGGGGTTGTACAGCCAGACTTTGTCCTTCTCTTGGATCCCGACTGAATTGGCCTTGAGGTCGTATCGCGTCTTCATCCGGTCACTGGTGGCCAACATTCGGGCTAATTCGTATATTGCCAGCATGTTATGTCGGAGCTGGTCGGCATAATCGTCGATGTCTTGGGAAGGTTCTTCGGGGGAGCCAAATGCCAAATCGCATGGTAATCACAGCTTCTTTCCGAATAGGACCCTGGCTGGAGTCAGGCCTGTACTATTATGTACGGCAGAGCGATATGCCAACAGGAATAGGGGAATATGCTCATCCCAATCACTCTGGTTATTGCTGACGACCTTGGATAGGTGTTGTTACAAGGTCCTGTTGAATCTTTCCACCATTCTGTCTGACTGTGGGTGTAATGGTGTTGTTCTCGTTTTCCTGATCCCCAACATCGTGCAGACCTTCTGGAATACATTCGCCCCTGGTCTGAATGTAATTCCATTGGGACGCCGAACCTGCTGAATAGTTGTTCTACTAGCACCGTCGCTACCGGGGTTGCTTCTTGGTTGGGTATCGCATATGCCTCAGGCCATTTGCTGAAGTAATCCATTGCGACCAGAATGTATTTGTTCCCCCTCTCAGACGCGCTAAACGCACCGGCGACATCAATGGCAATTCTATCAAATGGAACGCCCACATTGATGCATTCTGCCCTTGGTCCGGGTCTTCCGGCCCTTACAGGCTGCACAGTTGTCACATTTCCGGCACCAAGCTCTGACGTCTTCAAAGTAATTTACCCAGTAGTATCACTGGCGAACTTTGTCTAGGGTTTTGTTCATGCCCAGATGGCCCCCGGTAATCCCATCATGTACTTCGGTCAGGATGGCTGGTACCTTTTTCTTAGGAACTACCAGTTGGGACTTGGTTTCTCGGCCATCGGTTTCCCAAACTCGCTTGAGCATTCCATTCTCTACTCTTATAGAGTCCCATTGGGCCCATAACAATTTCAGCACGCCCGAGTATCTAGCTACCTCGTCCCATCGCCCCTCTCGTTTTGAGTGACAAGATTGGTTCGATGTCTGGATAAGCCATTTGGTCCTGGATGCACTGTTCCGTTGTCCAGTCTTCATTGGCCTGCACTCAGATCTGTCTGATGAAGATACCCTCTCGCTGTTTCGTCTTCAGACAATGTCCGGATTCCCCTCTAAAGGGTCTTCTGGATAGGGCATCGCCATTATTGTGCAAACGGCCAGCACGATGTTCCACCTTGAAATCGTATTTCTGTAGTTTCTCCATCCACCAGTTGTCCTTCCGGTGTCTTCATGTTCAGCAGCCATTTTAAGGCGGCATGATCTGTCCGGATTAAGAAATGACGACCATCACGCAAAATCGGGTGGTTCCATCCTTCTTTTTAACCAGCACGACGGGAGCAGACCATGGGCTGATGGATGGCTCAATAACTCCATTTTGTAACTTGGACTCGATGTTTTCCTCGACTGCCAGTTGTTGCCCCAATGGTAGTCGTCTAGGTGGTATTCGGATGGGTTGAGTCTTTCCGGTATCTATTCGACGCTGGATGATGTTGGTGCGACCGGTGGTTCCATCTTGACTGTTAAAAATTTGCCAGTGCTTTGTGATAAATTGCTTGGCTTTCTTCTGGTTCTCTGGTGTCAGGTGTGTCCAATGGTCAGGAAACTGTTGTATGAACTCTTTACTGAGCCCTTTCTCCTTCACCGACGTCTGGTATTCTTCTTCGCAATTGATGATGGTCTCTACCGGCTCGAAACAAGCTGTCTCTTGACCATTAGCAATATCTCGGGTCGAACATAAATCCATGCTGGCTGATTAGGTCCATATCCAGTATAAAATCGTCCTCAATATTCGCTACCAGGACCCTATGCCAGATGATGTTGTCCCCTATCTATAGCACGACATCTGCCTCACCCTGTATTGACATGTACTCGCCGGTAACTGTCCTGAGCTGGATGTTGTTGTTAACTGGCCGCATCTCCGAAGCCCTCAAGACCTTGGACCTGGCAATGGACACAGCGGCGCCGGTGTCGATGGTAATGGTAATTGCTCTGCCATTAATGGTGCCCCTGATGACTAGGCTGCTGCTATCTCGGCAAAATCTCCGGATGGATAGTGTTTTGGGGGGTGGTGGAGGGTCAGTTAGCATTCGCTCCCTTTTGCTGACTGGCTGACAATCCTTGGACATATGGCAGTTTAGTTGGTCGGTGATCGTTCCAGTAGCCTTACTCTGCAGTCACGTTGAAAGTGTCCTGTCGTCCACAGCGGTAACATGCCCCTCTGTTGCCAGTTCTTTGTGACCGTTCTAATAGCTTGTTCATACCAGCCAGCAGGGCTTGACATGGTGACTCTGGCTCTTCCTGGATAAAGGAAACTCCTCCGACCCTCGGCTTGGACATGTTCATAACGGCCTCTACTTCTAACGCCCAAAGTAAAGCTTCATTACTTTTCTTGACGCCACTTAGTCTTAGATTTCGTTGTACTTCTACATCTCTGATACCGTTTATGAAACTCTGTGTGGCCAATTGATCTTTGGTTTCCTCTGGCAGGTCTGGGTAGGACAAGTGTACTAACCGTCTAATCTCTGCTTCGAATTCTTGAAGGCTTTCACCGGATTTTTGCGTTTTTCCACTGAGTTGGACGATATACCTGGCTCAAGGATTGATTGTCGTAGTCTTTGTCTTGTTCATTGACTGGAATGCTTTGGAGGAGTTCTAGGACCGGACCTCTTAACGTAATTACCAGAGAAGTAGATTTTTCTTGATTATCTCATCCATTAGCTGTAGCCACGGCCTCAAATTGCCGTTTATACATGGGCCAAGATGAACTGCCGTCGAATGTGGGTGGTCTACTAAAAGAACCTTTGGTACTCACTGTGTTGCATTTTTTTATTTCTTTTTTTACCTTGTTTTGGATGGCACTGATTTTATCTTGTACTTCACTTACTTCACTTTGTACCGTGTTTTTAATGGAACTAATTTCAAATTTCACCTGGCTCTGGATGGAATCGATGTCATCTACTTTGATTTCAAGAGTTTCCACATTACTTTTTAGAATCTTAATGTCGTCGTTTATCTCTTTTATGTCTGATTCCACTATTTGCATTCTTTCATTAACTTGCGAAACTATTTGCATTATTTGTTCAAATTGCAGTTGTCTTTTTTCTTCCGTTTTGACTTGTTTTTCTTCAAATATTTTAAATTCATTTTGTCGTTTTTCTTCAAATTTCGAGAATAATCCTTCAATTAAATTATGTTGTTCACTTTTCATCGTGGAAACTAGATTTTGTTGTTTTTCTTCCATCGTAGTGACAAGATTTTCTAATTCTATTTTACGTTTTTATCAAAAGATTTTACTAACCTTTGTTGAATTTCTTCTTGATGTTGTTTCTCCTTCTTGTCGCGTTTTTCTAGAATCTGGGCTATTTTTTCGTCTAGTCCCTCCGTAACCTGCTTGACTATTTTTTTGATAGTTCTGCACTTCTGATCACCAAATTGTTATATAGTCCGTGGGTCCAATTAAAATTATACAACTAATATTCACTTTCACTTTTCTAGAACTTTTATTTACATCAAATTATGCAGAACAGCTGATCACAATAACATTACTATATATGCTCGTCGTCGCTCCTTTTAAAACCTGCATCGAAAATTGTCGTACAATCAATCATCAATTCTACAGCTGCCGACTATTTCGAGAACAATTTTTCTCCTAAAAGCGATCTGTGTCGTACTGGAATGAAACCAGGGCCGGCTTAAGAAAATTTCGAAATATCGTTACAATATTAAAAATGTTAGTTCAAAGGTTCAGTTGTTAATGTAAGGATCGATACGATCTTCTGTAACTAAAAGGTAACGCTAGCCGAGTCGCACTATACCCCGAACGCTTTGCTTGACTGTGTTACATCCTAATATCCTGTCTCCTTGATTTTTTAACGCGTGCCATTAAGCGAGAGATATAGGATGTCATCTGTTTAATCAAATTTAATAAGCAATCGGAAAATTGTGCCCTACGAAATACGGTAGGTACCTTTTGTAATACATTACACAGCCTAGTATCGGCATCGCTTCATAATAATTCAGTCTGACGTTTGAAATAAATGACACGAACCTAACCGAGTATAACTGAACATAAATAATTTGGTCAAGTGCGAGTTGGACTCGCATACTTAGGGTTCCGTACCACCTTCAAGATTCTAATATTCCAGTTTCAGACAAGCAGGGAATGAGTGCATTTTCTTATATTTACCCTAATATCTTTTAAAGGAAGCGTTTTAAATGTATAAAAAATATACACTTTGATTTTCCACACATAGACTTTTCATTTTATCTGCTTCAGGATTTTTTTCATATTTTTCCTATAAAAAATTGAGGACTTATAGTTTGGGGAATAGCGGGGAGAATGGTTAAATTTTTAAAAATTTTTTTAATATATTTTAAAATATTCATTAAAAAAAATAAAAAAATATAGTTGTATTCGTCATGATGAGCCCTGTGATTTGATATATGACATGACCCGTTCGAAACAATTATAATTTTTTACTTTCCATTTATTTCTATAATTTGCCCCCCAAAATGAGTATTAGGGGTTTCTCCTTATTTCAGGTGAGAGGCTATACTTCCATTTTTTTCAAAATTTTTCAGCTTATGGTTTCGGAGATAAGGAGGGGAATAGGTAATTTTTTTTATATTTTTGTTAATATCTTTTAATTAATTTATTTTAAAAATATTCTTCATCATGAGCCCTTTCATTTGATATATAACATGATGGGTTAGAAACAATTTTAATTTTATATTTTCCATTTAATTCTATAATTTGCCCCCCAAAATTAATATTAGGTGTTTCTCCTTATTTTTCCAGTAAAGTTCAGGTGAGGGGCTATACCTCCATTTTTTTTCCAAATTTTTCAGCTTATGGTTTCAGAGTTAAGGGGGGGGAATGGGTAAATTTTTTTATATTTTTATTAATATCTTTTAATTTATTTATTTTAAAAATATGAAAAAAATGTATTTGTTTTCGTCGTAATGAGCCCTTTCATTTGATATATAACATGATGGGTTAGAAACAATTTTAATTTTATATTTTCCATTTAATTCTGTAATTTGCCCCCCAAAATTAAAATTAGGGGTTTCTCCTTATTTTTTTCAGTAAACCTCAGGTCAGAACCTATACCTCTAATTTTTTTCAAAACTTTACGTTTTATAGTTTCGGAGATATGGGGGGAAGTGTACATTTTGGTATATTTTCGTTAATATCTTTTTAAATATTTTTTTTTAAATATGAAAAAAATATATTTGTGTTCCTCAGAATGAGACCTTTCATTTGATATATTACATGATGGGTTTCAAAATTTTTTTATTTTTAAATTTTTATTTAATTCTATAATTTGCCCCCCAAAATTAATATTAATTGTTTCTCCTTATTTTTCCTGTAAAGTTCGGGCAACGTTCTATATTTCCTATTTATTTGAAAATTTTAGGCTCAGTAGTTTCGGAGATCAAGGGGGGGGAATGGTCGATTTTTTAGTTTTTCCCCCCAGAAGTACCCCTAAAATCAAAATTTCTTCATTTACGATATGTACTCCTGATCGGGTCACCAAACTATTCATTGATACCAAATTCAGTAGTTTAGGAGAAAATTGCTGTGATGTGACAGAGGCAGAAATTCTGAGTGATATTATAAGGGTATCCGTATATTGTATAACCCTAAAAATGAAACATTGGTTAGAAAAGAGATTTTTTGGTGTGAAAATCAAAACAATAATACAGAAAAATGGTTAGTCTGGGCAGTAGAAAATACTTTAATGGAGTTCAAGTTTTCAAGGTGAAAAAATTGGCACGGCAGGCGACTTTTGGATGGTTAAGACCATATGAGTCCGCATGTTAATTTGATGCATATAATATGAATTGGTGGTGTAAAATTATAATTGTACAGGGTAGTTCAAAATATGTTAGATGGTTCATAAGAGTTGCTATGTAGGATGGTAAAAATATAGCGTCGAATGGAATTATACTATGGTTATAAAGATGAAAGTAAAAATAATTATAGAGGGTAGGCCGTAAGCAGTTGGAAAGTAATGATAGCTGACATGCAGGGCGGCGTAAACGTATTGTTATGCAGGCTCGTTAAAAACTGTTAATAGAATGTTATACCTATAGGGTAATCTCATTAGTAATTGCATTTACAGGGTGGTTGCAATATAGGATGTATTGGAATTATAATTATACAAAGTGGTTAAATATATATATATATATATATATATATATATATATATATATATATGAACTAAGCTAAGTTCCGGGTGAGAACCGCGTCTGAATTTATTGAATACTCGACGTTTCGACTCCTGCTTTGGAGCCATTATCAAGAGACAAAAGTGAAAAAGAGTTTCAGAGTCTGGATCGAACTCGGGGCCTCAATCTGCCTACTCCCCAAGAGTCACTAGGTAACTGAACTGAATTTGAGTCTGCTCTGCTTCTTTTATTTATAGTTAGCGCTGGGGTAGAAGAAGATGTCACGTGATGAGGCTGTGTTGTGATTGGTTGGGTATTGGTGGGCGTGTCTGCTTTGTTTAATCTGGCAATTACGGAGGACCAAGCTGTGGGAAGGCGAGTGCTGTCATCGCGTCTATTTAGACAGAGAGGTCTTTTCTCTATTTCGATGGCTTCGCGAATAGTGGATGCCCTAAGAGAATTGAGAGATATGATAGTCCTACTGTCCTCGAAGTTGATAGAGTGTCCTGTTTGGATATGGTGATGCGCGAGAGCTGAAGTCGGATCTTTTTTACGAACTGACAGAGAGTGTTCATATACTCGATGGTTAACGCGCCTGTTGGTACGACCGATGTAGCTTTGTGGGCAATCGCGACATGAGATTTCGTAAACTCCTCGATCCTCGTTAGGTACTTTGTCTTTGGGGTTACCGGTTAAGTTGCCTATAGTTTGAGTGGTGTTGAAAATAGTCTTTATTTGATGTCTTTGTAAAATCCGTGCTATTTTGTCAGTGACTCCTCGAATGTATGGAAGTACGGCTTTTTGATGTTGTTGTTCTGTTTCTGACAGGGTTGGTGTGATTGGGGGTTGTTGAGATTGATGAATTATACGCGCAATGTGGTCCGGATGATAACCGTTTTGTCGAAGGATTTGTTGAAGATTATTAAGTTCGTTTTGTCTATTGTCAATATCTGTTAAACGAATAGATCTAAGAGTCAAAGATTTCATTACAGAACTCAATTGGGCAGGGTGGTGGTGTGATTGGGCATTTAAGTATCGATTGGTATGGGTTGGTTTTCTATAGACGGTATGTGAGAATCTGTCATTGTTGGTTTTTATTATGAGGATACAGATTCTCACATACCGTCTATAGAAAACCAACCCATACCAATCGATACTTAAATGCCCAATCACACCACCACCCTGCCCAATTGAGTTCTGTAATGAAATCTTTGACTCTTAGATCTATTCGTTTAACAGATATTGACAATAGACAAAACGAACTTAATAATCTTCAACAAATCCTTCGACAAAACGGTTATCATCCGGACCACATTGCGCGTATAATTCATCAATCTCAACAACCCCCAATCACACCAACCCTGTCAGAAACAGAACAACAACATCAAAAAGCCGTACTTCCATACATTTGAGGAGTCACTGACAAAATAGCACGGATTTTACAAAGACATCAAATAAAGACTATTTTCAACACCACTCAAACTATAGGCAACTTAACCGGTAACCCCAAAGACAAAGTACCTAACGAGGATCGAGGAGTTTACGAAATCTCATGTCGCGATTGCCCACAAAGCTACATCGGTCGTACCAACAGGCGCGTTAACCATCGAGTATATGAACACTCTCTGTCAGTTCGTAAAAAAGATCCGACTTCAGCTCTCGCGCATCACCATATCCAAACAGGACACTCTATCAACTTCGAGGACAGTAGGACTATCATATCTCTCAATTCTCTTAGGGCATCCACTATTCGCGAAGCCATCGAAATAGAGAAAAGACCTCTCTGTCTAAATAGACGCGATGACAGCACTCGCCTTCCCACAGCTTGGTCCTCCGTAATTGCCAGATTAAACAAAGCAGACACGCCCACCAATACCCAACCAATCACAACACAGCCTCATCACGTGACATCTTCTTCTACCCCAGCGCTAACTATAAATAAAAGAAGCAGAGCAGACTCAAATTCAGTTCAGTTACCTAGTGACTCTTGGGGAGTAGGCAGATTGAGGCCCCGAGTTCGATCTAGACTTTGAAACTCTTTTTCACTTTTGTCTCTTGATAATGGCTCCAAAGCAGGAGTCGAAACGTCGAGTATTCAATAAATTCAGACGCGGTTCTCACCCGGAACCTAGCTTAGTTCATAATAATGACCGCGGAAGCCTCTCAGAACATATATATATATATATATATATATATATATATATATATATATATATAATATTAATAATGAATGATCATAAGCAAATGCGTATATAGGGTAGTTAAAACATTTGACTGATAGACGCTGTTTGGCAATAATGTTCATTAGTTAGCAGTGCCTATAGGTATATCGTAATGATATACATAGTTCCCAAAAAATGCAGTACCCTGTTCCATCTAGCAATATGAATTTGAATTAAGGTTACATACAAATAATATATAATAATTTATTAAAAAAATAATTTTAAATAAAATGCGGACTATTTTAAAAGCGTGATACTAAGAATGACACAGAACACTCCCGTTAAAGACGATGATAAATTTATTCCACCATTATCTCTATTACAAAGAGGTTTATTGCACGTAGCACAGTAATCCAGATAATTCTCTGATACTATCGAGCATGCACGGGGGTCTCCGCAAGTCCTATATATGAAATCTGAAAATATAAGAAAAACAATTATTTAAATATATTTGTGGGCCGCATTTACAGTGTTAAAAAAATCCCATTTTTAAACAATATGTGATAATCTTAAAGTAAACCATATTTAAATTTAACAAATTGTATACGAGGTAGTTTTAGGGATAGTAATATATATATATATATATATATATATATATATTTGTTTTTCGCGGGCACTAAATGTTTTAGGTGGTTTCCGGGAATTCATCCGCGTAGTTGATAACTGATCCCTGCCGGGATCGATGGTAAAATGACGACGTTTCGGCAGAGTCACATCTGCTCTCTTCAGGTCGGTTCGCATAATTATCGTAGCCTTCTGCTTTCGCTTCTAGTTACTCGAATACTAAGATTTTCTGAAGCGAGCGCGCTGTTATATAGTCGCGGCTCGGCGCCTATCGGTTGACACCGGAACGGCTGCGTGTGATTGGCCCTTGGCGCTCAGTGGGCACGGCTCCATCCTGCTGATTTGTTATTTTCGGTTGAGTTGTTATTGGACGGGTCCGGGCCGGTACGGTATTTATTAGGATTTTCCAACAATTCGATAAGTTCTGAATTTCATTGCGTGCGTTTAGACTGTGAGGTCTCTTGCTATTTCAATTGACTCTCTTACGAGTCTTGATTTCGGGTGTTCTATATTTGCCAGTACTCTGGTATTCTCAAAGTCTATTCGGTGTGACATCGTGGTGGCGTGTTCCGCAATGGATGTTGTTTTTTCCTGCTTTCTTACAGCGTTCTGGTGTTCATCACGTCTAGCTTGAATTCTTCTATTAGTTTGCCCCACATAGGTTTCATGACAGTCTGCACATGGAATCTCGTACACTCCCTGTTGTTCTAAAGGGATCCTCGTCTTCGGAGTCCTCAACACCGTGCTTATTTTTCTGTCTGTATTGAAAATAGTATCGATATTGTGTCTCCGTAGAATTCTTGCAATACTGTCCGTGGTCCCCTTGACATACGGTAAATAAGCCTTGGTTATTGGTGTCTCATGCTCCTCGTCTGTTTGTCTCGGTTTTGACTTTAGGGCTCTTTGTAGATTTAGGTCAGTAAATCCGTTTTGTCTCAGAGCTGTTTTTAAACTGTTCATTTCCTGTTTGATGTTATCCTGGTCAGCTAGCCTTTGTGATCTGGTTACTAAAGTCTTGACGACGGCTTGTAGTTGGGCTGGGTGGTGATGAGAATTAGCATGAAGGTATCTGTTGGTGTGAGTTGCTTTCCTATATACTGCATGGCCAAGGGTTCCATCTTGCTTCCTATTTATGAGAACATCAAGGAATGGCAGTTGATTGTTGGTTTCAACCTCCATGGTAAATTTTATTTTGTGATGGATGCCATTAAGGTGATCTAAAAAAGTATTGAGGTGTTCCCTCCCATGAGGCCAAATCACAAATGTATCATCCACATATCGCAACCACAAACTGGGTTTAAGAGTTGTTGTTCTTAGTGCCAACTCCTCAAAGTTCTCCATAAAAAGGTTCGTTATAACGGTGAGAGTGGCGATCCCATTGGAGCTCCTTCCACTTGTTTGTATCGTTGGTTTTCGTAAACAAAATAGGTGTTCATCAGACAGTGCCTTGTTAAGTCTACAAGGTGTTGAGGTGGTTTGTATTTTTCTATTATGATATCCAAGGCTTCGTCGATAGGGATGTTGGTGAAAAGGGACACTACGCCAAAACTTACAAGAAGACACTCTGGTTGTAAGACTGTTTTTCTAAGAATTTCGATGAAATGTGTCGAATTTTTTACATATGAGTCTGCCCCCTCTGCAAGCGGTTGAAGTTATTGGGCTAGGTATTTGGCTAGGTGTTGAGTTGCAGTTGGAGATTTTTGTCGATCCTACTTGCTTGGATTTTGGCCTTGGTTGTTTTCTCTAGATAAGTTGTTGGGTCAGTAGTAATTTGTTTATATGCTGGATCTTGTAGCAATATTTGAATTTTGTTTGAATAATCCGCTGTATCGAAAATTACAGTCGCATTTCCTTTATCAGCAGGTAGAATGGCAATGTCCTTGTTGAGGCGCAGTTGTTTCAAGGCCTCATTTTCTTCCATGGATAGGTTCCTTTTGGGTGGTTTAGACTTTCTTAGAACACGTGACACATCTTGTCTAATTATTTCAGCGGTGTTCGCATCTAATTTTGAAACTGCTGTTTCCACGCCCCATATTATGCTCTCAAGACTTTAGTAACCAGATCACAAAGGCTAGCTGACCAGGATAACATCAAACAGGAAATGGACAGTTTAAAAACAGCTCTGAGACAAAACGGATTTACAGACCGAAATATACAAAGAGCCCTAAAGTCATAACCGAGACAAACAGACGAGGAGCATGAGATACCAATAACCAAGGCTTATTTACCGTATGTCAAGGGGACCACGGACAGTATTGCAAGAATTCTACGGAGACACAATACCGATACTATTTTCAATACAGACAGAAAAATAAGCACGGTGTTGAGGACTCCGAAGACGAGGATCCCTTTAGAACAACAGGGAGTGTACGAGATTCCATGTGCAGACTGTCATAAAACCTATGTGGGGCAAACTAATAGAAGAATTCAAGCTAGACGTGATGAACACCAGAACGCTGTAAGAAAGCAGGAAAAAACAACATCCATTGCGGAACACGCCACCACGATGTCACACCGAATAGACTTTGAGAACACCAGAGTACTGGCAAATATAGAACACCCGAAATCAAGACTCGTAAGAGAGCAATAATAGCGAAGAGACCTCACAGTCTAAACGCACGCAATGAAATTCAGAACTTATCGAATTGTTGGAAAATTCTATTAAACAGCGTACCGGGCCCGTACCCGTCCAATAACAACTCAACCGAAAATAACAAATCAGCAGGATAGAGCCGTGCCCACTGAACGCCAAGGGCCAATCACACGCAGCCGTTCACGGTGTCAACCGATAGGCGCCGAGCCGCGACTATATAACAACGCTCTCGCTCCAGAAAATCTTAGTATTCGAGTAACTAGAAGCGAAAGCAGAAGGCTACGAGAATTATGCGAACCGACCTGAAGAGGGCAGATGTGACTCTATAATAATAATAATAATATTCTTTATTGCCATAAATCAATAACAGACATAGCAACGTCAAATTACAGCAGATATATTATCTAAAGTTACAGTACGTACACAAAAAAGAAAGACAAATAGAGTAGAAAGAACACCATCGGAACAAAAGAACAAATCCAGTCATTATGACTTGAAGTATAAATTATATCACTCATTCACTTTTATTTCCATTTTTACAATCAACCTTAAATTACCCATTCTTCAAAAATTATAATAACTTTTCTCTTTTAAGTATACAATGACAGAACTTCTGAATTTTTTAATATTATGAATTTTGGATATCTGATTTGGTAGTGACCTAAACGCTTTTATCGCTATGTAGTGAGTACTCTTTTCAAAAAATGCTGACCTGTGTCATGGAATTCTGAGTTCCTCTGCTTGTCTTGTCTGCATAATGCATCTCTCCTGTGTAAACGTCGGCATTAGTAGTAAACAGAAGCGGTTGTTTTTTAACCAATAAAACCAGCTGCAGAAAATACAGTGAGGGTACTGTTAATAATTCCTGTTCTTTAAAATGTAGCCGGCATGAAGTATTATATTTCAACCCCAGCATGCACTGGATTATTTTTTTTGCCAGGTAAATATTTTGATTGCAGTGGAACTTGAACCCCAAGCAGAAATACCATATGTAATTATACTCTGTATGTGAGCAAAATAATAAACTTTTAATGAAGTCAAAGACATTTGCTGCCTAAGGTATCTCAAAAGACCACAGATAGAAGCTAGTTTCGAGGCTAATTTATTAACATGTTCATTCCAGCACAACCTGGAATCAATTTGTTGACCGAGAAATTTTATTGACGACAATTCAGGTATTGACTTATTGTTCAATTTTACATAAGGAGATTCAAGGTAAGTTCTATTCACAGTGAAACTAAGGAGACCCGTTTTAGAGTAGTTTAATTGTAATAAGTTTTCATCACACCACTGCTTCATTTTACCAGCTATACTAGTGGAATATTGGCCCACTTTTCTCATATCTGTATGAACCACAATGACTGATGTGTCATCAGCAAATTGAAATTCTCTACTATACTGAGTAGACAGCGATGAACAAAGAGAATTTACATATAATAGAAAAAGCAGTGGACCCAATATTGATCCTTGTGGCACCCCTTGCTGAATCAGGATTTTCTCTGAATAGTATGATGACCCATTATTAATTAGGTTTACCATTTGATAGCGATTTGTAAGATATGACTTCAGTATTTCCAGACACACACCTCTTATTCCATAGTCTTCCAATTTTTCCAACAACAGCTTATGTTAACCATATCAAAAGCCTTTGTCAAATCAAAATATAAACCTACAGGTATATTTTTGTTATCCAAATTCTCTGATATAAACGTCAATGCTTCGTATATAACTAAATCTGTTGATTTCCCCTTTTGAAACCCAAACTGGGTATCTGATAGAATTGTATTCGTGTTCAAATAGGAAATTATTCTGTTATAGATTGCCTCCTCAAATATCTTAGAAATACTTGGCAGAATTGAAATTGGCCTGTAGTTATTTATATTTACTTTTGTTCCTTTCTTATGTATTGGGATTACTTTTGCAATTTTTAGTTCATCTGGGAAGAAACCAGTACTCAAACATGCATTAATAATGTTAGACAAAGGTAAAGATATATACTTAGCTACTTTTTTAATAATAAATGATGGAATATTATCAACACCATAAGAAAATTTTGGTTGCAAGTCATTAATAATATTAAAAATTTCGTTATCTGTTGTCGGTATCCAAAAAATAGAATTCACAACTAGCTCCTGCTTTATATAGCCCTTATATTCAGAATTACTCAAGTTAAAGTGTGTCTTAAACAAATCTACTATTAAATTGGGATCCCTTACTGTCTCGTTATTGACCCTTAAGTTTATATCCTCCCCTTTCCTATTCTTGTTAGTTATTTTATTAAAAATACCCCACATTGATTTCGATTTATTTTTGGAGTTTGCAATTATATTATCATTTTGGACTTTCTTGTGATCGGATAGATATCTTTTATAAGCAGCTCTTTCTTTTCTAAATTTTTCAAGAATATTATCACACTTGGTACTTAAATAAAGTTTATACCAATCATCAACTTGTTGTTTTAATCGTTTAATTTCAGGTGATACCCATGACTTTTGCTTATTGTTTAGAGTTTTACAATTCGATAATGGAAATGATATATCAAAGTGATAAAAAAGATTGTTATAAAAAATTTTAAATTTAGTTTCTACATCTTCTGCCAAATAAACCTTATCCCATTGTTCCAAATACAATTTTTGAGAAAATATAGATATATTTTCAGCTGAAAAAAATCGCCTTTTGTTGGTTATTGGTCGGATTTGTTTATGATTGCTAAATATTTCAACTAGCTGGCTAAAATGATCTGATATCACTGACTGGATTACTTTCATTTGTGAAATATCTTCTGAAATGTTAGTGAATACATTATCAAGAAGAGATCCCCCTCCTTTAGGATTTGGTCTGGTAATTTCATTTATTCTAGGGTGTAAACCATAAGACACACAGATCTGTTCCAAGAGTAATTTATTCTCACTATTAACTAGCGATAGATAGTAGATAGCGAAGCAAGCATGCGGACGTGCTCGATTTGCTCCGACAATTTTATTGTCAAGAATAAGTTTATTGATTGTGACTATTGTTGTAATTCTTTTCACATTCGCTGTGTTAAAGTTAAAGACCAGTTGGTCAAATTAAAACAAGATTATAGCGGCTGCAAGTGGTTTTGTGATCATTGTTTACCATGTGTGGATGTTTTTACACGAATGAAGAATGGCGATGAAATCTGTAAAACACAAGAAATTTTAAATAAAACTACTAAGTTAATCGAATTATTGGAATCTGCAAATGGCATTGTCGGTGTTAATAAACCGAGTTGGGTTGAAGTCGTAAAAACAAAAAAGACAGAACCCTTAATTATTAAACCAAAAAATTTCAATCAAAACAGTGCGGTTACAAAAAGTGTTTTGGCACAAAAACTCTCTCCGGCTGATTTGAACGTGTCTCTCGCTGAAGTAAGGAATGGTGCGCAGGATCGTGTAATGATTCACTGCCAGGATAAACAATCACTGGATAACTTAAAAATTAATGTTGAACGTAAGTTGGGCTCCGACTATGAAGTTAAGTTGGGAAAATTAGCTAATCCAAAGATTAAGATTATTGGTATACCTTCGGAAGAGTTAATTGATTCGAATGAATTTATTAATAAGTTGAAATGTCAGAATTTACCGGGAGATATAGCAAGTTCTGAAGTTAAACTTGTCCACAAATTTAAGTCTCCTAAGTCACATTATGACTGTTATAATGTAATTATTGAATTGTCTCCAAAGGAATTCAACTATCTGATTTCTGGATGTGACAAGTTGCATTTAGGGTGGAGTAGCTACAAATTTTATGAATTTGTTAGTGTTCTAAGGTGTTTTCGCTGTTGGAAATTCGGCCACTTTGCGGAAAAATGTCAAATTAAAGGGTTTGTTTGCCCTCTATGTGGTGGAGATCATAAAAAGGATCAATGCAGTAAGGGTTCGAACTTTGCTTGTAGTAATTGTTTATATGCCAAAGATGTACTTAAACTTAAGGATATTAATTTTAGTCATCATGTATTTGATATTAACTGTCCCAGCTATTTGAGGCAGTTGTCTTTGTGCAAAGAGAAATTAATTATCAATCCTAGCAATCAAATAGAACGGATATTGATGACAAAAAAGTTCACTGAGTATTTATTTTCAAAATGTAGGAGGTTTGCGAACGAAGATTGATGACCTACGACAAGCGGTTATCTGTACAGATTACAGTGTCATTGTGTTGGTTGAAACCTGGCTTAATTCCAACTTTGATAATTCTGAGTTGGGTTTACATAATTACAACATCTTTAGAGTTGACAGAAGCCCAATAACGAGCCTTAAGCTGCGTGGTGGTGGGGTGTTAATTGCAACAATGAAGAATTTGGATGTGAGTGAAATAGTGTTGCCTATCAATAATGTGGAACAAATTTTTGTTTCTATTAAATGTCATGGGCAAATGTTAGTGATCGGTGGAGTCTACTTTCCTCCTGGTTCCAACCGGCAGTGTTACATTGATCATTGCCGGACTATTGAATCAATTAATGTCAATTTTGTTGAGTCAAAATTTTTCATTTGTGGTGATTACAACTTGCCTGAAGCCATTTGGAGCAATGATTCCTTTGGGGCTACTGTTCAAGGTAATCCTAATTCCGCGGCTATGGACTTATGTAACACTGCTGGTATTTGCAATTTGTATCAAATTAATGACGTATATAATAGTAGAGATGTATTACTTGATTTAATTTTTTCCAGTTTCTCAAATGTTACAGTAAATGAGCCTTGTGACCCAATTTTTGTTAAGAGTGTTCATCACTCACCGGTTACTTGTGAGGTACTTATCAATTACATTGCTCCTATTTTGAAGTACGAAGAATACTTTTTCGACTTTCGTAACGGGAATTATGAGGCGATTAATCATCACCTTGCTGATGTTGATTGGGAAAATGTTTTATCGAAGAAGGATATTAATGAAGCTACTCAGAGTTTTTATAACATTTTATATAACCTAGTTGAGATATTTGTTCCGGTGAAGAGGTTTAGATCATCTACTTTTCCCAAATGGTTCAATTCTGATTTAAAACAGTTAATTAAGGAGAAAAAAAGTATTCATAAGAAATATAAAGAAACTGGGAGTGAAGGTGATTACTGCCTCTTTACAGAAGCTCGAAGTCGTTGTAAGAAAGAAGTATATAAATGAGAAACGCAATTCGTATGTTTTACCTTCCAAGATTTGGTATGAAAGTGCTGCGGGTGACAGTAGTCAGGAAATTGCTGATCTGTTTGGTAAGTTTTTTTCCACTGTTTATAACCAAATTTCTGTGAACCAAGTTCCTGCTTTTAATTTTGGTCAATCTGCTGATGCTAGGGGTTATTTCATTGATATTAAATACATTATTGATGTGCTTCAGGATACTCCTTGGAAACTTTCTACAGGTCCGGATGAAATACCGATTTATTTTATTAAAAAATGCCTATTCACATTAGCAAAACCCATTCAATTGTTGTTTAATTCATCCCTATCCTCTGGTATTTTTCCTGATTACTGGAAAGCAAGTTATCTAAAACCTATCCATAAGTCAGGTCCAAAAGATAAAGTTGAAAACTATAGGGCGGTGTGTATTCAGTCAGCTCTACCGAAGCTATTGGATTTTTTGGTAAATAAAATGCTGTGTTATAATTTTAAGAATTTATTGGTTGACCAGCAACATGGATTTTGTCAAGGGAAATCAACGACTACAAACCTGGTGTTGTATAATAACTTTATATTAAATTCCTTGGAGTCTGGATCGCAAGTAGACTCGGTATATGCTGATTTTACAAAAGCATTTGATAGGGTCAACCATGAGATTCTAATTGCAAAGCTCATGGGTTACGGAATTAGTAATACTTTACTCGACTGGATTGGAAGTTACTTGTCGAATCGGACACAAATGGTTAATTATGGTGGCAGGGTATCGAAATCAATTAAGGTTACTTCAGGTGTCCCCCAGGGTTCACATCTCGGGCCGTTACTGTTTAATTTGTTTGTGAATGATCTTGCAACTGTATTTAGGTCGAGTAAATTTCTTATGTTTGCTGATGACATAAAAATTTTTAAGGCAATTAAATGTATCTCCGATTGTGAATCTTTACAATCTGATCTAGATAATTTGTCTCGTTGGTGTGATATAAATGTCTTAAATTTAAATTTGAAGAAATGTTTTAAAATAACTTTTACTAAAGCTAATTCTCAGTTTTATTATACATACAAACTAAAAAATGCTAGTCTTGTTGAAGTTAATCAGTTGAAGGATTTGGGTGTAACGATTGATAAAAAGCTTACATTCAATCTACACATAAACGAAATTACCTCTCAAGCTTATAAAATGTTGGGATTCATTTATAGAAATTCTCAGGAGTTTTCTATTGCTACTTTTAAATTATTGTACTGTACATTAGTACGTTCTGGTCTTGAGTATTGCAGCATGATTTGGTCTCCTTTCTACATGACCTACAACAGTCAGTTAGAAAGAGTTCAGAATAAATTTTTGAGGTTCTGTGGTTTTAAAATGGGCTTAGTAGGGGATGATTATAATAGTGTTGATATTCGTGTACAATTGAATATGAGTTCGCTACAAAATCGTAGGTCACAATATGAATTGCGTTTTTTACACAAATTGTTAAATGGTTATATACTGTGTCCTGAACTATTGGAATTAATTAAATTCAATACAAGCGTTACTAGAACACGTTGTCCTGATCTGTTCTTTACCGATTTTCATCATACCAATTACGGTAAAAACGAAGTCATAACCAGAATTCTTCGTACTGCAAACAACTATCATGGGAGATTAGAATTTTTTGATTCTTCTTGTTCTTATTTCAAAAGTATGGTTAGAAGATTGCATTAATAGTTGTATTTTATAATAGCTTTTAAGTAATATTTTGTATTATATATTATATTTGTATTATTATAACGGTTTTCATTTATTGTAAAAGGGTTGTTGTTAACCCGTTAATAAATAAATAAATAAATAAATAAATAAATAAATAAACTAAAAAGTCTATATTAATGTCTCCGCAGATGATGACATATCTCCTATGCATCATAATATTTTCCAGAAGCTCTGTCATTTTAGATAGAAATACATCAACATTTCCCCTTGGTGATCTATATAAACATACAACTACAAAATTAAATTCTTGTAAGTAAATATTTGCACAACAATATTCAAAGTCTTTCTCAACTTGAACAATACAAGGATCAATTTTATCAAATTTAATGTCATTTTTTACAAAAATAGCAGTTCCCCCCCCCCCCCAACATTTTCCTTACGACAATAGTAATTAGCCAATATCAAACCCTGAAAATATATCTGCCTAATATCATTTTCTTTACAGAAATGCTCAGATGTGCAAAAAATATCAACATCCAGATCCCTTAATAATACATCAGTCATTAAATATTTAGCCCTAATACTGTTTAAATTTAAATGTAGTAAGCGAGTAGTATCCTTTGAAGGCATGAGTTGTTGACTATTATTATTTATCTGTTTAATAGTTTGTAGTTGCTATTGTGTTTTTGTTTTATTAGCCTCCAAATGAACCATACGCTTATAGCACGCACAACTTTGATCAGTTACCTGGTGATCTTCATTTAGGGATTTCTTAAATTTTTTGTTTGCTTCAAAACAATTTAAAAAAAACTGAGATTTGCATTCACTTGTCCTATGAGAACCAGCACATTTAAAACAAGTATCACTATTTTCACATTTGGAAGCGATATGACCATATCTTCCACACTTGAAGCACCTTATTACTGAGAAAAATTCTTGAACTAAACATCTCCTCCAACCTATATTTAATCTTCCCTCATTACAAATTTTTTCTTTTAATTCAACATTTTTTACAACCAGTATTATATTCCCATAATTTCTCCTTTCAGCCTGTTTATATTTTTTTTCGACCACAAATTCTTCCGAATTTAATTCGTTTTGCTCTTTTAGACAATCTAAAATGAGTTGATCAGGGCAATTTACATACTCTTCTTCTACTCCTCTAATTACGATTTTAGGATTTTTTAATAATCCCTCCTCTACTTTATAATTATTTAGCTCATTTTCAACTTTTTCTTTAATTTTATCCTTCGTTTTCTTGTTACCACAGCTGATTACAACAGCACCCCCCTTGGTGTCTTTAATATTTTCTACCACAATAGCTAGTTCCTTCGGATCAATTATTTGCTTCAACTCACTTCTAGTCTTGCTGCTATCTTGACTCTCTATTGGCTTGACAACCAATACATGAGTAGTTCTATTCTTTGTCTGAACAACGTTTGAGTAAGACATTTTATTTAGTGTTATCGATTGCATCCCATTATCCAACTGCTGCACAATCTCCCTTTTACTCTGTAGTAAGTTATTTCTCATTTTCTCCTGTATATTTTGTAGACCTCTAGAATATTCAGAGCTATTATCCAACCTTAATAATTGTACCTCAGAAGTTATTTTATCCACAATAAATTTTTTATGAACTTCAAATTTAGTGTGCAGTTCCTTTTGTATGTTCTTCAGTTCAGCTGAAAAGTTTTTTAGCAATTCATTGTTAAGCTTTTCATACATTGCCTTCATGTGGTCAAGAATTATTTCATCCACATTTTTTGACATTTTTCCTTCTCTACATTGGAGACACTTGAATATAAGTGTCCTTTTCTGAATTTGCATACATCTTATTTCCGAAGCATTCAGAGTTGAACACTCTCCACAAAAATATCTTCTACAAGCGTCACACGAAATCACAGGATTTTACTGTCCTTTAGAGTAGATTTTATTTTACACTTTATGCATTCTACTTCTGCCATTTTTATTTAACTAAAATTCTAACTATCTCCACCACTGGTGATCAACACAAAACGTCCTGGACTATAAACACCCAAAAAACAGTCTTCTTTCCGGCAGAATATAGGTTAATTTGTTTATTAATCGGTTTTTCGATATATGGAATAATTAATCAACAAACTTATTTCACAGTTTTGTAGTAGATTCTTCAGGTAATATACTGACACTAAACTCAATAATTTTTCAATGATAGTATAGTACACTTTTTTCGGTTATTCAGCTAACATCTCGCACGCTCGACGTACTTGACGTCCCGCTCCACTGTCTCGAGTGACTCTGCCAAAACGTCGTCATTTTACCATCGATCCCGGCAGGGATCAGTTATCAACTACGCGGATGAATTCCCGGAAACCACCTAAAACATTTAGTGCCCGCGAAAACTTAAAAACATATATATATATATATATATATATATATATATATATGTGTGTGTGTGTTAGGCGGTTTCCGGGAATTCATCCGCGTAGTTGATAACTGATCCCTGTCGGGATCGATGGTAAAATGACGACGTTTCGGCAGAGTCACATCTGGCCTCTTCTCGTAACCTTCTGCTTTCGCTTCTAGTCACTCGAATGACTAGAAGCGAAAGCAGAAGGTTACAAGAATTATGCGAACCGACCTGAAGAGGGCAGATGTGACTCTGCCGAAACGTCATCATTTTACCATCGATCCCGACAGGGATGAATTCCCGGAAACCACCTAACACATTTAGTGCCCGAGAAAACTTAAAACAAATCAAATATATATATATATATATATATATATATATATATATATATATAAAGTGTAAACGGTTTGAGTCCAAAGATTTTGAGGATCAATACTTCAGGTAAAAATAAATCAAAAAGCTTTATAACATTTTCAGAAATACTTTTGGCAAAAAAAAGTTAGAAGTTACGTAGTCTTTATTACAGTGAATAATAGACTATTTCCTAATACTTGTAAAGCTAAATATGTAAATACTCAATAGCTTATACCTTTAATAACTGTATTAACAAAGAAAATTAATATTTAAACTCTACATATTTTGTTATAATTTACCGTACGAACAGATGTGGCAACATAGCATATAACATGCCTTACTCAGTACTGCAGATGACCGCTGCCACGATTATATATTTTTTTCCTGCATCGGTTCGTGTAAGAAGATTAACACGGAAATGAAAGTGATTTTTGCGTGATATTCGATGTAGCGTTTGATTTGATTTTCAATTTAAAAAATAAATAGGAAAAATAAATAAAATCGGTTGTGGATTGTGGGTTCGAGTGTATTAGTTTGTGACAAATAGAGACAATTATACAATTAAGTAAAGACCTGACATGTTTTTAATTTGTGGGGAAAGCAGATGTATCTAATAGCAAGAAGGTTGAATTTTGAATATTTACTATAAAGAATCCTTTTGTTCTCCAGAGCTCTGTCATAATGACATATTATGTAAGTACATGGGTATTTATTGGTCTAACATAAGTAATATTAATTTTATGAGTAACAATTTTTAGAATAATTTAGCACATAAAAGAACTACATTAATTTTTTTAATTTTTAATTTATTATTCAATTTATTAGCAAAAAAAAATACAATTATAGTTGTTACAATAAGATTGTCACTAACATTATTACCAAGGTAACAGTAATAAGTAAAAATATCAAACATTAATGTTAGAATGGTAAATAAGAGAGAAAGAAAAAATGAACACCTAAGCATAAGCTTGTGTTGTGTCCAAGAGAACATTCAAGTATGTTTAAGTTAGTGCTAAATTCATTACAATTAAAATCTGCTACTTTACTAATCAAGACATTCATATATACTCGTACCTATATACATAAACATATACTCATATATACACACAGACAGATATACTAATACTAACCGATACATACCCTTAATTAATATATATTTATAATATTCCATTTTACTAGTCACTGATACATACCCTTAATTAATATATATTTATAATATTCCATTTTACTAGTCACTGAGAATAAAATAATTACAATAATACAAAACAACAAAATATAACTACATAAAGTATAACTAAACATGAATTAGAAATAGAGATATGTAAATTAGGGTATTGTTCTTTAAATAAAGTAATTTATTTTTAGTGTTTTGATTATACCAGAAGGGCTAATAAGCTATCATAGTTCTGGGCTATGTATAATTTAATTTTTTTATTGAACTGTTTCTGGTTAGTTTTTTGAAAATTAATGGAATCACATTGTATACTTTTATACCGTTATATAGTATGCATTTTTGACATACAGTTTTATTCATTCGCTCAGATTTGATCAACTGTTTATCCTTTTGTCTGGTGTTATGTGGATGGTTTGTTTTAATGAGGTTATTCTCTGAATGTATCGTCTTTAGCAATTCATTAATGTAAAGACCTCGCACGTTCAATATTGTCTGCGTAATATAAATATGCTTGACACTTTGACGATTATTTAACCTAAAGATTATTCTAAGTATGTAATTTTGACATACTTCTATTTTTTTAAGTGCGTGTTATATGCCGCACCCCAAACGCATATACCATACCTTATTATGGAATCGACTAGACTATTATACACTATAAGTAAAAGCTTTTTATTTAGTAAATTACGGAGAGTGTAGAATTTATAGGTAAGCTTTTTAACTCTTTTGACAAGGTGTTCGATATGTGTTTTCCACTTTAAGTTTTCATCAATCAACATACCTAAGTATTTTATTGATGATACTTGTTTAACGCTTTCCAGGGCTCCATTAATTGTTAGAGGTGATAGAGCCGCTCTTCCTACCTTTGTTGGTGTAAATCCTACATATTTAGTTTTAGATACGTTTAAATTCAGGCTGTTTACATCTAACCAATTTTTGACATCTGAGATTGCATTTTGCGCTTTATTCCAGGCTTCTTCCCATTACATATTAGTACAGTATCATCGGCATAAGAGACTATACTACATCTTTCATAAGATAGCAAATTATTAACAAAAATTAAAAATAATGTAGGACCTAAGACTGTGCCTTGTGGGATTCCGGTTTTCACAAATCTTTTATTACTAATGTCATCTCCTATTCGTACTTGTTGCGATCTTTCTGACAAGTAATTATTAAAAAGTTGCAGTATGGGTCCCCGTATGCCAATCTCATTTAGTTTGCTTAATAAAATTTTATGTGATACCGTATCGAAGGCTTTTTGGAGATCAAGAAATACTGCAATTGTTTTTTTATTTTCATTAAAATTCTTCAGTATACTTGTCGTTAGTTTTTGTAAAGGTTGCTCTATCCCTACACCTTTTTGAAATCCATATTGATTTGTGGATATTATTTTATTTTTTTCTAGGAAAGACCATATTCTTTTGTTCAGGCATTTTTCAAAGATTTTTCCAAAGTTGTTAATCAGGGAAATGGGTCGGTAATTTGTCATTAGATCTTTTCTATCTGATTTATATATAGGCACTACAAGACCTTCTTTAAATTGATATGGAATGCTTGATGTCTGAAAATTAGGTTAATTATGTGAGTAAGCGGTTTAGAGATATTCAGTTTTGTTAATTTAATTATTTTTATACTCAATTTGTCAGGCCCTGGAGATGCAAAGTTTTTTAGCGTCGATATTATGTCTTCAATTTCTAAATAGTCGGTTGGAGTCAGAAACATCGCGTTGGTATATTGCTTAGTCTTCATTGTTTTTATTTCTATATTGTTTTTACTAATTTTGTTTGCTATTTTCTCCCCAATTTCTACAAAGAAGTCATTGAAATGATTTGCTATTTGTTTTGGGTTGCTAATTATTTTGTTATCGATACTGATTTTATTTATAGTGCTTTTGTTTGATGGAACATTTGTGACATCATTTATGACTTCCCAAGTTTTCTTATAGTTTGAGTTACATTGCTGTAATTTATTTTCATAATAGTCATTTTTTTAAGTTTTTATTAATGTACCGAGGAAGTTTCTATACTTCTTATATTCTTCTTCTAATGTTTTATTGTGTTTGTTTTTTAAAAGTTTCTGTTTAAGCATATCTCGCTTTCTAATGGCCGTTAGTATTCCACATGTCATCCATGGTTTTAATTTTTGTTCCCTTGCAGTTATTTTTCTTTCTGTTGTTGATTGGCTAATAATGGCAGTAAACTACTCGTAAAATATATTTACGGCGGATTGAGGTTCTTGTGCAGCGTATACCTGATTCCAATTTGCATATTTTATTTTATCCAATAAAAGTCTTTCATTCAGCTTTTTGATGAGTTTCGGTTTTTGAATTTCTTGACGCTTTTCTTTTTGAAATCTAATATTATAAATTAGGGGATAGTGATCAGTTAAACTATTATTAAGAACTAGAGCATTAACTTGCACTTTATGTTTTGTTTGTTTATTTATGTATGTGGATATCTGATCTATTGTTGTAGAAGAGTTGTTATCTACCCTTGTTGGTATATTTATTTGTGGGACAAATCCATTCTTAGCCAAAATATTTAAATAGATAATCGAAGACAAAGTTAGTGCATTGTTTGGGTTGATGTCAATATTCACATCCCCAACCGCAATTGTTATTTCATCCTTAGATAGTGCGGACAGGTAGTCATCAAAGTCCTGAACAAAGATACGTTCATTTGTTGGGTTTGGCCTATATATACCTATTATATTTATTTTTGTCTTATTAAACACTAATTTGCACTCAAGCAAGCAGACCTCTGTTAATGGAATTTTCTTAACTTCTGTAACGAGATTTTCTTTAACATACATTAGAACTCCATCACATTTATTAAAAGAAGCTTCATTGTAAAAAATTGAGAATCCATCAATGTTAAAATCTGATATATTTTCTATACACCAGGTTTCCGATAGTACTATAATGGCGATATTATTTTTTTTTGTTGATTTCATTAATAGTTATACATAGCTCATCAAAATTAGCTCTGAGACTCCTAATATTATAATTCAAAATAGTAAAGTTGTGAAATTCATCCATTAAACAAATACCCCTATTCACCTCCCTAAAATCTTCACACATCACATTTTTTAATTCACTAAAATTATCTAATATATGAAATGCTTCTTATAAGAATTGTTTTGTTTAATATAGTTTATATCGAATTATTTTTGTATCACAATGTAAACAACTTTGTATCCGCCCTTTTTAAACTTGATGCATAAAATAAATCGCCAAATATAAATATTCTTGTCAATACATAGTTATTAAAAGGGTACATTTTTGAAAATAATATTTCATAACATTTTATTTACCTAAATAAATCTACCGGCACTCGAAACTATGTAACTATTTAATTCAAAATATAACAGGTGTTCATTGTTTTGTTATGAATCATTCCTTTATTATTCACGCTAAAAGTGAATCTGATTTTTAGCGCGATGTTGCCCAATTGACAATAATTTACTTAACATGTATTTCGAATTTTCTTGCTTATTAAGACGTATAAACCATAGTGTTATAAGAATTTTTTGTTTTATTTGGTGTGTACTATCTGCGCCTAAAATATATGCACTTAAACTATTTACACCCTGTATATACAAGTAACGAAGCGAAGCGAGAAGTTGCTTGCACCCCAAAGGAAGTACTTTTTTAAATGTAGTTAAGTCCCACATGAAAAAAAAAACTAAATACATATACATATTTACATTTTCATTGATATAACTTGTATAGCATACATGATGAATCTGATAATGTTAAGTGTGATAATGAAGCAAATCCGGAACCAAAAATTTCAAATATGATAAATTGAATATAACATTTTTTTAATGAACTGTATGTTTAACACTGTGTGTAACTTGTAACTTTAACGTCTTAAAAAAATCTGCAAATGCCATTCGGAGGATTAACAACAAAAAGGTGTTGGTCTGGTACATAATGTCGAATGTGATAGTGCAGAAATGTTGTTACTAAAATTATAAGTAGGGTGTGGAAAGATTTCAATAATTGCATGTTCGCCCTGTTAAGTATATACGATGCTATGTAGTCAGTTGTACTCCTACTATTTTTAGTACCTTTTCAAGTAATTTAAAAAAGGAGGTTATATTCAAATATACATTTTACTTACATAAGCATAGTTTTTTATGTTTACAAAGTTCAATGTAGTGCATTATAATATATAAGTAAACAATGTAATTGTAAAAAATGAGCTTTATAAAGTTTGATACCTTTAAAAGAAATATTTAATTATTTTGCGAGTGAACATGCCCTTGAAAAAAGCTAAAACATTTACAAAGCTATACCCAACATGTATGGCCCTATAATTAATGGAAAAATAATTTTTGTTTTACAAAATTATGACACAGAATAATCAAAACCAGAAGCGAAACTCTTGTCGGAACCGTTGATATTTTGGTGGTCAAGATTTGGTGACCTTGAACAGAAATCGGCCATTACTTTGACAGTAACGATATGCGGGCGGTTACTTTAAATTAAATATAAGGACGAATTTGTATTAAAAGAGGAACAAAATATTTGTAAAATGTAATTTTTAGAGGCATGTGAATAAAAAATAAAAATCAGAAGCAGTATGAAAATAAAGGTTTGTGATATACCAAAAGGTCTATTTCAAATGGTGTAGAAACAATAGGTGTAACTCACAATATTTTTAAAGTCTAATTTAATTCTCAATAAATTTTTGACAAACTGACATTACTTGTATACCTCGTTCTGATTCAATTGTGAATAATAAATAAATCTTATAATATTTAGTGCTAATAAGGCGATCCTTGGATTGTTTTGTTTTAAACACGATAAATTTCACTTCATAATAAGAATATGTTTGATAATTAATATGTAGTTGAAAATTCTGTATATGTAAGTAACATGTAATTAACAGATTCTTTGTTAATAATAGGATTATTTTTCTAGCTTTTACTCTGAGGAAAGGGTAAATTTGTAACTTCAAAATAATATTGTAATACTTCAGAATTCTGTGGTTCATTGAACCTACCAACAAAATAATGGCTTTGTCGCACATGTGCAAAGAAATTTGTACCTGGCGGCAAGGGTTTGATTATTCTGTGATTATGATTTATTAAAAGGCATTCCTCACGGAATAAATGTTTCAATAATTAGAATTTATACTTTGAATGTAAACAGAATTTTGAAAGTGAACACAGCAGACCAACGTATAACAAAATATATTGTAATAAATTCCGTGGGTTCAAATTAAATTTTAAAACACTGATTGTCTTCTAAACGTTGTTTGTGGCATATTCTTGATTACTTACTAAAAGGGGAGGGTGGACATCGCACAGATAGTATAGTTTAGATGAGTCGTGTTATTCCGATATAAATTGATTTTAGAAATCAGATGCTGTAAATATTGGATTTTTGTGTGTAAATACGGTTCTAGAAAGTGAAAGGAAATATCAGTGTTTTATTTTATGTTTTTTTGGGCAATAACACAACAATCGAAATAAAACGACATATATTGAAGGAAAACCAAACGTTTCAAAGTCTATTCTGACTTCGCTGTCAATGGCTTTATATTTATTGATGTAAATTGCAAAATGAAAATTTGATTTATGAGATTTAAATTGACATTAGAAAATTTGTTGTTTTTAGATATACAGGTAGCACAAAAAATTCTAAAGATCATGTATTATAGCTAAACAGCTTTCAAATTAGAAGAATTTGAAAGAGTTGTCTTTAGAATTTTAACTGGCGTTCCTAGGTACGACTTTGTTATAAGATAGCACATTCGCCAAAAATCGATCAAAGAATTCTATTGTTTCAGTGATCCCATTAACGTCATAAGGGAAAACCTAGGAAAAACCTTATGAACTATCCCGATACTGGGTTGTTCAATAGGAGGTTACCATGAATAATTTCTTCCTTAATTGTCGGTAACCAGATACGATTAAATTCTACAGAAGTAGAAGCGATACAATCGTCTTCATTCAAAAGTATTAAGGCAGACTCTTTTATTTTTCTTTTTTTGTTATGTTGTTCTTTGTGAAGTATAGTTGAATTGTCAAATTGTATTTTATGGCCTAGGTCCCAAGCATGTTCACAAATTTTCGATTTTTCAAATTGTCGTTTCTTTATGTAATTATTGTGTTCATTTATTCGTACGTTTAATGGTCTCTCTGTTTCTCCAATATAAAATTTAGTGCATTCGCAAGGAATCTTGTATATGCAGTTTTTTTATTTTATTTATTTATTTCTACGTTACGCTACTGGATATTATACGACAACCAGGTCTCAAGCTGGACGAGCAACTCATGATTGCTCTGTCTTTTTCCCACTCATGATTTATTTACATTTAATGTTGGATCGATTTTGTATCTGATTTATGAATGAAGCGTTCGGTCTCTTGAATTTATAGGTCTGTGGTAAATACTGTATTTTCAAGGTAAGAATTGGCTGTTAATGTAGATTAAGAAAGATCATACTGTTTCCTGAATTATTAATAACAGTTCGGTCACAAATAAGTTTAAATTAACTGAATATTTAGGAAAAACTTAATGGTATAATTTTACCTAAATTTAAATGTTCACACACAGGGCAGCCGCTGACACGTAGCAAAGGTTACGGATTTGAGATTAAAACAAGCGAAAATCGTTAGAATCATAAACGTACCAACCGACTGATGGGTCATTCTAGCGATCATTCAAATAATAAAATCACTTGAGTTGTAATAATCGATTATTAATACCATTCGATTATGTCCATCACTAATTTAAACCCACTATCCAGAATGTTGCGGATGAAATGCTGCTGTCGGCATATGTGTACAAGAATATTCTGATGAGACGCAGTGGTCAACAGAATGGAGACAAGAAAATTCTAGAAGGCAAACACAGATGGAAACAGGAACAGAGCTCAGGAAGGAAAATAGACTTTAACTGTTCCTTAATTATGAGATAATGGTGTTCTATTCCCCAACTAACAAATCTTATCTAACTTATCTTTCAACAACAGTACTTTTCATATTCGAAAATTTCTTGTTCTCATGCGTTATTTCTTTCGAGCAGTTTACGCACCATTAGGCATGTAAATACAATGTTTTTTTGCCCGAAAAAAATGACAGAAGTTGAGGCATGCCCACTAAAAGGCCTCTTTCCAACCAACGAATGTTCAATTTGTTTTTAGATCACACAATTGATTGACCTTGTATTATCTGCAAATCAGTTCAAACACTACTTACTTTTGTTTTTATATTTTAAAGTTAAACAGACCACTTCCGGTGTATTACAATCACTAGCGTATGTACTATTATTGACATTGTAACAAGTATCGGTTGCATTCATTGGACCGCCGCAGTCATAACATTTCAAACCTGCAATTGAGAAAAATACCATACTATCAATTCTTCATGCGATTTAGTAGTTATGGGAAAGTGGGGTAATAGGGAACAGTTAACTTCCAACGCTCAAAAATAATAGATAAAAGTTATAAACTAGTTCAAGTTTTATTGTTACATAAACTTTGATTATGTATTTACTTAATAATCATAACAAAATTCTAAAAGATTAACATTTTTATAAAAATATGGACAAAAACAAAAAGCATTGCCGTTCCTATTTACCCGATACCCTATGGGGTAATTCAGTTCATCCCGCGGGGAAAATGGAAACGCTGTAGGGTAATTAAAAACGACGGTACATTCTTCATGCGCCCAGAGTTTGCAAGCGTCGCACATGATCCAGTCTTCAATCGGTGGAGACAGATACCTTTCGCAGCATATTATGCAGTAAAACTCTTCTTCGTTTTCTGTAGCTTGTAATGCTTTGTTCAAATTTATAACTCCTTTACCCTTAACTTGTGGCTTCTTTGGCATGATTTCTGATGATCTTTTGGAGTTCTTTTCTGATTTTTTGGCATTTATCTCACTACGTCTCTTCTGTTTTTCCTCTAATTGATTTTTTATTGGTGTGCTGGATAAAATCTGCAAGTGCTTCTTATTCTGCCAGGATCAATAGGATGAATTCCAGCAGCTCTAAATCCGCTGACAGCCTTGCTTATGTTAGCTGTCTTGTTGTATGCCTTTGTAAAAAGTTCTCCAACCTCAAATTGACTAATTCGTTTGCCAGGGTTGTTAACCATGTAGAGTTCACATTCTTTATTGTATGCCATCTTCAGTGAACTGAAGATTGTAAGATCCAGTGGCTGCATCTTGTGAGATACATGGGGCGGCAAAGTTGTGTTTTCGGAAAAGCTCGTATGCTCCCAAGCTGATAGGACTTTCATGATTATCAAGTATTAATAATACTGGTTCGTCTTTAGTAGGTTTTACAAAAGTAATGAAGTGTTTCAAGTAGTCAAGAAATAAAGACTCATTAATCCATCCGGATTCAGAAACTGTGGCAATCATGTCGCTGTTACAACCTTTGATTAAAAGTCCGTTCATTCTCTTTCTTTTGAAGATAAACATTGGTGTTACATATATGCCACTAGCACTGACAGCACAAACTACTGTTGTTGTTACCCCCCGTTCTCCGCTTGTTGCTTTTGCTATCTGTTTCACACCCTTTGGAGCCAAAATTTTGTAATTTTTTTCAACCGTGCTAATGCCGGTTTCATCAATATTAAAAATACGATAACCAGGTATATTGTGTTTTTCTTGGATAATTTTTAGTTGATCAAAAAACAGATTGACTTCGGTAGCATTAAATGCTGTTATTCTATTAAGTGAAGTAGCTTCTGGAATACGTAAGCTGATCGAAGGATGCCGGAACATAAAGCCATAGTACCAGTCTTTGTTTGCCAACTGGGTTTCTTTGTTAAAATTGTGTTACAGTTTCTTAACTTCGGCAAATCGAAAAGCAAGTCTACTTAATGAATTTGGTGTTATGCCATAAAAAAACTTGCTGCAATCAAGTATGTATTTTTCTAGTTGCCCTTCTTGTTCTTTATTGAATACAGTTTGCCGACATTTCCGGTGTCTTCAATTCTTTTTGTTTTAGTTGCTTAAATAATGTTGTTTTTGGTATTGAATATTTGGTAGCAGCTTGGCCCAATGTGAGCTTTTTACTTTTAACATCTTCGACTGCCTGGTGAAGATCTTCAATTTGGTATTTTGTTTCAGTTTTTCGAACGTAATTTCGAGGCATCTGAAACAATCAATTACCCACCTGATGGCGTTCCCAATTGCCCGAAGAAGTTCAGTTACATAAAAGTGGCCGCTACTCTAAACGGCACTTTTGGTTAACCTCAATTTACGTGTGATTTCAAAACATATAATACATGCATGATAGTAATAAAGTATGCTGTCTTTCAACTGTGATACATCTAATATAACAGAGGAGCTAAAAAATAACAAAAATGCAAAACAAATGGTTCGACTCTGCGTGATTGTATGCGGCGCCCTTTCACACTCACTCTCGCGTACGTAATAAGTGGCGCTATCTGCCTTTGAGTAGGTTTGGAACGGTATAGTGCGGAAAGAGTTATCTAGCTGTTTCCAATTACCCGCCGTTCTCAATTACCCCACCTTCCCCTATATACAACATGAAACTGTAAATAGTCTATATTATACCAAAGAACCACTTTGCTCAAAAAAAAATGTTTTTTAGTTGCAAAAAAATGTCACAGATTTAAAAAACAGAGACAACTTCCGGTATAACCGGAAGTGGCCTACAATTGTAAATATTATAGCTAAAAATCGAAACTCCCAAACCCAAATTTTCAAATTACTAACATGTTTAGTGTTTCTAAAACCTTTGAATAACCCTGTATATTTCTCAAGAAGGTTGAAAATACAAATTAGAATACTGAACTGATTCGGCTGATACTTAGAGGCAATTAATTACGATTAATTAAAATAACTAACTGATTCTGGTTTCAAAAGATATTTCAATTTTATAGTTTATCTAAATACTGTGTACATTTTAATACAGCACTAATTTTTTTTATAACTTACCGTTAACTGCATTATTTGCAAGCAACATATAGCCTAAGAATAAAAGTACAAAAAAACTTCTCATTTTGTTAACCGATTGACGGCAAATATTGAACAATAAATACACCTTTCAACTTTTACAAGAAATTATCTGAACAGAAATTTATATATATATATATATATATATATATATATAGATTTAGATGTATTTATATCTGTCTGTCATCAATCAAGATAAAATCTCTAGTATCAACTTTCATGTTCATGGAAATTGTGTCATAGTTGTCAACTTATCTTTAATAGTAGGAAACCCATTAAAATACAATTCTGAGATGTTGAAGTTGCAAAATTGAATAGATATATATTATCAAACTTTACATGATATCCCAGTATTTCATTATGTAGTCTCCATTATACAGGATGTTTTGTAGAAGGTTTGCCAAACTTATAGGGCTGATAGGTGGGCTCATGTGCTATATTATGTAGCCCATATAACATCTAGATATCTTAGGGTTCTTGTTTATTTTAATTTTTTTTTTGATTCTTAGATTTTTATACAAAAGAGAAATAGTCATTGCTTACTATGTGGAATACATTAAAATTACTGAAAAATATATTGAATCTTAAAATATGTGATTTTATAATATGCCCCTATGTTTTATAGTTCTTTTATAATACTAATACTAACTTTTGAGTTGGTTACTGACAATTTCTGCTTACGAGTTGAAATCGATTATAATTCGTTTTAAGTACTCAATTTAAGGCGTTCATTAAATTTGTTCAGTCTCATACCCCAAAAAATATATTAACTAATGTTTAAAAATATTATATTTAATATTAACATGTTATATAACATAATGTTAATATTTTTATAGAGAATTGATATTTTTTATGTAGAAAATTATAACTATATCTTTAAATTATATTTAAAGGCCGTATCTTTTTACTGTTTTCTGTCCAAGTATTTTTACATTACTTGAGCCCATTCCTGCAAACAAGGTGGCTCACTTTTAAATAAAATAAGCATCTAATTCTCATTTGAGAATGGGTATTATTTCAAATATAAAGAAATACAAAGCATCTACTGTTTTGTTTTAGTAAATTAGATACCTAATCATCTGTTCTAGAATAAAATGTATTGTTATTCACGATATTTTAGAGTAAGATCCCAGAGCGATCAGACATAAGTTATTTTCACATAGATGAAACCTTATGTTCTCAGTAGAGTCTTATGTGCTTAGAATTCCTGCGTGCATATAGAGCTTGCCGCGTGACACTTGGGCAGGTATCAAGTGAGAAAGGTAACTAAAATTAATCGTTATTTAACTTAAATTTGTATGACTTATTTTTATATATATTTTGTAGAAAAGTATTGTAAAGTTGTATCATAAGCGTCAGACACTTTTAATGGGCCAGAACTTTTGTCAGACGCTTTAAAGCTCTGTAAAAGATAAATGAACTTTACTTATTTTTACATATCTGATTTTTAAATATGTTGTTAAGACAATTATTGCTAAGTTATATTTAATCAGTCAGACAAATTTGAGTGACCAAATACCCCCTAAACATGAAAATTATGCAGCCGTGAGTATGAGCGCGACAGCAAATGCGTTTCAAAGCGAGTGAGAGGTTCTTTCTAAGTCGGTTCCCTTTCTTAAACTCAAAATTCGTGTGAGTCTTCTGTGTATTGTGTATGCGCCTTTTGCGTGCAATCTAATGGTATACAGCAGAAAGCAGTCACCAGGATTCCATGCAGTAACTGGATGTGACTTTAATCCCGCCTTTTGTAAAAAGAGGTAAACAAAGACCTTTTAATATATCGATGAAGAAATATGAATATCAGCGAGCTTTCATGCAGTTTGGAGATGCAGATTCATTTACCGACGAGAACATACAAAAAGATATTTTTAAGATGATCCAAAAATTTATCTGTGAAATTTATAGTGTTCTTGATATACTCGACATTAACGCAGCCCGGCTTCAGCTGTTTTTAAATAATTACAGCGTGTCAAATATTAACGAAGAATTTAACCACAAAAATTTAAAAATTTTTGATGCCAGCAATTTACCACCTTGTGATCTGAGTTATTTCAACATTTCTCCGTGCAAATTATATTTGTAGCATCTTGTTGAGGATTCATTAACATTTATTAGTAGATTAGTATATTTAGTTTGGAACAAAAGTTTTGGAGTAGCAGTGTAATTCCGAATCTTTTCTTTTGTATTTTTTTTTTGTTTTTGTTGGGGATTTTTACACGCACACTCATTGCCAGAGTAGCTTGATCCACCGTCTTGGATGGATATAGACACTCTCGCTCGTAAAAGAACTAATCTCTCTAGTTCTTCATTACTGTAGTTTTAAGTGAAATACGACCGGTCGTGAAATAGACACAGTAAAATCCATTAAAGGGCAGTACGGGGTCAGCTTCTCAATATACAGTCCACTTCGCCTACAGAACGGTCATCAGGGCAGACAAAGACACATGTAAGTACTCTGGCATGATCGTTCTTTAAATTGTTACCAACATATCAAGTTAAACCCCCATTCCATTTTACATATGGAATAACGCTAAATAATGCTAATGAAAAACAACCATTCATTTTCACTCCTGAAGACAATGGGTGGCGGTTAGAAGAAAACCGTATCATTTTCATTGGTTTGATGGTGACCAATTACCAAAAGACGTTGGTGAATCCCTTAAAAAATCAAGTACTATAATTTTAGTTCAAGATTAAAATTTATTATACTTGTATTGTTATGTATTTTAATTCTGTGGATTGTTTTTTGCAGAAGAAACTGTGAGCAACAACATAACTGATGACGATGAAGATGATGACTTTAACGGACAGTATGATGATTAAAAGATGAAAAAAATGCTTCTTTCAATTAATCATGATTAAATATTTAAAAAAAAAAGATATTGTCTTAAAATTATTTCAACGGGTATCTTTTCACAATTAAATAAAAATTCTTATGAAAAAATAGCTCCAAACAGATTAATTATCCCAAATATATTTAATGAATTAATTCACTTTAATTCTTACTAATAATACCTTCATATTGAAATTAATCTTATTGGAATGGAGATACAAAAATCTTAAATCGAAAGCTGTACCCTAAGTATTTTTTAATTAATTACTCTGAGACGCATGCGCATAGTGTTGTCGCGCTCATACTCACGGCTGCATAATTTTAATGTTTAGGGGGTATTTGGTCACTCAGATTTGTCTGACTGATTAAATATAACTTGGTAATAATTGTCTTTACAACATATTTAAAAATTAGATATGTAAAAATAAGTAAAGTTCATTTATTTTTTATAGAGCTTTAAAGCGTCTAACTAAAGTTCTGGCCCATAAAAAGTGTCTGGCGCTTTTGGTACAACTTTACAATACTACTTTTATGTTTTTTTGGACAATAACACTACAATAGAAATAAAACGACGTATATTGCAGGAATACCAAACGTTTCAAAGTCTATTCTGACTTCGTTGTCAATGGCTTTATATTTATTGATGTACATTGCATCCCATTTTGGTTGAGATTGCCAGGTTACTCGGTTGTTATTGAAGATAGAGTCTTGCGGTTTTCAAATACCTGTTCTACTTTTTTGTGAAACTCAGGATGGCCATATCAGATTTTGCATAAGTGTTTCTATTTATAAGATACAGGGCGATTTTGATAATTTATACTTTTTGGACCCCTTCTATATCTACGAAGTTATTAGAAATACTCTTGCGCTAAGAACTACTCTAATAGAAAATTTTGCATAGAAATCCAGTGGAGTACTCAATTTTTTTCCGAGTATGGTTTTGATGATAATACACAACATTATATATTTTTAAATGGAAGACCCTGTATTTTATTATTTCATTGAATTCGTTATTTTTTCCCTTTAAAATAATGTGTAATACAATACACACGGTATTATTAGAAATGCTAAAAAACACTAAAAAGCTGAGTTTTTTGCTAGTAGGCCATGTATTTTCCATTTAAAAGGAGAATCAAAGAAATAATTCCATTTGAGATTTTTTATGGGAGTTTATCAGCAAAGAAAAATAATGTTAACAATAATTCAATAACATGAAACACGAAATTTAGGTACCTAAAAGCAACTAATAAATAGTTATACATCGTTCATTATGTATGACAAACAGAACAAGTATTACAAATCAAATATCTATCTTAAAATTAATTTTGGACATTATTTATAACCTTATTGATTTAACTGTTCAAATTGTTGTCCATTTTCCTTAACGCATAATTGGCAAACCTTTCCATCTCGCATGAATCCATTTAAAATTATAGAATTCCGCCTTTCGGAACAATATTTTATCTAGTGAGCGCTGGAGAGAAAAACGCAAATCTGATCAAGCTGTAATTGTTAGTAACTATTGTGTTTTATCGTGTTTGAGTTTACAAGATCATTATATAAATAATTATTCGTGAGTTTGCTGGTTGATAATTGATAATGGCTGGAAGAGAATTCGTTTTTCAAAATAACGAAAAATACGATATGATATAATGTTTAAATCAATGTTATGAGAATGTTGAAGAAGCTTTAGAACTATATTTCCACAGTTATAAAGTACGAGTATTTTACCATAAGATATTTCATGAAATCGCGTTTTTAAAACTTTCAGATATTCAGAGAGGCATCAACCTAATCGAACAACTATATTTAGACTAAAGAATAATTGACTAAGTTTTGGTGCATATTCTAAACCTCGATCAAAGGTGTATAAGAAAGAAAATCCAGAAATGAATGAAATAAATGTGTTAGCTAGCGTTCATGCCTATCCCCAGACTTCTTGTGCGAAATTAGAAAATTACACTGGAGTTTCTCAATGACGGGTCCAAAGAATTTAAAAAAAATATAAATTTAAACCTTCCAAAGTCAATATTGCCCAGCACTTATATCCTGGTGATGCAGCAAGACGGTTAAATTTTTGCAATTGGTTTTTAGACCAAACCCGAAGGGACAATGATTTTGTAAGGAAAGTTATTTGGTCCGACGAATCTCATATAAGCAGTGCCGGTATATTTAACAGGCAGAATACAAGATACTGGTATGATGAGAACCCGCACTTAATTTTTGAGCGACAACAGCAGGGTCGATTTGGTTTTAATGTAGCCTGTTTCATACTGGGGACAAAAATAAAGTACCGCTTTTTTGAAGGAACCCTTTCCGCCAATAGGTACTTGACAATCCTAGAAGACTCATTAATCGAAATATTGGAAGATGTTCCCCTCGCCTTTCGCAATTCTATACACTTTCAACAAGATGGCGCCCCTGCCCACAATTCTAGATTAATTGGGCGCCTTTTAGAAAATAATTTTCAAGGATGTTGGATAGGAACATATGGACCAATTAGGTGGCCTCCAAGATCACCCGATTTATCTATATTGGACTTTTTTTGTGGGGTTATTTGAAAAATAAAATATATACCAACAGACACAACAGTCGCAAAGAACGTGCCGCAACGGAGGGATTTACAAAGGCGACCTGTTATAATTTTAAATGCACTCAGGCGTATTGAAAAGGTTTGCCAATTATGTGTTATGGAAAATGTACAACAATTTGCACAGTTAAATCAATAAGGTAATAAATAATGTCCAAAATTAATTTTAAGATAGATATTTGATTTGTAATACTTGTTCTGTTTGTTATACATAATGAACGATGTATAACTATTTATTAGTTGCTTTTAGGTACCTAAATTTCGTGTTTCATGTTATTGAATTATTGTTAACATTATTTTTCTTTGCTGATAAACTCCTATAAAAAATCTCAAATGGAAACTCAGCTTTTTAGTGTTTTTTAACATTTCTAATAATACCATGTGTATTGTATTATACATTATTTTAAAGGGAAAAAAATAACGAATTCAATGAAATAATAAAATACAGGGTGTTCCATTTAAAAATATATAATGTTGTGTAGTATCTTCAAAACCATACTCGCAAAAAAAATTGGGTACTCCACTGGATTCTATGCAAAATTTTCTATTAGACGTAGTTCTTGCCGCAAGAGTATTTGTAATAACTTCGTAGATATAGAAGGGGTCCAAAAAGTATAAATTATCAAAATCGCCCTGTATCTTATATATATATATATATATATATATATATATATATATATATATATATATATATATATATGTATATGCAAAATCTGATATGGTCATCCTAAGTTTCACAAAAAAGTAGAACAGGTATGTGAAAACCGCAAGACTCTATCTTCAATAACAACCGAGTAACCTGGCAATCTCAACCAAAATGGGATGCACTGTACATTGCAAAATGAAAATTTGATATATGATATAAATCAAATTTTCATTTTCAAAATCATGAATATGCCACAAACAACGTTTAGAAGACAATTTACAATTCTACAAAATATATATAAAAATCAGCCATATAAATTTCAGTTTAATAATGATTGTTTTTAGTTACCTTTCACACCTGATACCTGCCCAGGTGTCACGCGGCAAGCTTTATATACACTCAGGTATTCTAAGCACATAAGACTCTACTGAGAACATAAGATTTCATCTATGTGAAAATAAGTTATGTCTGATCGCTCTGGGATCTTGGACTATTTTTCCTTCGAAATCTTGCACAACTGGACTTGATGGTCTAAACATTGAGTAATTATATAAGGACGAAGCGTTCGATGCTGTTAGATGGGTTCACAGTGACAGGATAACGTTCTTTCAGACCATCACACGAAGACTATCTTTGATAGTTCAGCATAAGGCGTTGTTATTGTTTAGTGGTAAAATATTCATTGTAGTAGATATTGATTTTCCGGACAAGTTGCAGTACCTTGAATATTCTGTTTTTGATGTGAATTTAATTATTTTATTAATATATTATTATTACAATCTTCTTAAGGTGTTGTGCCAAAAATTGTCAGTCAGCGGGCAATAGAGAATGTATTAAAGTGTAAAGTTCTCATAAGGTTGTTGGTCATCTCTTTTCTGTAATATGTAGGTTGCAAAGAACCATCTTCCAATTATTATAACCGCCAGCCAAAAATTTGGGGGGTCACGCATTTGTCAAAATAATTCCGAACGACTATATTTGATTCAATTTTTATTTTCTTTTTATTTCAAGCGAATTGTCAATATGAAGTGAATTTTGGTAATTACACCTATTTCTCCGAGTTCTCTTCAATTTAATTTCTTATAAAAATATACTTTTGACAAATGTGATCAGATATGATGGAATTTCGACCACTGGGCGACTACTAGTAATAGTGAATAAGCAAATATAGCATTCGATTAATATACAATACCTGCACAAAAATTACTTTTCGTTTTAATCAACATTCCAACTCTCTGTTTTTGATATTTTAAATTGGAAACTTGACATACGTCAGAAGTCAAGACACCACAAAAAAGGGCAACGTTACTTGGCATTAATTTTGACTAAATTCATAATAAAAAGTAAACATTTTACATTAAAACTTCTGAATTATGATTGACCTTAATATGGGAAATTATTTTCAATTCGTATGGTAATTACCCATTATCAAATTTCAAAATATACTGTCTATAAACGAAATCACTTTACCGGAACAGTTTAAAGAAATGCCACCAGAGTGATAATTGATTGTAGAGTTTACAATTGTGGTTCCATTAACTTTAGATAATAAAGTTTTTGGTAGGAATTACACCTGATGGGGTCGTTTGCTTGAAGTCTAAGGTAAAGGTGGTTGAAAAAGTTTCTTAGAGGATGACTCTGAATTCCCCTTTAATAAAATCAGCAGCAGCCACATTAATGAAACAAATATGAAACAAACAAAAATGAACTTCACATATAACTTATAATTTAACATTTATTTCAGTCAGTTCCATATGTTGAGTAATTAATTAATGTTAACTCATCTTAATGTAATATATGTTTCACTCAATCTTGTTGCAAAGATTAAATAATCTTTCTTCTAATATAACATATATTACTTTATTACTAATATTGGTTAACAAGGGCGTACCCAGCATTTGATCTAGAAAGGGACAAATTTGAAAAAAAATGTCCTAGAAAAAGGGACAATTCAGAAAATGGTCCAGGGGGGGGCAAGATATCTAGATGTATAATTTCGAATGGTTTTACTGCTGTAGGAGTGATATTCATTTTCATGTTTACAGTGTGTCTTTCGTATTTGGACTGCTGACCAATCTCACAGTCATTTATGTAAGTTTGAATAGAATTTTTGAGATTTGGCTAATAGTATTTTTCTTTTATTCTTTTCAAAGTTTCATCGATACCAAGATGGTTTGATTTACCTTAGTGATAACATTCAATAGTATTTTAATGTCATGTTTGTTCGTGACGTCAAGATGTTTTTTGTTACACTTTTTCAATTTTAATTTAGACATTCGGAAGTTTCTTTGAAGAACTAATGAAAAAGGTTCATGATCGTTAGGATTTTCGAAAAAGAGAATTTTATACAATTAATTATATCCTTTTCAAAATTATTTCTGGAAATCTGAATATTAATTCGTTCGAAAAGTATAATTATTTTTGACTGGGCTGGAGAGTGTAAGACAGAATTAATAATTATTTGATTTTGTCCATAATTCACAGCATAATCAACAGTAGGAATACCAACTATAGGGGTTTACATTTGTGTTAAAGTGAGTAGTAGGTTTTTCGAAGTGTCTTCATTTTCGAGATTAAGATTTCCAGAATTTTGTCGAATATGTTCAGAGTTGTTACCAGTTTGTGTAAGCATAAAAATGTTACTGCCTTCAGGTGATTTTTTATCAGTAAATCTGACAAATGTTTGATGTTTTCTTTTTTTTTCGGTTTCCAATTCTCTTGGTGGGTTTCAAGATTCCTTGTGTGAGTGTATTTCTTGCGTTAACCTTTATTTTGGTTAGCGAATTTGAATTAGCCTGAAGTTCAAATTCGTTTATAAAATTTTTGTTATCAAACTTTTGGGTGTTACTCGATTTTAGAGTAATTATCTTTTGTTTAGGTATTAGAATTAGAATTTAGTTTATGAATATTTTTCTGAGTAAAAATTTTGGTGTTAATAAAATGTTTAGAATTTGAGTTATCAGACATCAGACTTTGTCGAAGTCAAGTATAGCCTGAAGTCGTATTAAATCTTCAAAGCCTATAAGACCATCAAATACCTTATCAAACTTAAAGAGATAAAATTTTAAGGACTTAGGTTTTGGTAATTGAAGAATCTTTGATGCAGGAAAAATAGATCAGTAATTGTAAGAATTGGGAAATGCAATCAGGAAGAGATCTTGATGATCCAGAATCAATTAGAAATTTTAAATCATGTTAAGGAAAAATAATATATGGTAACTGATTCGAAATAATTTGATTGAGAGAAATTTCTTGTGAAGTTTCTTGGGACTTTTCATCGTCAGTTTCTGTATTATTAATTTCTTCAAAACTAAATTATTTCGGCTGTTGTGATACTTTGTTACATTACCTTGTGGAGATCTTTGGGCATTTTGATTTTGGTAGAAAGTTGTTGGAGAAGATCTTTTCTAATTTGATGAGTTCTGTACAGAAATTTGTGGGCGGTAGTTTTGACTGAAATTATAGTTTCTTGGTAAAGACGGGTTATTCAAAAAATTATTTTGATTATGAAAAGTTGCTTGAATCATCTGTAAAGGTTTTGGTAAATTTTTAGACATAATTGTTTGAAAATAGTGGGCATTATCTTCTGCGATCACAAATTGTAAGGCTTGACTCAAACATACAACGTATTGTTGTTCCAAGAGGTTCACGCAATTCTGACAAAAATATTTTCAAAGCTAAATTTTGATAGAGATCACGTTTTAACTGCTTTGGTTGATCTGTAACTTCGTGACAATTTACATAGCTACACAACAAATTTAAAATATTAAGACATCTATCATACAATTTTAGAGGTTTTTCATTGGGAAGTTGTTTCATTATGACAAGGTCTCTATTTAAGCAAGTATCATCACTTTGATCGTCAAAATTAAATTAATCAGTAGTCCTAGCATTACCTCTCAGTTTTGAAATTGATGAATTCAACAAATAAAGATGAAAGCTTTCTGGATTTGCACGATCATAAAGAGTTGTTATTTAAATATCTTCCAAGTTTATTTGGGTTTCCATCAAATTTGGCTAAGCAATTTAAGTAGTTTCTAAATGATTGAGGAGGCGAATAGCTATTTTGGATGTTCATGTGGGTTTTCAGTCCTCACAATGGTTTCTGAAAAAACACAGATAAGTAAAGTAATTGAAAATCAAAGTGTAGTACCTAAGAGCAGTTTGTGCAAACTGTCCGGAACACTAGTTGCATTCTTATTGAAAAACTCTCTCGCAGGATTAACTGTGAGACAGTAGGTCTACGGATTTGTCAACTATTTTTCCTGTATAATTACTCTAGGGAAGTTAGTATTTTCAATTGCAAAAAAATTCCACAGATATTTGATTGACTTTTCTTGAAGAATGTATATAGCAAAACACATAAAAACTGTTGTTAACAAATTTTTATTCCTTAATTAAATATACGGAGTGTTTAAAGTTGCAAAAATCGCAATTTTAGCAGTTTTTGTACCTTTTGAGCAACTGAATGAAGAGTTCTAGGGTCGAAACTAAGTTTGCTTTATACGTAATTTCAATAGCAACTAAATGATAAGTTCATATAGCCGATTGGATAATTAGTTGTTGAGTTATTTGAAAAAAAACTGTAAAACATAAGCATAGTTATTGTATAAGATGCGTTGAAATTTTGAAACTCGGCAAAATCTTTCATTTCTACGAGGGAAATAACTGGTAAGAATCTCAAATTTACAACTCAGACGGTTTTCTTGCAAATCTTTTTTTCCAGGGCTTTTGAATTTAGGTGAAGTTTACAATGCTCCCATTTTGAGCTAAATTAATATTTTCACCATCTGAAAGAAACATATTATTAGTTCTTTGAGTACCATCCCTCATAAATTAAATTACTACTGCATTCGAACTGACATTAATTTGAAATCGTTTTTATCCTTTCCCTAATACAAATGCTATGCCAACTGTCAAACTGTTTGCTGATAGCCCAGGGACGAGAAACGGTGGCATATCATAATTTGTTCATTGGAATGTTACATTTCTATTTGTTGATATAACTTTTTTTCTAATCATTTTACAAAAAAATTACATTATACCATTTTTATAGATAGTGTTTTAAGGAATAATTTTTTAATAAATAAATTTTTAATTATAAACTTTTTAAATTTATTCATTAGTTAACTAACTTCATAGTTCATAACTATACATTAATATTAATGATTTGCTATAACTATATTGTTGAGTTGGATTTTCTATTTCTGATTCATTATTTTCTTTCTAAAGTTTTTTCCTTTTAAAATTGTCGAATAAATTAATTGTGATACTGCGATGGACTTTGATTCAAAACTCAGAGATTTAAAGTCAGCAAATCAATCACGAGGTTAAATCATATATCAACGGAATTTTTTTCATACATTTATTCAATAACATTATACAGAAATGATTGATTTAGCATTTTTCAATATACCCTCCTGCGTGATCTACACACTTTTTCTATCGAGAGTTGGGAGTTTCAGTATTCTCTGTTCATATATTGTTTGAGAGCGAGTTGCAAGCCAACTGCGCATGTGCTCCTTAACTTCTTCTTATATTCCAAATCATTTTCCTCCTGGAGATTCTTTCAGAGGCAAGTCAAGGCTATACGGAGGGTGGGTGGCTTCTCGGCCAATTTCTTACAGTATTTCTTGTTTTTTGTTTCAAATACGCCTCTTTTGCCAACCGTAACAACTGGCAGTAGTAATCCAGTATATTTCCTTATAGTCAAACAAAAGTCGTGGCAAGGACTTTTCCAGATTAGAGGCGAGTTTTGAATTTTATTCTTTTTTCGCCATATTAGACGATGTGCTTCAAAAAGGACTTCCCTTCTCTAAATCTATTTTGAAGTCTTTCAACGATCTTTAGTTTACAGTCAAAAACCTCGGAACCCATCGAGCACAAATTTTGCTGAAACCAAGTTGATCAATGATAATTGATTGTACACTTCCACAGCTGACACCCAATTCTGAGGAAATTCCTCCACGGTTAATCGGCGCTCACGTTCAATAAGCTGTCGAATACTATTGGCATTGTCACCTGTAAGGCTTGTCCTTGTGCGTCGATCATGGTTATCATTCTTGTACACCCTTAAATTTTCTCACCCACATATACACACGATTCTGAGACAGTGTACTATACCCAAACTGTGCCTTCAAATGAGTTAGAATTTCTGAGGCTTTAATGCTTTTACTGGTTTTGAACTTTGTGATAATCTGTTGCATTAGAGACGAATATAACTCTTGCTTAGTCATGGCTGTATTTTGTACTGACTACACATTATACAATAGGTATTAAGGACAAAGCCAAGTATATGTGCGTACCCGGCTGATTCCCCAGTGTCCATAAACCAAACATCTACCCCAAACATCATAATCTAGTTCGAAACTGCATTCTAAGCAGAATAGCAAAATTACCGTTTATATTTAATTTACCCTCGTATGTAATGTAATTTTCTTGGAAAAAGAATTTTAAACGTCATGTCAATTCGATGGCATGCTATTTTTATTCTACCGTGAGGGGAAATTAGGATCCCCCCTACTAATTTGTATGCGTTGGCGAGTACCAAAATGCAGATATTCAAATTAAATTTACAGACAATAGAACAAACCCGAAATAATATTAATATATGATGAGTTGTACCGAAAGATTTGATAATTAACATGTTCCATTCAGATTTATCAAAAAATAATTTGATGCAGAATGGGAGCCTTGAAAACATCACCAAAAATAAAGAGCTCTCGATAAAAAAAAACGTTTGTGAGAAAACCTTCAAAGCCATGAAATTAATTAATTTTTGAACAGTTATGTTAGCTAGATAAATGAAACTTTTTGCTAAGTTTTATCGTTCTAAACTTTTTTAGATAAGTGTTGCGAGTGATTGAAAATTGCGCCTTTTTCACATTTTTCGCGAATAACTCATTTATTAATTAACCAATCCTATCGATCAACATCTGATTTAATAGGTTCTAAAAATGCGCATACAACATATACTTACAACTTACTTACTTACCTTTGATTCTTTAAAATTTTACTCTGTTGCTGAGAAGTCACAAAAACTGCCAAAATTAGGGTTTTTGCTATTTTAAACAACTAATATAATGAACTAAGAAGTAAAATTTTGTTAACAAAACTTTTTTTGTGTTTGGCAGCGTACCTTCAAGAAAAACCATTCAAACACCTGTGGAATTTTTTTGCAAAAATGGTATTAAAGTAATCCTAAGTTCCCTACACTAAATATGTTAGGATCTATTTTGTGTTATACTTATTTGTCACATCAGAAATATTGTCGAACACTGTAGTTATTATATTTTTCTCTTTTTGGTGTGTTCTTCTTTAAGTAATATTTTTGTATTTTTCCATTCCATTTTGTGTATACCATTATCCGTGAGTACTTGGTTTGCCAATCTTGATCTGTCTATATGTCTTCTTGAGACATTGGATTGGTGCTCTTTTGTTCAAATTTGAAGGCGTCTTGATGTTTCACCGGTATATGTTTTTCCGTAAGCACAAGGTACACTGTACACACAATTTTTGGAATTTTGAGTAGCGTTTTCCGATTTTATTTTTGTTAAATTTGATTTTAATGTTTTAAAAATTTGTTTTTACTTGCTATTTATCTCCAAACAGTTTGGTTTACTTCTTGATCATGACAACTTACGAGTCGTTGAAACGGAGTTGAGTGTTTAAAATAAAGGTTTGGTGTTAGGGTGGAAAACTGTGTTTTTACCTTTGTGACACACCAAAGGTTCCACAGCATTTCCATAAGTAGCTTTTAGTATGTGTTGATTTTCTATAAATGCTTGTGGTAAAATGGAAGTTTATTTTCATTCTCTATTTTAATATTAAATTTAATCTTGGATTCTTTGCTATTGATCGTGTCTAAAAAGCAGTATAAGTGGTCGATGCTATATTCCAATATTGCAAAAATATCATCAACGTAGCGCCACCATACTTTAGGTTATTTTGTAGAATTCAAGATAATGTTTCCTCAAAGTATTTCATAAATATATTGCTTTACTATGGGTGACAAAGAATAACCCATAGCCATTCCAAAATCTTGTCCGTAGAAACCTTCTTCATATTGAATATATGTTTTTAAACAAAGTTTCATAAGCTGATATCGTCAGTTTATTTACCAATGTACCAGTTGATAAATCCGTACAAATTATCAAAGATAAATTAGAACTTGATTACTCACTGCAAACAAGAACAAAATTATTCGTTAATACAATAATAAAGCTTTTGTTCAATTAAAGTCATATAACGAACAGTTAATTTATTAAATATACAGTACAAATACTATTTTTATTATTTATTTTAAAAGCAGGAAATTGATAATTATCAATTTCAACAATTATAATTGTTAGTAACATTCCTGTTAACGATGACGATAAAGTTACTCCATGATTCCCATGACCAATACAATAAGATTGCACATCACACAGTATTTCAAATGATATGATGATAATGTCTGCCAAAAAGTGGAAGGAACGCAACCCCTATATATTTCTTCTGAAAAAAATAAGATTTATTCAGGTAAATTTGGAGTAAAACCAATTATGTTTGACCATATCAATTAGTACGTTAAAAAAATATCCTCGGATAGCATTGATGAGGAAACGACAGCCTTCCAGGTGAGCCGTTTGAATATTTTGTTGGATATACGGTCATGTTCAGGTCCTTTCGTTGCTTGAGTCGTCTGATCTGGTTCCGTACCTCTTCCGGGGTCGTGGCCCTGATCGGTGGGATGGCCTCTTGGTTCCTTATCCTTCTGGCTTGCCTCTCGACTCGGAGTTCCTGGTCGTTGTACTAAATCTAAATCACAATTTTCTCTAATTTATACCTACCAGTAAACTATTAGCAACTTACAGTAATTAGTACAAAGGGTAAATCTGAACCTGAATTCTAAATAACAGATTTCAGAGATAATGCAGATTTTATATAATGAAATTATGTAAATTAGGATAATCCTTAATTACCTACCTACTTTTACCCTCTACATTTTTAATGGCTATTTTATGGTTTCTTAGGAAGCAAACTATACAATAAGCTGTATGGAATAGGACCCTTGTCTGAACTCATTAGTTTATTATTTTTATAAATCATTATGCTTTGGCCAAAGTCCAGTTTTTAAATCTGTTATTTAGAATTCATGTACTTGGGATTTACCCGTTGTACTAATTGGTGTAAGTTGTTAATAGTTTACCGGTAGGTGTAAATTATAGAAAATTGTGATTTATATTTAGTTTGGTTTACTCATTGATGATGACAACTTACACTTGTTGAAACGGCGTTGAGCGTTTAAAATAAATGTTAGGATGCAAAACTGTGTTTTTTCATAAGCTTACTTAAAAATATTCATAAAAATCTTATCCCGAAAGTAATAACTTAATTTCAAGTACTTTTAACCATCGGCAACCTTTATTTGTAGTCACTTTTAAACACACAGTTCATTCGTACTGAGGAAAATGCTTCAATGTGAAATATGATTCATTAAAAAAAAATAATTCAAAAATGCTTTAAAAGGACGAATTTTAAAACATTTTATTTGAAGTACTGCAGCTATTTTCGGACAGGCAACTTATCAATCATCTGCTAAAATTGTATTTCAATTAATTAACAGATATACATAATAAAGTTGAGGTGAGATCAGATATTAATCCATTCCAATAACATAATATAAAAATATTTAAAACAGTTTTAGTAATTGTAGTTTTCCACGAAAAAACATTTCTGATAAATTGTGTAATCTCGTCTACTTCCAAAAATGATTGATTGATGACGACATTCATCTTAAAATTTGATAACATGCTAGATATGTTGTGGGTGCACCTAGGTAACATTTTTTTGATACTCTCAGTTCGGCAATTCATTCTTGTATTTGCAAGAAAATAAACAATGTGGAACAGCCAATACAATGAATTGACTATTTCAGATATTGTGTTAGTTATAAACCCCAATTTTTTTAATGAGAAGTAGAGGCTTGGGATATATCGTATTTTCATTCTATATTCTAAATTGTTATTATTTTCAAATTATTGGAAAAAATTACACAGTAATATAAATGTGATTTACAAACTTGTTACAACACACTCAGAGTACTAATAAATAATAGGTACCGTTTAGTTATTGAGAATATATGTGTATGTGTATTAGTTATTGAGAATGTATGTGCTCTATCTTCCTGAAAGCATATCACATTTGCTATAACTCGAAGGTTGGCTTGATCAGGATCATAGCAGTTATTATCTCCAAAATCCTACACGTGAAACTGAGGAATTTCTTAAAATAAAAAAATAACATTCAAATTAATTTTGGGAAGGTCACAATAAATACTTCCTATCTACCAATTTTAAATATTAGCGATGTCTATTTTAAAAGTAATCAGACATAATTTTCAAGTGTAAAACAAAATTTGGAATAAATAATCTCTTGCTATTCCTTAGAACAATTGCTACTTTCATTTTGAACAAGTTATTTTAAAAATATGATAAATGTGTATTTCTATTCTCCATTTGAATTGATTCATCATATAATGAAATAATGAACTTAAGAAAATATTCATTTAATTGTATGACTTACCTTCAAAATTAATATTAGAATGTTTATTTTTTGGAAAAGTTTGAGTGAAATCCTATGATATTTGTTTTAAAATTTCAGGTTTAGTAGTTTCTGACACAAAGAGAAAGGAGTCCTCAATATTTGTATATCTTCGTTAACACCTTTTAAACAATTTAGTTCAAAAATATAAAAAATATAAATTTGTATTCCTCATAATGTCTCCATTTGATATATTACTTGATGCGCTTCCGAAAATTTTATTTATTTATATCAAGATTATCTCTTTATTTTTCTGGACAGGTTTGATTGATGACCTATATTCATAATTTATTTGAAAATTTTAGGCTTATACCTTTGGAGATAATGGAGAAATGGTTGAGTTTTTTCTTATTTTCATTTTAAACAAGTTATTTTATGAATATTGAAAAAATATTTTTGGATTCCTTATAAGAAGCCCTTTTGTTTGATATATTATGTGATAATCTTAAAAAAACGTTTTATTTATTTTTCACTCAATTCTATAATTTGCTCCGCTCTCCCCCAAAAAAGTAAATATTTTTTTGGAAATTTTTGGAAAATTTTAAACTCAATAGTTTCAACATTTTCCGTCCACATTAGTTTCAGAGAAATTTCCTTGATGTAATTTGAGTAGTGATATTTTTCTATCACATGGACAAACAGCATGCGCTCTCTAATTCATCCAACAATTGGACTGCGGGCATCTGTTTTGATGCGTCCTACTTTATCCTACAAGAGAGTACGCTCAAAACATTTCTGTCACAAATCTTCATTCCCTCCAATTTTAAATTTCTACATAAATTAATAATAAAGTAATAGACTATTACCTGACAACGCATTGATAATGCCAAGTGAGATCTTGGCGAAACGTCTGCAAGATTCAAATATGAATCAAACTAACGAACGGATGTACTCCCTGATAAATAGACATATATATATATATATATATATATATATATATATATATATATATATGTATGTATGTATTAGATGGTTTCCGGGAATTCATCCGCGTAGTTCGCATAATTCTCGTAGCCTTCTGCTTTCGCTTCTAGTTACTCGAATACGACCTGAAGAGGGCAGATGTGACTCTGCCGAAACGTCGTCATTTTACCCATCGATACATTTAGTGCCCGCGAAAACTTAAAAACAAATATATATATATATATATATATATATATATATATATATATATATAGGGCTTTCATTTCACAACTAGTCACCTAAAATAACTTTTAAAATATATTTAAAAGACAAAGACAAAAAACACGTTAATTTATAATGGAAATGCTGTGGAACCTTTGGTGTGTCACAAATGTAAAAACACAGTTTTGCACCCTAACACCAAACCTTTATTTTAAACACTTGTCATCAATGGGTGTGTTCAGCAGATACAAACTGTTGTTAACGTTTGCTTATGTTTCATGTTTTGTGCTGCACGTTTCATGTTTTGTGCAGCACAAAACATGAAACGTAAGCAAGCGTTTACAACAGTTTGTATCTGCTGAACGCACCCATTAAGGAGTAAAGCAAACTCCTTTTAAAAGAGGTATCACATGATACCTGTTTGTATTTAAACTTGTAGAAGTGATATCCACTCCCGCTTAGGGGTTGAAATTGCAGGGTGACCGATACGTGTAAATATAAATTAATGTATTTTTTGTGTTTTTCTTTAAAAGACATTTTAAAAGTTATTTTGGGTGGCTAGTTTTGAAATAAAATATGTACATTATAAAAATGCAGTGCCCGTTTCATCGAGAAACATGAAATTTAATTAAGGTTATGAATACAAAAGGGTAACTCATTAATCAAATAATACAAATAATAATTTAAAACAAAACTCAAACTATTTTAAACAAAATGTAAACTATTTTAAAAGAAAGATATTCAAAATTATGGAGAATATTCCCGTTGCTAAAGACGGTAATAATGTTAATCCACCATTATAACGATTACAAAGATCTTTATCACATGTGGCACAGTAATTCATACTTTGCAATTGTTTTGTCGAGCATGCCTTGGAATCACCACAAATCCTAGTTATGGTATCTGAAATAAAAAAGAAAATGTATTATTTGTTTAGATCTGGACTGAATCAATATTTCTGATAATAGACTCGGGCGTAGGCAAGTTTTGACTTTGGATCTGTGCTTTGGATTGAAAAAAATATATATGAAAAGTAAGTACCAAAATAGCTTTAAAATTTACTCACTAAAAAACCGTAACGATATTAATAGAAATATAGTTAATACTAGATTTTTATTCAATTGAGTACTCGTGCATGAGCTAGCCAGCCAGGGTAGAGCAGCCAACGGTACAAGCACCACATGCACCCCTTAAAAACCATGGCAAGATAGCGGGGAACAACGGTCTGACAGTTAAACTACTAAAATATGCTGGTAGAAATACATGGAAATGCCTGGCCAAAATCTGTGCACAGTATCTAAGAACCAGACACATACCAGAACAAAGGAATAGTTCATTTTAGAAGAGTATGTATATCAAGATTCACACCAGTATCACTTTTTATTTCGGATATGTTGACGTCTTTCTAAAACAATACTAACCCCAAGTTAACAGAGACAATTGAAATAGCGAAGAGACCTCACAGTCTAAACGAATGCAATGAATCGAATTGTTGGAAAATTCGATCAAACACCGTATCGGCCCCGGCCTCTCCCTATAACAACTCAACCGGAAGTGACCAATCAGCAAGCGGGAGGCGTGGCCACTGAGCGCCAAGAGCCAATCACACGCTGCCGTTCACGGTGCCAAACGATAGCCGCGACTATATAACAGCGTGCGCTCTCCCGAAAATTTTAAAAAGCATAAGCAGAAGGCTACGAGAATTATGCAAACCCACTTGAAGAGATCTGCCCTCTTCAGGCCGCAACGTCGTCATTTTACCATCGATCCCGGCAGGTCTCAGTTATCAACTACGCATCGAATGCTCCCCTTTAATGTACTCCACTCCCCTCGCCACACATCGTTCCATTCGTTTTTTCCACCGGTCAACACAATCTTGGAAGTCTTTTCTTGTAAGAGCATTTAAGAGATCCGTCGATGGTCGAAACAAAAAGAAGGCACATTTCATTGATTTTGAGTTGAAACAGACACAGGTCGACCAGGACGTTGGTCATCTTTGGTGCTTTCTCGACTTTCAAAAAACGTTTTATACCATTCGAAGACACGTGCACGATATAGAGAATTTTTACGATGGACCTCTTTCAATAATTTATAGCACTCAGTCGGAGTTTTTTCAAATTTAACACACGAGGAAAAAAACAGTTGTTTCTAATATACCTTTCGTAGTGAAATAGAAGACACTTCCAGCTACCCACAGCTGCATTCCTTTCTCTACCCCTCTAGGACGCCTTCTGCGCGCGCAATTTTGTTATTTATTAGCCACACCTCGTAGATATACAAGACAAAATAATAAAGTACAAATAATATACAGGGTGAGTTTTTTTGATGATCAATATGGGGATCTTGAAACTAGCGGAGATAGAGCAATCGTTAAATTGGGAAAGATTTGCAGTTTTACTGGCTCCATTTAATGACACTTTCCGATTTTTGTAAAACGTCATGGCTTACTAGATATTTTGAAAAAACGAAATTCTGTCGATTTAGTCAAATCCCTCTAGCTCCTTTGTTTTTGATTTTATAAAAAAACTGTAAATATCAAAATTGAAGATAATTGTATCCCGAATATGATTGTCATGTCCTCGTTTTCGAGATATGACACAAACTTATCTTTTTTTGAATGGAAACTATAGTTGGCTATGACATCAAAAAATCGGACATTTTTAGAGCTTTTCAACGATATAATACTCGATTTGTTATTAATAAAAATAATGTTATGGATGCTTTTTCTCTTATTTTCACTTTTAACGTAGGTAGCCATGAAAAAGGTTGTTTTCACTTTGACGTTTTCTCATTTGAGAGTAATTCCATTATTAGTGCTGAACTGACAGTCGATATGGACAAGTTTTCGTAATAAATTGGAATATTCTAACCAAGAAAAACTGAATATGGTGGAATGTTATATCATATGCCATAAAAATTCAGTTCGTGCAGCTGAGGAATACTTTCATAGATATTTTAATCGTTGTCAACCTGCTCTATGTACATTTAAGAGGCTTTACGATAGTTAACGCAGATGGATCTTTTACTAAACCACCAAAGGAACGTAATCAAATTAACAAAGCAGCACAAACAAATGTTTTGGCAATGGTAAATGAAAATCCATCTACATCAACTCGTGAGATTGCGGCAGGAGCTGGCACATATCAACGAACTGTAATTAAAGTACTGAGAGCGCACAATTTCCACCCGTACAAACTTTCAGTTTCTCAAACTTTGCATGCTAGTGACGAACATCGACGTATTTTGTTTTGTTCATGGTTTAGAGACTTGACAATCCACAGTTTCCATTGAAGGTGTTATGGTCAGATGAAACTAGATTTACTAACTTCGGTATGTTCAATAGACACAATGAGCATATCTGGGCTAAAGGAAACCCTTTCCATTTAGAACAAAGACGACCCCAGATAAAATTTGGTTTTAATGTTTGGTGTGGCATCATAGGGTCTACTATTCTGGGGCCTTTTATCTATGACGAATCACTTACTGGGGAGCGCTACTTGCATTTCTTGCAAATTCACTTGTCAAGACATGTTGCATAATTTGAATTTGAGAACTCGTTTAGAAATTGAGTGGTTCCAACATGATGGAGCAACTGCTCATAACTCTTTATCAGTAAGACAACACTTAGATAATATCTATCCAAACTCTTGGATAGGAAGAAGTGGCCCACTCGAATGGCCACCCCGGTCTCCCGATTTGGCAGTTATAGACTTCTATTTATGGAGTGCGCTAAAAAACAAAGTATACAAAACAAAGTATGAGACAGTTGGTGACCTAAGGGAGGCGGTATTACAAGCAATTGAAGAAATTGATAGGCAGTCTGTGTTCAATGTTTTTTGGAATAGTTATTAATAAATCAATCTATTTCATTGCTAATTACGTTAAAAGTGAAAATAATGGAGAAAATCATCCATAACTCCGTTATTTTTATGAATAACTATATCGAGTATTATATCGTTGAAGAGCTTGAGGTCATAGCCATCTATGGTTGCTATTCAAAAACAGATAAGTTTGTGCCATATCTCGAAAACGTGAGCTGTCCCGCAAACAAGGACATGACAATCATATTCGGGCTACAATTCCCTTCAATTTTGATTTTTACACTTTTTTATAAAATCAAAAACAAAGGAGCTAGAGGGATTTGAGTAAATCGACAGAATTTCGTTTTTTCAAAATATCTAAGCTTTGTTCCTACCCGATGGGAAAGCGTACATGTGACGATCGCCGTCATGCGCATTCAAGAAAACCTGTTCCAACCAAGTTGTGACGGTTCAGAAACGATGCACCACGGTGTTCCAACCAAATAATGTACCGTGTCTCGCATCGTCATTTCAATCCTTGGTGAAGAGCAAGAATCGTTTGGTGATTCTTACTAATCATGCGGAGTAGAAACTGTTAATAAATTCAGGTTAAGGAATGCATGTCGCAGAGTTCAGACAACAAGCTTGTCACAAAACCGTTCCAACTAATATTTTTTGTGACTGTACAATGTAGTACGTTGAACGATGCTAAATTCGCAGTTGCGCACAAATGCCACAAATTCGATGCAGGCGATTTCGTAACAGTTTCATGGCGGTACGGATACTGCAGGTAGGAACAAACCTCTAGTAAGCCATGACTTTTTACAAAAATCGGAAAGTGTCATTAAATGGGGCCAGTAAAACTGCAAATCTCTCCCAATTTAACCATTGCTCTATCTCCGCTAGTTTCCTAGATCCCCATACGGATTATCAAAAAAAAACTCATCCTGTATAGTGATAGCATATTTTAAATAAATTATATCATAACCCAGACATGTGGGTTCACAAAAGGGTTTGGTTGCAAAAAATTCACTATAAACTTTAATCAAACAATTGACGAAAGAAGAAAAAACAAGACATAAGGATTATGGTTCCAAATACTGGTAAATACTTATGCTACAAGAACTCCTAACGAAATAAACTGCTTGTTTTTGCTTAATAAAATTTTATTTTCAAACCCCTTGTATTATTTGGAAATCAGTTAAAACACTGTACTTACTTTTGTCTTTATAAGCTACACAAACCCAGTTCTTATCAGGACAGTCCGAAACGTATGTTGAATTATTGATATTGTAACAATTATTATTGGTTACATTCATTGGGCTGGTGCATAAATAACATTTCAAACCTGAAATTAATAAAAAATACAATAAATATGAACATGAATATTATTTAAATCGTGAACAAGTTCGTTTATGATTAGGTAACTTCAATTTAATCTTAAATTTAACAAATACTCTTTTTCAGGAGTTTCCAAATTTTTTTAGCCTACCTTTTGGGAATAAAAATACAGATCGCCAACTTTTCGGTTAAGAACAAAGACAAACTATTTTTAATAGTTACTATTAATTTTGTGTATTGCTCAAAGTATGATTATAATACAAACAAATGATTTTTTAACAACATTAAAACCGTTGTTCGAAGTTTCCTTGTACTTCCATCGTCTTGAAATGATGGATCTCACAGCGTTTTAATAGCTTTGGATCTGCTATCGTCATCAGGTGACTGATGGAAAATTCAGATTATACCTCGTATTTTGTACCCTTAACCGGTCATGCTCATTGGGTCGCTTAACTCCCTGTCTCGTCCAATCAGCCTGGCGATTGGTTGCCGGTGATGCGTAGCGGCAGTGGCTCCAGAAGATGTCTCCAAACGTTTTTAATTTGGACGCTGGGCTCGCTGATTATATTCTCATTAGAGATATGTATGCCGTCTCGATGAATTTTCTCTTATACCAGTGCTCCTCCTTGTGAACTACCCTTACCTTGTCCCAGTTGTTATGGTCCATGCATGATTAGCTAATCCAGACTTTGTTAACTCTCACCTTTGAGTAGCTTTGTGGTGCACCTTAACCCTGGTGTCAACTGGTCGCTTAGTCTCCCCAATGTAGAGATTGCCACATTCACAGGGTATGCTGTATATACAGTTCTTTGGTACTTCAAGATTATCCGGCTTCGTTTTTTTTTTTGAACATGCTCTTCAAGATGTTGTTGCTCTTGAAAACCATTTTGATTCCGTATCCATGTCCAATACGTCTAAGTTTTGCCGAAAAGTGTATGGTAGTAATACAGCAACCGTATATATCGTGGTTTCCTCTTCCTGCCTAGGTGGTTTTTACATTTGTTCAGATGTCTTGTTAATTATGGTTTCCGGATATCCATTCGTTAAAAGATCTTCTCTAAGTTTCATTTGTTCTTCTCTGAATTGTAGTCTAGGTACAATCCTGTACACTATTGTTTCGATTCCGGTCCTACTCCTTTGGCAGTTCACATTAAAGAATGGTAGGCACCCACTCTCTTCCTTCTCCATGGTAAATCTTATGGAAGGTTGGATCGGTTTAGATGCTCCAGAAATGTATGTAGTTCTCTCTCTCCATGTTGCCAAATCATGAAGGTGTCGTCGACATACCTTAACCAGAGTTTTGGTTGCTTCTCGTACCCCTTCACTGTATTATCTCCGAACCAGTCCATGTATATGTTGGTGATGGTTGGCGATAACGGGGAGCCCTTAGGCAATCCATCTTCTTGCATGAAGAAACAGTCCTTCTCCTGAAAGTAGCAGCTCTTGAGGCAACACTGTAGTAAGTACATGATTGAATCTATTGGTAGGTCCGTCCTGTCCATCAGGATTTCGTCCTCGGTAAGTTACGTGAGCTTCAAATCGGTCTCAGCGGTACTCCAGCCTTGTGTAACTTGGGTAGTCCATAAATATGTGGCGGTTTGCTGTGATGTGGGCGTCAATTTTCTCCTTGTGGAATGTATTCAGCATAATCTCTGAGACTGTTGTAAGTTCACCTGATGACGATAGCAGATCCAAAGCTATTAAAACGTTGTGAGATCCATCATTTCAAGACGATGGAAGTCCAAGGAAACTTCAAGGAACGAGTTACATTGTCTACCAGCTTCAGACTAATATTAAAAGCGTTATTGTTAACAATAATGATATATTTTACTAAAGTTTGGAATTGTTCTCAATTGGTCTGTATATTTAGTGTGTCTTCATAAGTTGGAAGACTTTCTTATGAATAATATTTAGAGCAAAAGTTGTTCCTCATAAAAGATTTGCATGGTCTCAAACGTATTCTTGAATGATTACATGTCCGTTTTCCAACTGTATACAAGGTTTGTCAGCAAATATGAAAATTTGCTTGAAAATTTTTGATTATATCTAAAATTGTTATCGAACACAAGTAATTAGAATTAAAAAGTGCATTTCATTATGCCATAAGACTATAAATTGTATAATAAATATTTATGTCACATTTTCAAAAGTACACTAGGTTTGACAAAAAAATCAATTTTGCCTAAAAGTGGATCGAATATTTTTTGTAATATCTCAGATTGTCATCAGTGTTTATTAGAATTGAAAACTGCATACAATTATGATATATCACTAAAAATTGTAAAATGATTTATTTAATGAATTGCTGATTTATTATAGTATTTTGTGGAGGAGATACTCTTAAATGAACGAAATTTGAATTATATCACAAAATGTCTGATAATTACCTAACATACCTATAAAAGTTTCTCAAATCTCAAATCGTCGACAATACAGTGGGTTCACCTAAGTTGGAATCATATGCAAAACTTTCTTAATACATCTACATATTTAGAAAACAATATATATATATATATATATATATATATATATATATATATATATATATATCCCAAAAAGCTTATTACTGCACTGATTAGGCCGTTACTTAAACAATAACGATACTGATTACACAATATATTCAAATGATCTAAATTGCTTTGCAAGGCAATAACATTGCTAAAAATCTTTTTTGAACTTACCGTCAACTTCATTGTTCGCAAGCAACATACAGCTTAGGAATGAAAGTACAAATAAACCTCTCATTTTGGTTACCAACTTAAGGCAAATATTGAACAATACAGCATCTGTTTTTATAATGTATATATATATATATATATATATATATATATATATATATATCAAGATCAAATCTCGAATCAATCAAGATAAAATCTCGAAAATTAACTTTCATGTTCATGGAAATTGTGTCATAGTTAATACGATATCCGCTAAAAATAGGTTTGCGCTCAGATGTTCAAGTTGCAAACTTTTAACATACATAAATCCCAACAATTTTACCTGTAGTGTTTTTTACTTATATATATATATATATATATATATATATATATATATATATATATATATATATAAGTTATTCCATCGACTTATATATAAAAACACCAAGCAACAAGTGCCCAGCTGACTCAGCATACACGTGTCGTCTCCAGTTACCTGCAGACGAACATCCGGGAGAACTGCAAGCGCTGCGACAGCTTCGTCAGCGTTCTTAGGTTATAAATTGTACATTTACATTGAATCATCAGCATAGAAAAATGAACTGTATAGAAGGGAAACTCACGTGTTTCGATTTGGAACACAGTTTTCAGCGCACCGTACGGATGCAGGGAAAAGTTTTAGCTGCAATCAGCGCCCTCTATTAGTCAATAGTTGAACTAATCTACTCAATCTTACAGGTGCTGACATCTAGCGGTAGATATGACACTAAATTATTCAAATATATACAAGGTGTTCCAGATGTTTCTTTACAGCTGATACCTTGTTTTTTTAGTAATGGTAGGAACATTTTCTAAAAATAATGTTAATGAGAACAAATTATGTTTTATAAATGTAACAAAAACGGACAAAATTTGAAAAAAAAGTTGAATGTACTGGCACAAGTTTTTGATTACAGTTTTTTAAGGATAACATGTTCTCGTCAACAATGATTTTATGAAATTGTTCATATCTTTACTAAAAAACAAGATATCAGCTGAAAAGAAACATCCAGAACACCTTGTACATATATAGCCCCAAAATAAGTAAGCATGAGATTAGCATAATTTTTGCTATTAAATATATGTATGCACACTTTCAATAAAACAATTAAAACATATTGAAATAATAAGTGTATTAAAAAAAATATATACAGAAATTTATAAAATATTTTAGATAAAAACATGTTCATTACTTAGATATACAAAACAGAACACAATTAATATATGAGTGTTATCTACACAACACAGCACTGATATTTGTTAAAAAAAAATAGAAATATTGAATCCATATTCACATAGTTAAGTGTGCAATTTACAGTTACAAAATATTGTAAATTCATTTTATATTTTAGATCATGAAATATAAATAAAAATTTTTCCTAAGGTATAGTTTGTAAAAAAACATTTAAAGATTTGAAAGTTGCTTAACAGTTTTTAAACTTTTGTTTTGACTGATATTTTCTATATGCATGGACTTTTATAGGATCAACTATATTTGGTTTTAAAGCTAAATATTTAGAAAATTTGTCTTCTCTTCCCTTAGCAATATTATTTACACTTCTACACCACCAAAACAAACTACATTTAACTAGGAGTTGGCATAGCTTATTACCAAGATCATGTTGTTGCTAACAATTCAAAGGATTAATTAAATAATTGTGTTGTAACACATGTTCCAACACTTGAGAAATGTTCTGCTTGCAACACAATTTTGGAATTAAGAAATATAAGGAGGATAAACAATGTGTTATTAAAAAAATTAAATATGTATTTGCTACTTGCCAATGTCCTCTTGGATACTTCCTAGCATCAATGAATTCACAATCTTCTGATTCTAAATTAGAGTTTACAATTTGTAAACAATCATTACAATTATGATAATATTTTTTTAATAACCTTTGGATGTACCCACTCATATAAACAATTGTACATCTAGCAATTTTAGAACTCTGTCCTAACAAGTTGGAAGGTAATGGGGCTGATATTGAAGTTTTACAAGTAGTTCTGATAGTTGGAGCATACTGCCCAGTTAAAAAATGTTTTAAATTGTCTAACCTTTCTTTACAAACATCTTATTTGTAATTATAACTGGGGGAATGTTTAGCCATAAAATTGTTCCTGTTGCGTGAACAAATAAGTTGTCTTTATCCTTGGTGTTTAAGTACTTCTTGGGAAATAACACCACAAATTACAAAAAATTGCTATATATTCCAAACATTTTGGGGTCTAGGTCAGACCCTGTTGTCCTTGGTGTCTGAAAAAATACATATTAAAAATACAATGTCCCAAATGTAGTTAATGCTAACATACCCCAATCAAATTTTCTTTTCAGCAATGCTAACATTTCTGTAAAATATTGAACTTAATTTGTTTACTTCATTTTTGATAACATGGACATCTGTGGGTTTACAATAGTCAAAATGATGACAGAATCATAGTTATAAGTCTTCAATGAAAATCAATTTTACTATTTTTTTGAACCACTTGAAGTTCTTTAGTAAGTTACTTCAATGCCGCTACCAGGGGGTGGGAACTCATATAGGCGAGATTGTACCACAGTTGAATGCGCCCTCTATCATTTTCAAGCGGCCCTAAATAAGACGGTTGCTCGCACTCGTTTGAAGTTTTTCGGTTGTTATCGGTTACCGTCGTTGTCGTCCATTTTTTGTAAGATTTATTGTGGCATTGTATCCACAGATCATACAAAGAGAATAGATGGGAAACTCAATGGTTATAATTGTGCTCAAAAAATTACGACTAGCGCCGTTACGATTGTCAGCAAAACTCTACTATGATACAGAAACCGTTGTTGCCTACTCTTTTCTTGGAAATAAAACCAGTATAGGAAACTATGATTATAGTTTTACCAAAAAAATAAAAGGAATCTTCATTACCCATAATCCTCGTTTCAAAAAAGTACCACTAGATGTCTGTACTTTAGAAATAAAACTAGTATTTGAAAATTATTTTTTTATTTATAAAAAATCAAACATTCAATTTAATATAATACATACAAAGACACATTATTAAAACCAGTGTGTAAATTTTTTAGAATATATATGCTATACAGATATCAATAAATAGTTATACTACATGATATAATACTTTCAAAGAATACCAATAGGTTATAAACATTAAATGTAATATATAAAGAAATATTTTATGAGTAACACATGTTTAGAACTAACCTAATCAGTCTTTTATGTGTTTTCTAAGTACACATCTATTTTCTTGAGTAAGAAAGAAAGTTTAACTGATTAATAACATTGTTTCCTCTTAAGTAATAAAATTGTGAATCAATCCCTAAATTTAATGTTTTCACATGATTTGTTGACAAAAATATCAATTTATAAAACATGTGCATGCCAACGACTCTAATTATATACAACAAATTGCTTGCATCATATATAAACTCATTGAAATATTGTGATATATGAAACAACCTCTATAAAAATGCTTACCCTTTTGTATGTTTAAATTTCTTGATAAAAATGACTCATCGGCAGGTTCAGGCAAGCAATCCTCTTCAATTTACATACTGAAAAGTGTCTTCCTACTTTCAACATTCTCATGTGGCAAACTAAACTTGGGAGGTTTGGATGCTACTTGATATGGTATATTCCTAGTTTTCCTGATCCTCAAGAGCTTCTACAAAATCATAACATGATTGTTATAAAAGTGTAACAATATTCATTGTCTTTCCTCAACATAATCACTAGCATGTTTTTCTGTAGTCTAGGTGTACAAAATTGTCTCCTGCTTTTCTTGTGTAACCTAAAATAAGGCAATATATGTAAAACAAGTGACAGCATAAGATAAAAACATGAGCATACCTTGTAAATTTGGACAAACAATCTTAGTAATTTGCCATTCCTTCCAATTCATTCCATTTCAAAATGCATTTCACAGATTACCTAACCGTTTAGATTTGCAATAAACAGCTCTTCACTGATTATATCGAGCCCATATTGCCTGGCATTTTGTGGTTTTTGCAAAATAATACCTAAAAAACAATCATTAAATTAAGGTAAAAAAATATCATAAATCATTACCATTTAGACCTATTAAAACAACTACGAATTCAACAATTCTGAGTAGGCATTATCTATTCTGTATATTGAAATGATTTTACTGGTGTGATATTCCTTATTTTATATACTCCAGACAACTTATAAGCGATTAATGGCCACTACGTTCACAGACAAAAATCACAATAATAATGGCCGACAGCCGACATCATGTAAACAATCATGCAATTTGCGCCTATCATGGCGCCCTCACAAGGAGATTTGGGGAAGCTTAAGGTTTGCTGACAGTGGGCCAGAGGTCTCAAAAATCAGAATCAGTTTTTCCTATCTGAGTTACCACCCCCTGATTGTATCATACAAAAAAATGCCTTATTATTCTAATATTGGAGCATTTCTTTCTTAGATGTCTGAATGTTTCAATCAAGCTTCTAAAAGGTAATACATTACAGTATTTACAAGATAACTTATTAATTATATATTTTTTAGACAGTATATTACAATTTAATAGCAAAAAAAATATGACTTCAGCGAATCAACAATCAAAAACTGTATTGCAAATGCCCGGCTTTTGGTAATTTGTGAAGCTCATTTTAAGGAGGGTGCACGAGAGGATTCAAAACTTTTACTGGTATGTTCACATTTTTCATATATTCTTGTAGTTCATATATTATTTCTTTTTAAGTAATGAGAGAAGTGTGGGAGACAATTTTGCATGGTTTTCACCAGAAAAAGATCCGGTTACCACTTGCAGCCCCCAATTGTTAGTGAAAATTCCTGAAAAAGTGTATGGAGGTAAGAAGAGGCTTTTCAGAAAATTTTTAGAAATCATGCATCAGAGTCCACCAGTTCAGAATGTCAAATTATACAAGCATTCCAAGGTAAGCAATTTAATATTGGTATTTAAATTATTCATAATTTCTTTGTTTTTTTGTGTGAGTGAACTATCAAAATGGAAGAGAACAGCAAGGTGAGCCACAAATTTGAACACGTCACAGTGGTTACAGCACTTGAAGAAGAAAAAATGCAAACTAAGGTATTTAAAAATGTAAACAGTAGAAGTCAAATGAGAAAACAACAGTTAAAGCCAAAGGGCAGATGCTTGTCATAAATGATAAAATTTTTCTTTACTTATCAATATATAAACAAAGTGGCAAAAGTTGTAAATATTTCTTAAAAGGTTTTTGTTTACTACCTTACTAAAAACTCTTAAGTAATCTTGTAAATAGCATTATTTTTAATTGTTGGTACAATGAGCATATTTTACAAAACTGAAAAAAAGTCTCTTGTTTTTTTTAGATCTAATGTTTATTTTTCAAAGCATGTTACTATTTTTTGTGAATATTATGTATTTTGATATGATTTATTATATGAGTTTTTTAATATGTACTATTTCCCTAATATTTGTTAGTTTTTGTGCGAGTTGTATGTATATTTACTATTTTGGGTATCATTTATATTGTATTGTATACTACTCTAAATGCAAAAGAGGTAGAAAATAAAAATTCAAATATACAGAATATTGCATAAAGAAGCAATCATCACAAGTTGCTTTCAATATATATAGGCTCCTCATTGTTGTTGTGGTTCATCCAGGTTTTTGTTTAGTTTAAGTTGTCGATGTAACAGTTAACCTAAAATTTGAGTGAACTTAGATTTGCATTTTTTGAAGGTAATATTGAAAGTTAATATCAAAATGTTACCTTTAAAAATGTTAAATGCGAGTTTACCGAAGCGACAAGTTAACTTTTCATACAGACCTTAAACTAAAAACACAAATGTATATTAGTAACAACAAGGAAACAAATGTTTGTAAACTGTTATGTTTGTACCTTTTTTGCTATTATTGTTAGGTGTGAATAGTTTAATATTTAATTGTATTTGTAATATATTTTATAAATAAAATCAAAATTATTTGGGGATTTTTATTTCGCCATAGTATTTCTTGGAACGATAAGAACTAGCAGAGAAACACACCGATTAGATAGTGTGCAGATTCCTTTTTTATCAGCAGTTAAATTCATACAGATAACTGTATCTCGAAATACACAAATGTACATTTTTACTATTTGTTGAAAATGATAGATGGCGAAGACTGTCATTTTTTGAACACAATTTTTAACACATAGTTTCCTATCTATTCTCTATTGTATGATCTGTGGCCGCTACTCCATGGCACAGATCATACAATAAAGATAGATGGGTAACTCAATGTTATAAAATGTGTTCACATTTTGTCCCATGCAAGGTTAGAATATGCATAAAAAGCATCTTCAGAACTCCTTCAAGTACTAAATTTGACGTTTGTTGAATTTGACAGATCATCACCAACTAAAAAGAAGGAATCTGCAGTTTCTGGTCCCAAATGTCACCAATAGAGGGCTGTACCATCGAATTATTTTTATGCGTTTTTCGGAAATAACACCACAATCGAAACAAAAATCTGTATATTCAAGGAAAAACCAAACGTTTCCAGGTCTATTCTGACTTCGTTTTTAATGGCTTTACAGCATGTATTGAAAATATAAAATGCAAAATGAAAGTTTGATTAAATGTCATATATCAAACTTTCATTTTGCATGTTATATTTTCAACAAATTTTAAAGCCATTGAAAACGAGGTCAGAATAGACCTGGAAACGTTTGATTTTTCCTTGAATACAGATGTTTGTTTCGATTGTGATGTTATTTCCTAAGAACACAAAAATAATCAAGAATATGCCACAAATAACATTTAGAAGACAACATACCATCAAAATAAATTAAACTAATATTGAAATTAAATTTATTTACAAAGGATAAATTAACAAATACAGTTGAAAATGGCACTACTTATTTATGTATTAAAATGATTCATAGTTAAAACTAACCAAAACACTATAAATATCAATATTATATGTATAGTGAGGAATGTGTTGGTAGAAACAATTACATCATTTTATAAAAAAATGCACAAATGGTTGGAGTTTTCAATTTTTAATATTGCTTGTGTTGTGACTGTTACAGAAAAACTAATCATACCATTATTACTTAACACAATTTCAAATTTTCATATATACTTCCATAAACACACTTTCAACATAAAAACTAATGCATGGACTGCAAAGTGCATGTGCCGATCACCATTACCAAAATCTACAGTTCCAACCATATGATCTTTTGAAAAATTATAAGTAAGGCCACAACTTAAAGACACTTCATCAAACATTAGAATACAATATTTCTCATTTTCTGTTAGTTTATCAACAATTCTATTTAAATTTTGGAAGATATGTTCATTATAGCTGCAATTAAAAGGAACAGTACTTACAAGATTACACAAGATTACTAAGATTCTTTAGGAGATGGCAAACTAAAAACTTTGATAGAAATCTATAACATTCGGCACTTTGTTTATACAGAGATAATGCAAATATTTTATCATCTAATGAAAAACGTCTTCCTTTTGGTTTTAATTTTTGAGTCCTCATTTGACTCAAAAATAAATTTGTAGTTGTGCTATTAGCATTATTCAAATACCTTATTTCTTCTGATGTAATAGCTGTAAACGATTTTTGGTGTTCATTTTAGTAGCTCTTCTTGCTATTCTCTTCCACTTCAATAGTTGTTTTCTACGGTTCTGGGCATTGTGGCTATTTGAAGTTGAAGACTTCTTTCTTATCATCCACTTTGTTGGCGTCCTGTCAAATACAACAAAAGTTATAAATTATTAAACAATCACTAAAAAAATGCTTACCCTTGTGTACTTGTTTCTTACCAAAGATATTCTATTACTGCTACAAATTATTCAATACCTTAAAACAATGTAAAATAGTCCAAGAATGGGATTTAATACAAAATTCCACTTGAAATAAGAAAAATTACAGAGCGATTAATGGCTTCACCTTTCACAGACGAAAATCACATTAGTAATGGCCGACAAAAACAACTAATCGAGCTTGATTCCTTGCATCTTGCATTGCAGCTTGGTCGATAAAGAAGATCACATTGTGTCACCTGGATATATTCGATTAGCTGTCAAGAAATAGTACTTGAAGGAGTTCTGAAGGGGGCTACGTTTACAGTTCACCGACAGCTGGACCAACATTGCCTATCTGAGTTACCACCCCCTGCTCCATGGGGCATATGAAACAAATGATCAATTATCTGGTATAAATAAAGGAATGCACTGGATGATAAACCTGTTTTGGTATTTATCATAATATAGGTACTTAATCTACGCCAGTATTAGTAATCTAGTA